>CM053265.1:14567782-14804980 GCA_028583415.1 Protea cynaroides
TTAAATAGATCCTCTTTGGGTTTCCCCCAGAGTTTCTCATGAACCCTAACAAACACACTACACGATTACTAAAATACAATGGGTATGAAAAGAGATGATTGAGACATACCCGTCGTCGTAGATTGATTTTCGATCGTTTACCTTCTATGATTTAAATGCTTTGAATGTTTGAAAGCTTGATCAAAGTCTTCCACACTGTCGGGATCCCTTGACCTTCTCTCGCGTATGGGAAGCGAAGAAGAAAATAACACCCGTGGGGACTCTAACCATTGGTATTTATAATTACCCCCAACCCCTGGACCAAGTCCACATGGGACGGGTTGGTCCATCTCCAATCATGCTTTTAAATCGGTTTATCCGTAACTAGACTCCCACTTTAATCAACTAACATTATATTAATTAAGCCCATAAAAAATATCTTACAATCTCCCACTGGGCTATATTAATTATAAATTCACCATTGATCCAATATGGCCATGGAATCTAATTACACCAAAACCATCATTTACTTTGATTCGGTTATCAAGTCTATCAATGTCGAACAACTGTGGAAAGTACTCCTACACATCCAATGTATCCCCATGTCAATACATACGAGGTTTACTTAATGACATAATCACTTTGAGATGAATACTTGAGTCCAATGATCGAATTACTCGATCCCGTTACCTTAAAATCCTTATAGGTCAACGCACTTTGATATTATCCAACTTTATATAGGCAAACCGCCTCCATTCTGATTAATATTCCACTTTGGCTTATCGCCTTCTTTGACTAAATACCGTCTTCTTTGGCTAAATACCGCCTTGTAATTTTGACATGTCTTAAATAATCAATAATACATACAAGCAATGAATGCTCACTAATAATCATGTCCATTAAATCACAGACAAAACAATCAATTACAGATAAACCATCAATTATCAGATCTCCCACTAACCAAGTAGATCTAAACACTCCCACTAACTAAGAGAATCTAAAGACTCCCACAGACAAAATCTTTTCAACCATTCCAAGAAAACATTTTCAACCCGTCTCTACATTGCCTTAGAGATCAACTAAGCGACCGGATACAACTAGTCAAACCTAAAATTGCATGATCAAACATGAAAAACTATTTACCACATTACATAACAAATACAATCAACATTACATGCAATCATTTACCTTACAACATCATAGGCATAATTTCTTTCAATTTAATTGAAAAGAAAAACTTTACATTCTGATATTTCAAATAATATCATTACATTTTAATATGGGAACAATATGCTAAGTCAAACAATAAACATAAAACAAAGTAAAATCAAAAGCAAAAAAAAAATATTTGAATGTAAAAGAAACTTTATAATATTCAAGTCAACAGTCTTCAAGACCCTCCTACCCCAAAAACCTAGGGAATCCTAGAATCATTATCTCTTTCTAGATATACTTATCTGCTTAACAGTACTTGGTCATACCACCTATCTTTTATTAATCTACTCATCTATGAGTAATCCACCTTAGAGTTACGCAACAACAATCTTATCACTAGCTATTTCTCCCCTTTGATAATGTAAGCCACCTAGATCAGAATATATATATATATATATATATTCTAGCAAGTAATGGAATATATTTAATATATCAATTACAATGGTCTCATTGTCCTTGAGCTTTTCAATGATAATTAACAGCTCCCAAAAATACTTCCTCACATTACCATTTCCAGCATAACTGGTACTAGAGAAATAGGTTAAATAAACTATCTTCCGACCCCCTCTAAAATATTATTCTTATCCTTTGGATTTTTCTTAGATAATTCATTTGTAATATTTCTCATCTTAATACTGCTACACATAACCTCAATAGTAGAATGTCTCACAACTTATGTAAACCACTATGAAAGATACATCTAGGTCAAACGATCCTAGACTAGTCTCCAACCTTTTCATAATAAATTTTATTCTTTGTCCTAGGAAGAAAAAAAATAGATATCAAAACATTCTTTGGGACAGTCAGAAAGAATAATGACTCTCGAAAATCCCACCACCTTTGGGTTAATGAGACTCCCTAAAGTCAAAACCCTTTCATGCAAATAAATATCATTTTCCAAGAGTTAACCAACTACACATACTCCTTTGGGATAAACATGCAGTGGTCTTCTCAATTTCTGTGCAATAACTGCGAAAGAATAATGATCCTCGAAAATCCCACCACCTTTGGGTTAATGAGACTCCCTAAAGTCAAAACTCTTTCAATTCATGTGCATGAACATACCTTTAACTTTGACAATGCCACCTTTGGGTTAACACTGACTTTCTTAGCTGATTTTCACACCATAAAGAATAGTGTATTAAAATATATCCTTTATTGTATATGTAAATGTATAAATTTGGGATTTGATGACTACCATGATAGAACTGAATGTACCACTTTGGTGGATTCCATCCAATTTTCACATGACACACACAAACCTTAATTTGATTAAAACTTGACAATGCCACCTTTAGGTGCACATCGCCCTTACACAAGCATTTACAAATACATGAACTTTGAATTTGAAGACATCATGATGAAACTAGGTGTACCACTTTGGTGGGTTCCACCCAATTCTACAATGATATCCTCAAACCCTACTTTGCAGCACATTGTGGGTCAATAAATAAAATTTCATGCACACATAACCTTCTACATGCATCTGGTACAAAAATAACTGATAAATCAATAGAAAACTGTAAACTGGATTAATTTGGGGCACCTTTTAATCAAAAATAAATTTTCCAAATCACCAAACTGTATCAAACTATATACCAAACTGTAGAGCATCAAAATACGAAACCAACGCAAAAAACCGCGTCAAAATCCGACACTCTTAGCTCTCACAATCGTCGTTCAAAGTAGGCTTGAGCATTATTGAAAAGCTGAACCGGCTAGAACCGGTTCATCCGGGTTCGGTTCGATCTGTCCGGGTTCGGCTATGGGCGGACCGAACCCACAAAACCTTTTTTTTTTTTAAGCTTTGGTCCAGGCCAAACCAAACCGGCCTGAACCTAAACCGAACCGTAAACCGGCAGCCCAGCCACCGGTTCAACTAAACCACAATTCGGGTCAACGGGTCGTGTTTCTGCTAGTCTGGTCAATGGGTCGGGTTTCTGGGTCCAAAAACTCGGGCCGCTGGATCGGTCGCCGGGTCAAACTTCCGGGTCAGCGGGTCGGCTTATTTATTTGGCCTGGCTGGGTTTCCCGTGCCCGGAGGCCCTGGTCGGGCCATCCTTTCGCCCGACTAAACTGTCAAGCCGAGGGCCGGGTAGACTCGGCCCGAGTCAACCCGACCAACCGGTTAGGGTTCACGGTTAGCGCCGAGTCGACCCGGCTGACGACTCCGGCGGCCGTCTTTTTTTTTTTTCTTCTTCCAATCCCCGCGCGTGGATCTTACTCGCCTTTTCAGGCGACGCGTGAGGGCGCGTAGGGTGGTTTCCGATGACCAATTTTATGTCGCCGGCTCCGCCTTTCCAAGTCCTACAATACTGTATAATTTATTTTACTTTTTAATGGTCCGAAAAAAAAAATTCAAGGTCCAAACCTTAGACAGGTTCGAAGAGAATTTTGAGAGAAAAATCTCTCCCCCTTTTTGAATTCATTCAAACATAAAGTTTTAACAATGTTTTCCCATGATTCTAGATCTGTGTAAGTGGTTCTGATACCACTGTAAACAGTTTAAATAGATCCTCTTTGGGGTTTTCCTATGGGATTTTCCATGAACCCTAACAAACACATTACACAGATTACTAGAATACAATAGGTATGAAAAAGAGATGATTAGAACATACCTCTTGCTGTAGATTGATTTTCGACCGTTTACCTTCTATGATTTGAATGCTTTGAATGTTTTAAAGCTTTGAAAGTCTTCCTGACTGTCGGGATCCCTTGACCTTCTCTGCGTGATGGGAACAGGAGAAGAAAAAATAACACCGTGGCCGTGGGGACTCTAACCATTGTTATTTATAATACCACCCCAATCCTCGACCCCGGTCCCAGTGGACGGGTTGGTCCATCTCCAATCATACTAACCGGTTTATCCGTAACTAGACTCCCACTGAATCAACTAACCTTATAATTAATTAAGCCCATAAAAATATCTTACATTTGTCACTTATATCGTTTAATAAAATTCTAATTTTCATCTAGGCCCATTTTCTTAATAATCAATCAATCATGTCATGAATCAAACCTTGGATAACTAAGAAGGGGTGATAGGGCATTTGCAATGTATGATCAGTCTACGGTTTCGTTTTAAACAGTTTGATTTGGTTCAATTCAGTTGCTCATTGGATTGGGATTCTACTGTAGTACGTGATTTTTTTTTCTTGGATAATTTACTCATACCACCTCTGGAATTCAAATTTACTAGCATCAATATATAAGTTGACGATATTTACTCATACTATCCCTACTTTTCAAACTTTATTACAGTAAGACCCAAAAATGATGATGTTATCAAGGTTAAATTTTTTTACTGTCTAAACTACCCTTATGGGTAGGGTTAAAAGACAAAAATAGATCTCCTTTAGTGAAGCCCGAGTAAAACCAAAGAATTAAGGATTTGTTCAGTTTCGACGAAAGCAGAGGACGAAGATGGTTTGCAGGAGAGATTGAGGTAAGCTCAAAACCAACACTCCCTCTGAGACAATTCATGGAGACATTGACCTCAAGAAGGCTCAGCATCAACCACAATCTCCCTAGAACAGACCCTGAAGCGTATTATCTAAAAGATCAATCAATTGTGACTCGGACATGTTTCTGAGAAACATCCATGAAACACTCGAGAAATCTTTATTTCTATAATCGAAGGATTAGGGCAGCCGGCATCTGCAGATTTGAAAATTGAGACGTCAAAATCAGAAATGGAGCTGAAGGCCTCTGAGATCAACCCCTGGTCCGTAGAGTTGCAGACAGACTCTACTAAACTGACAGAAAGAGAGAGAGCAAAACTTTGCAAAAGCTCTCCATTGGAGAATTCAAGAGTGTAATCTCTCAGATTTCGCCATGGATATGTGAGAGAGAGAGAGAGAGAGAGAGAGAGAGAGAGAGAGAGTAAATACCCGTCTGATTTTCGTAACGTATTTCTTTTCCTTCTGCTGAAGACAACACTGGGAATGGAAGCAAAGAGGAGGCACAAGAGCAAGCCGCTGATTAGAAGAAGAACAAAGCAGCAGCAGTGCTACTGATTGTGAAGGCCACCGGAGCTTCTAATGGACCTAATCCCAAGAAGCAAACACCCAAAGGGCGGCGGCGGTGGAGTTTCTACCAAATCCTCTCCTGCGGTCCTGTCGCCTGCCAAGGGCCGGATTTTAGTCGGTTCACCTCCCAATGTATTGGCAGGCGGCCAAACTGAATCCAACTCCTTGGATCGGTGGCAGGAACCTCCTGCCGCAGGAAACGATTTGGATCCCTCTTTGTTATGCTTTTTGAGTTTCTCCTTGGTAGTATTCGTTGTAGAAAAGTTGAGTTTTTTTTCTTTTTTTTTTCTTTCTGCCAGATGGGTCTCTTTGTTGTTTTTATTGTATTTCTTCTATTTTCGTTTCTCTTCGGACATTCAATGGATCTCTTCTCCAATACAAGCCTCTCAATCCGTTGACCTATCTCTTCTTATTGAGTCCGATAAACCTTCAATACAGATTTTCTTCTTTACAGTAGTGAGTTCCTAGAGTTGGATATGGAGGAATTGCTTTTATTGACATAGACGCAAATACCTGGAGATGCAAATTTGATCGGTGACGGAGAAGACGATCAGATTGAAGCCTGACAATGAACGGGATGGATTTGGGGTTTTATTCTATAAAAAAGGTTTCAAAGGTATTTTTGGGTTTTTTGTTTTGAAAAGAGCAAAAATGACTTATGAGTTTTTTTTTGGTAAATGGACTAAAGGTATAAAGGTCCACAAAAGTGTAGGGAGTAGTGTGAGTGATTATCGTCAACTTATAAATTGATGTATAGTAAAATTGGATTACAGGGGTGGTATGAGTAAATTACCATTTTTTTTTGTTGTACTGTTTTTCTTCTATTTCTTCTTCTTCTTCTTCTTCTTCTTTTCTTTTTTTCCTCAAACCGTGAATTCTGAGACCCAACTTTTGGCCAATGGCGCATCCATTTTAAAGTGTCAAAGGTTTGACGGACAAAAAATTTTCTTTCCTTGTGCTTCCTCGCCTCGACAGATGATTGTCATTTGCCAATTTTGCTAAGGCTCCATTTGTTTCGATGTAAAATTTTACGTGTATCATTTTATATGTAAACAAAAATTCAATGTTTATTTATAAAAGATAAAATATAGTGATCTCTATGAGGGGTATGGAAAATGAACTTCGTCTTTCTTTTATTTACTGGAAACAAATTTTGAAATTTTTTTATATATAAAATATTATAGTAAAATTTTACATCGAAACAAACAGAACATTAATGAAATTTGTCTTCTATTTATAAAGAAAAACCAAAATCAAACTGATTAATAATTGATTCCAAATGGCGAAACCAATGCGGAAGCCTAATCGGTGGTTTATAGAAATATTACAGAAAACCCTTCCCATGGGGTTGGTCTCCTCCAAGTGTTTGGCTTCTCCGGTTCAGACGCTGGCAAGGGTCTTGGAAACGTGGGATCCCTAGACGTCATAGTATGAGATAATAGAACCTTCATTATTGATATAAGACAAACCCACCTTGATACAGTCCCCATCTCTTATTAGAGGATGAAAAGAGAAGAATGATAAGGAGAGATATTAAAGGGAGATAATTAGAGGAAAAGAGATACGAGGAGCTTTATGGAAGAAGCCATGCCTCAGTAGTCTCCTGCGAGACCACATTTGTTTATCATTTTCCAAGTCCCTTCTCTTTAAGATTAAGAAATAATAAATAGGATTACAATCATCATTTATCATAAATGACAAACTACTACACACGATAGGTGTGATTACATAACTATTCCCACCTCCAGACTCCTAATTACATTCAAATACTATCTCAAAAATCAAAATAATTAATCTACTCCTCTATTAAGAACCCATCAAGCCATGTAATTATGTGGGCCCACAGGTGTCTCAAGAAATCCCAAAAAATGTACTTAACAATTCTCCACCACTTAATTTTTGGACTTGTCCTCAAGTTTGAAGAGGAAAATTAATATTGCATTGCTAGTAGATTTTAGCATTGTCATGAGGGACTTCAATGTCCATGAGATCTTCATCACTGAAGGTGATGAAGTCTCTGGTTCGAGTTTTCTTGTGTGGAGACTTCTGTCTTATTTATTCTTCAGGCATAAGTTCTGCATGAAGTGGATGACATGTTACCAGAAGCAAGCAACCTATAATTGTGTCGACTTCTGGTAGAACAAGTCGTTGTTCATCTCCCCAATTAACATATCCGTCGGCTGGTACATCTAATCGGTTGGCAGGTTTAGGATTGCCAATTCTCTGCCCTTGTTGGTATTTTGTTGTTGTGAGGATAGCTCGTTTTGGGAGTGTTTGATAAAATTTCAATTCTGAGATTCTTACTTCCGGTCCAAATTTTTACTCCTGTTTCAAATGGATTTAGGAATATTTGAGAGTAGAAACATGTTTGGTAACATAATTTTGACATGGTCTCCAAAACGTCTTTAGAACAGAAGCATATTTGGTAAATCTGGTTCTGGAATCATTTCAGAGCAAATATAGAGTAGAAACGTGTTTGATAACAAAAAATCTGTGATCCAAATTCAAAACAAGTTTAATTACAAAAAACTACCACTCCTACATCTGTTCCATGGTCTTCTAAACTGTAAAGGGTTACATATTAAAAAAATTAACAATCATCCTTCTAGTACTTCATGGTTGCTATATAAATAACGTAGCATGTCAGAATCAACAACCAAATGGCTCCGAATATAACTATGTCATATATCGGATATAACACGAATTGGTGTAGAACAACTTCATGTCGTATATGCTGACTTCTGTCACTTCGAAAATGTTGACTTCCCTCACCCCGTATATGCTCACTTCCCTCACTCCGTATATGTTGACTTCCCTCACTCGCACAACATGATTGAGCGGACTGATGTTTAAACCCTGCAGTCTCTTTGTACTAATCGATCCAAATAAAATATTTTTCATGGTCTTCCTTGATCGGACAAGTATAAAATTTACTGTCCGAATTTTTATGGGTGCGAGATGTTTGCAATATCATTCTCCCTTTGCCACACTCACACATTGGGATATCACAATCAGCCATATATATCTATGATTGGGAAACAAAATTAAAATCGTCAATTTTGATTAAATATACATTGACATATCCCTTATTTAGTTAGTATGAAATAAAGAAAGCATCTAACAAGGATTAATTAAAAATATCAAGTCAACGATAAATTATTGTAATACACTGCATAATTAAATAAGTGTACATAGTCACATATATCAAAACTAAAAACTCATATATGTGGTACTCCATTGTCCCTAGCCAACTGGTTGGCAATGCCTCTCCTAATGATATTCATCTCATGTGCAGTACCAGTCAAATTCTCATTTCTATTCTGAACATTATCGTTTTCTAACAGAATATTCTCATCTTCCTAATGTTCATCCAGAGAATCTTCTCCATTTAGCCTGACAAATTCTCGATCGGCAATTTGTTCATCCTTAATAAAATTATGCAGAAAACAGCATGCTATGACAATATAAGCTTGCATTCTCAAAGAATATGATGGCATTGCTTTCAATATGCCGACACGTGCCTTCAACACTCCAAAAGATCTTTTAATTACATAACGCAGCGAAGAATGTCTGTGATTGAACAACTCTTTGGCAGTTCTAGGCTCTCATCCAACGCCCCTATAATCATGTAGATGATATCGGTCCCCTTCAAATAGTGTTAAATATCCACACTGGCTCGATTATCCAAAATCTACGACATAATATTTTCCTATAACACGTAACAAGCCACAATTAATGATATAAATGACCTGAAAGAAATCTATATGATACATTGTAAGACAGAAATAGGGGTACAACCTGAGGGTAGATGAGGAAATGATAGTGATCGACGGACATCTGCTAATATGCGGCAGTCATTAGCATTACCCTCCCATCCTGAGTGCACATAAGTGAATTTCATGTCAAACGAGCATATAGCCACGACATTCTGTGAAAGTGTGTGCTTCTTATTCCTGTAAGGAGTTTGTAAATTTTTCAGAACAGAAGCGTCCACGTGTGTCCCGTCAATGGCCCCAAACCAATTTTTATGAAGAAGATAAAAACTTAAATAAATATATGTAGATATATAACAAGGCAAAACGATACAAAAATCAAGAATAAAGTTATTACCCTGAAGTAAAGATGATGCCTTTGGTTGTCTCTAATTTGAGGTTGTTCAACATTCATTTTTGGGACGTGGATATTTTCCTTAGCTAAGTTTAAAAATGTCTTCAATACAATTTTGAAGAATCTGCTAACAGTCTCCCCAGAATGTTGGAACCTCTCATATCTCCTCCTTGTGCTACAACTCCCTTGTAGTGATTGGATGAACATTAATAGTTGTTCATCAACCCTTATGTATCGGCTATCTTGTAGCCACCATCTATGTTGCATGAGGTTACACAGGTTAATGAACACGTGTCTTTCTATACGTAATGATTCATATATTAAATCTGTATGTCCATTCAACAGTTCTACTACCCATCTGGAACCAGTCATAGATGAATCCCTACATGGTTCTAAGGATGTAAATAGATAGCCGAAAATTCAAATTCGATTTGAATCCGCATTCGTTTAAGGGAATTCGAATCCAAACAATCAGATTCGGATGCGAATTTGGATAAACGAGATCGGTTGTGGAACCGGATTCAGATACCACTCAAAAATGGCGGATGTAATCTGCTCCGGTTATATATATTTATTTATTTTATTAAATATTTTACGATTGTCTTTGCATAGGGAACTAACTAGGGAAAGGAATCAAGTTAGTCGGTGGGATAATCAAGACTCGGGAGTGGAATACAGGCTGGACAGTTTTTATCTTCTTTTATTTTGATATCTCAATATTATACTTTTGTGTTACAACTTTAACCGTGAATGGATTTCTCAGATGTTCGACGGAGACGCTAGAATCAAGGAGAGATTGCAGCGGACGATTTTGCTGAGAATAATAGGTGAGTGGAAGAATAAGAAGCACAGTCCTCCTCAATCATAACTTCCTATTTATTAGGGTTTACATGCTCATCTCTTTTAAACGGTGGAAGAATAGGGTTTCCGGATGAGTTTATCTCAGTGGCTTCTCTTTCATCTTCTCCTTATTATATTCTCTTCAACAGCGGAGGATTCTGATGGCAATAGCAGCATAATCTTTACAACTCTGGGAAGAGCGAATTACGCCTTTGATATCTTCAGCCTCCCAACATCTTACACACCAGAACACCACGATGAAATTGTACACACTGATGGTCAATCTGTGAACTTCAATGGCTACTTTCCCTTTCCCTCTTCTTCAATCCCATCTGTACTTTGCCCTAATCAATGCTTTCTTGTCGAAGGGAAGCAGAGGGCTGGCCGCATCAGTCTCTATCCGGTGTTGTTTCCTTCTTGCAAGGTGTTATTAATTTTTTTTTTTAATCATTCTTCATTTCTGATTCTTCTTCGTTTCCGGCAGCTGCTGCTTCTTTGTTTTCTGCCACCCGCTGCTTCTTTGTTTTCCGGCAGCTACTGCTTCTTTGTTTCGTACTTGAGTTGTGCTATTTCCCTCTTCCGTTTTCATTTGCTTATTGTTTCTTTCTCTGCTAAAATGGTGTTTTCATTTTTTATATTTATTTTTTTGATAATGTATAGCGTGACTTGAAGCCCTCCAGTTAGTCCTGTATTACCGATCTTATTCGAATCGGATTTTAATCGGAAATCCGGCTAAAACTCGAATTCAAATTTAAATTTCTTTTTTTGTAAATCCGGCGGATTTCGGATCGAATTCGGATGGGTGTTTGGTAAACGGATTCGAATTCGGATAGTGACGTATCCGATTCGAATTTGATCCGATTACATCTCTACATGGTTCGCTGATGTGTAATGAATTATCTAATTCATAGAGTGATAGGACCTCCAATATGCTTTAGTCCATCTCCTCAAAAGCTCTTATAACTTCATTGCTAATCACTCTATTCATGTTTAAAACTGCATAATAAACGAAGACATAGAGAGAAATCAATCCATGAAGTACAAGCTAAGATTAAAACAAACCATAGTAAATTTACATAATCAATTAGCTAAGATTTAAACAAAGTATAAGATCAAACCAAATAATGCAAAGTAAACATACCATAAGAGCTTAGCATCACATATTGTACCGATATTAAAACAAATCATTTAAAACAAACTATCAAACCATTGTACCGAAATTAAGATAAAACCACTGTATGAAACCATTGAATGAAACCCTTGTCCCCAGCTAATTAGTTGGCAATGCCTCTCCTGATATCATTCATCTAATGTGCAGTTCCAGTTAATTTTGCCCACTAAATATCATTTGGAGCTCTTGAAACTGAGACAGTATATTTATCCTAAATTTTGCGCACTCTAGGTTTTCCTGAAAACAAATGACTAATTTTAAGGAATTCGTAAATTGAATACCAATGAATTACTATGTCTATTCCAGTTAAATATGATTATCTGGATGTAACTGTCCCATATATCTGGATCAAGTGTCTCCACATGCTGGGTTGTCTCATTCCATCCAAACCCAGTAGTGTTCAACAGACTTCGAAAACTACCATATTCAGACCTCAAACAATTGAATTTGTTCCTCAACTGTTTCAATGTCAATGGTCTACCCAACGCTAATGCCATTTTGTTCTTTATGTTACTCCACCCGTCTTTGTTAAATGTGCACGTTCTTTTATTTCCCTTCATGACCTCTTCCACTAGTATATCAACATATATGTCTACTTTCAGCTTGTTCCATGTAACTGTTTTTATATCTTTTTGTGAACAACTTGCCATTCTACAGACTAACAACTAACTGTAACAAAATTGAAGTGGTGAATGACACCAACAAAGATGACAATCAACAACCAAACAAATATATCTGGGTACATACATACCATAACAAGTTAAAAACAAGCTAAAATTATAATTCTATCAAATAGAACATATTAAAACAAAGCAGACAGACCAAACCAGTGTATCTACAAGTAACATACCATAACAAATTAACATCACACATTGTACCGAATATGTTCTAACCCAATAAAGAGTTTACATCAAATTGTTCCCAAAAAAAAAAAAAACCATCAAAACCAAAGTACCAAACCATTGTTCCAAATTAAAAATAAAACCATTGTATCTGTAGCATTGAAATAAGAACCACTAAGCAAAGGATGGAGTAACTAGAAGTTTGGTATAGCATTAGTGATATCATGGAATGGACTTTATCGCCCACAACTTCTTTACCTCATCTAAGCCCATAAACAACTCCCTCCATTCCGCATTGTTGGTCAAATGATTCATAGTCTTGATATATGTCGCATTGTCCAAGCACAGAATGGTGTTAAATATTGTCAGACATTGGGTGATTGAATAGCCTCCTGTGTTGACAGAGCTAGGAGAAGGAGAGGTTGAGAAAGTGTGTGACGTAGTGAACAAATCCATACGGGCTTTGAAATGTTCCACCATTGCATTTATAACTCCCACACTGTCACTACTTTGACTCTTTTTCCTAAGGGCAGAAGGAGTCATATCCAGTCTGTGACCTGCAGCTGCCTGTGGGGTATGATGCACATCACCTTCTGAGATCAGTGGTAGGTTCTACAGGTGGAACCTCTGAACCATCTTGGATGTCCACGTTATCAGTATCTCCTTCTTCAAATATGAAGTTGTCATCATGGTTGTTACAGGCAAATTCGCCAGTTGCATATGAATCACTAAATATCACTTGGAGCTCTCGATACTGGGGCAGTCCATTTTTCCTAAATTTGACTCAACCTGGGTTTTCCTAGAAGCAAATGAAAAAAAGCTTCAGAATTTGTGAACTGATTACCAGGGAATTACTATTTGTACTACAGTTAGATATGATTACCTGGATGTGTCTGTCCCATATAGCTAGGTCATGTGTTTCAACACGCTTGGTCGTGTCATTCCATCCAAACCCAGTAGTATTGACCAGTCTTCCAAAACTATCATACTCAGACCTCAACTTGTTCAGTTTGTTCCTCAACTGTTTCAATGTTAATGATCTAGTCAATACTTCTTCCATTTTGTTCTTTATATTACTCCACCCGTCTTTGTTAAACGTGTAAGTTGTTTTATTTCCTTTTATGACCTCTTCCACTAGTATATCAACATATGTGTCCACTTCTAGCTTGTTCCATTTAACTATTTTTATACTTGTTCTTGAAGAACTTGTCATTTTACAGACTAACAGCTTGCTGTAAATGGAACAAAGTTGACAATCAGCCTTTAAAGACAATCAACTGGCCTAGGCAATGATTAATCCATGGTAAGCATTTAGAACTTAAATAGAATTTAATCATGATCTAAAAAAACTTACAAAGAAGTTCACATCCCAAGACTTGTCAACTTTAGAAGACTTGATACAATTAACTAGTAAAATTTTTATGTCACTTATATTTCACATGAGTTTCAAAATAGGGCCTTTATGGTAGAAAACATAGGAATTCCTACTGACCAATTTCTTGTACACGGACATGGAATCAAGCTCCAATGAAAAAGATATTTAAAAAAAAAATACTATAAACTAAGAAGGTGCTTGTGAACCCGTTGGAGAAGGGACAGATTCCATATGGATCCATATGAATTCCTGCTATCCGGTTTGTAGGAATTTTTTTTCCAGAAAACAATTGAAAAGAATTTGGATTGAGATTGGACCCGATATATATGGGTTTGCTAGTCTCGAAATTTATTGAATTCAGGACAAATGCCGACATCCAGACCCTATAATCATAAAGCTGGGTATATATATGGTTAAACTAAATACCCCAATCCGACCCATGTGCATTCTATTTATTATAGAATCCAGAATTCTCATTTGTTAAATAGAATAACCAAATACTGAATTTGGATTTTGGACCTGCAGTAAAACTTTTGGGAATCTGCTTGGGAAAATTGGCCATAAATACTGTAATTAATTAAGAATTTTTTTTATTGGATTCCTCTTATCAAATGCTCCTACAATGGCAAATCATTATTAGCATTAATTGCTAATGTCAATCTGTTCTAATTAATGCATAAAGAGAATTTGGGGGGAACCCTAATGAGTGATGAGGTGAATCCACTTAAGCTTTGATGCATTAATCATAGAATCATTCATAGAATGAAAATGGTGAGGGGAATGGAAGAGGTGGCTGGAGAAGTAATTTTATGAAGTATCTATCAGCTACTTGGTACCAGAACCTGCACAATTAGCACTAGGATTTTAAGTTCTCTTTATGTGCTGAATTCAGGTAATTGTGGGTGTTATTTCATTCACAAATGTGACTGGATGGCTGCAGAAGTATGGCCTTGAGCAACTATCTGAACTGTCATTTGATCTACAGAAAATCTTATCAGCTAGCATAAAATTGATAAAGAAGAATGTTTCCTTAGATAACTCAATTTTACAGGTACTGCTATCAACATTCAGGATTTCTCAAAAAAGAAAAATATACCAACCACATTTTACCTTGACATTTGAGGGCTTATTGAACTATTTCTATCCGTTGATGATGGATTCAATAACATGGAATCTGGACTCATAGCTGAACTCGGTCTTAGAGCCATACTTATGAGCACACCACCAATTTTTGCATTTCACAAGGTATATATCTTTCTCTCTTGCTATGCATGCACACGTGTGTGTTTTTGATGTTTAATAGCTTCCATATTCTTCAAGTTGTGGATGCTTATATAATATTTTACCCAATTAGGGCATAGGTGGTGCAGACATTGTAAAATGATCAAGGAGTACATAAATTCGGTCATTGCATAAATCTGCTTGGCTCTTTTACAAGTTGCCAGAGAAAGATGGGAAATACTTTGTAGACATGGAGCAGCACCATATAGTGTCAAAAAAAATTGTATACAATGTAAATCTCATTTGCTTCACTGGCAAAGTGTAGGAATCAAACACTACACTTGGGATTGAATCCCATCTTTATCCCTAAACCAAAGAACTAACACTAACATCAATGTTTTCCCCCTAACATATACAGGTCTTCCATGAGAATAAATACCCTCAAACCAATTCACACAAACCACTATTCATGCAAGAATTCAAGCACGCATCAGAAACCAAAACATATACTTCGCTGCTGAGTTCAGATGGCAATTCATTTACATCAAAATGTAAGTTAACAAAAGAAAGCAGAGTGATCGATAGAAAAGGGTCAAAGATTAGTAGGCTCATAAATTAAACTTGACAAAAAATGGAACAAAATGAAAGGAACTGTGAACAATCTGAACAGGGGTCACTGGTTTTTCACGAAATAAAACCTAATCGATAACATACAGCAACAAGGTATCATTTGAAAAAAAAAATAGATGATATTGAATTTGGGAGAAGAAACATACCTTAGTATGATTCTTCTTGGTTAAATGGAATGAAGCTGGCAAAGGGAAGCAAAACAAAATAAATTAGGAAAAGCCCTAATCGATATGTGAGATTTTTAGGGTTTCTTTGATTGAAACCAAAAGCCCCATTTTTTTCTGAATCGTGAAACATATGTGTGAAGGGAATATTTTGGGAGAGGGATTATGAGAGAGAGATTTGAGAAACTTACATGGAATCGACGAAATTTTGGTTGGTCTAGGTCAGTACCCAAGTAGCAGATACGATGATGACTCCAAACCCAGTAGCAGAGACGATGAAGAATGTCGATCCTTGCAGAGACGACGAAGAACCACCTAGTAGCAGAGACGATGAAGCAGAACCCCAGTAGCAGAGATGATGAAGCAGTGCCTTTGTAGTAGAGACGATGAAGAACGGCCAAAGTAGCAGAGATGATGAAACAGTACCCCAGTAGCAGAGACGATGAAGCAGTACCCCAGTTGCATAAACGATGGAAAAATGACCCAGTAGATGGAAGAAGACGAGCTCTATGGTGAAGAACCCCAGCGCGACCTCCATGAAGAAGAACCCCCTCTCTGATACAGTATCGAGATTTTGAGTGGGTGAGTGAATTAAAACGGAGTAACTCCATCCAACTTCAAATCCAAATTTTGGCTCTGAAGTAGAAAAGCATCTTTTTGATGCTCCTAAAATTGGGATTCTGGAGCCAGTTTGGAGCCAGTTCAGTCATGGATTCTCCAGAAGTTCGAACCGGGTTACCAAACAGGCTTCTACTCCTTTTATGCTCCAGAAGTCAGAATCCAACTTCTGAAGTGTTATCAAACAACCCCTTAAAGTACCACAAGTAGTTGACCCTAGTCAAATCATATTCACAAATGGTCGAGCCAGTGCAAGTCAAACATTATCTTCCAGGTCATGGTCATCCCTAGGATGCCGGTTGTTGAGACCTTCTGCCTCAGCTTCGTAGTCGGTTTAGAGCCGACTTCTTCTTCTGCCATCCCTCCGCCTTTCATCCCGGCAATAAGGTTCACGTGCACGACGCTCTCATGGAAGGGAAGTAATGCATTGTGTTAGACTTTTTCCAGTTCATAGGTTTCATCCTAAACCCTAATATCCATCCAGAGATCTAGAATACAATGATGTTCAATGTAATCAATAATAATAGAGACATACCTGAGAGTAGAAGATTGATTTCCACCGTTATTCTCCAAGAATAGTGTTAGAGCTTTGATCACGATCTTCCACAGCATGTAGAGGTTCCACGCCTTTCTCACTATTCGTGGGTACAGAGAGAAGAAACAACTATGGCTACGGGGACTCATGACCTAGTATATATAATACTGTCACAAACCCTAATCAGTCCCACACTGTAATAGGGATTACCTATCTCTTTATCTTGTGACGAACCAGACCGAATTGGTCTAACCTAGTGACATAGACTCCCACTGATCAATGGGCCTAGTAATTAATTAAGCCCACATATATATATTCCAACATTCTCCCACTTGGGCTAGATTAATTACAATGCCATCATTGAATAGTGTGGCCATGGAATCCATTCACACAATAAATCGTCACCTACTTTGATCCAGCTATTAAGCCTGTCAATGTCGAGCAACAGCGAAAAATACTCCAACACAAATGGTGTATTACCTTCCATCAGCCACATACAAAAGCCTACTTAACAGCATGAATCATCGTGAGATAATGAGTCATCTTTGATCGAATTACCTTCGATCGAGTTACCTCAAACTTTTATACTTGATATTATCCTTTCATGGTAAACCGCCTCTAACTTGGATTAATATCTCACTTTGACACACCGTCATAGTTTGTTTGGCTGAATATCGCCCTTAATCTTTGGTTGAATACTGCCTCTTATCCTGGTTGAATACCACATTTTATATTTGGCTGAATACTACATTGTTTAACCTTTTATATTTGACTGAATACTGCCTTGTTTGATCTTTGACTAAATATTGCCTGGTGTCCGGCTAAATACTGCCAATTTTATCTTTGACTAAATACAGCCTGAATCATGAATCAAATTACCAACAATACAAACAACCATAGCACCATATATGAATGAAAACTCCCACTGACTAAGTACATCAAAATAATTCGTGACTACCGTATCATTCATAAGTCACTAAAGGCTTCCATTAGTGAATCATCATTTGTCTTTGAAGATCTTAAAATCACCCAAACATTCAATCACTATTATAAGTTCAGATTTTAACACACAAAAATATTAATTGTATAAAAACGCCTTAAGATAAAATAAAATCTTATTTAAATAAAATTGAATAGAATCATGTCTTGGTAATACTTAAACTAGAAACAAACTCTTCTTTATGGAGAAAACAAAGGCTGAAGATTGAAAATATCAAATTGAATTTAAATAACTTCTAACTATTAATGTATCTGACTCCTAACTAGACTTGTATTTCATGAAGATGAAGATTTCATTCCTTTTGTGCATCATCTTCCTTAGAGTTTTCAGAATTCTTTTTCTTCTCCAGCCAACGCTTTCTGCTCTTGCGATCCCTCTTCATATGTCCTCTCTTTTGACACCAAAAACATTTGATGTCGCTCAGGTCCTTTTCTTCATGCTGTTCTTTATCATCTTTTTCCTTGTTGTAGGGTTTCTTTGCTTTATCAGAAAAATGTTTTTCTCTTTTGTGAGGTCCAAATCCTTGTTGTCTAGTGTCATTGTCAAAGTTGTTCTTGTAGAACGTAGCATTAATGGATTCGATAGTCCCTTTTTTTGTCATTTTCTTTATCTTCAGTACAAGCAGCTATCAATTCATCTAGAGTCCACTTTGTTCTAGAAGTTCTATATGCCACTTTAATATGCTTGTATTCATTAGGTAGAGATTTCATTGCCAAGTATACCAAATGATCCTTATCAACAGTATGTCCTATTTCTCTGAGTTTTTTAGCTATACCAGCAAGTCCTACAAGGTGATCTGTAATATTACATTTTCCATCATAAACAGTGGTAGACAGTTTTGCCATTAGGGTGTCCATCTGAGCTTTCTCAGTTTCCTCATATATTGCTTTAATGTCTTTCAGTAAACTTTTGGCTATTTCCTTTCCCTCAATTCCATCTAATATAGAGTCAGGGACATAACGCCTAATCATGAGCAAACATTTCTTGTTGACGTTTTTCTATTTTTCCATGTATTGTTTTTCTTCCGGGGTACTAGAATATGTGAGTTCAGCAGGCTTATCCTCCATGATACACATATCAAGGTCTAGCATACCTAAAGATATCTCTAGATCCTTAATCGATTGTTTATAATTGGTTCCAGTAAGAACAGGAATACTAACCAAATTGCTTGCATTAATAGACATCCTGAAATTAAAAGATAATGCATAATTATTGTGCAGTGTAGTAAATAAAACAATCACCCACACTCACAAACCAACTGTGCTAACATTTACACAACACATACAAGCAAATAACCCTTTTTTGGGAGTCAACCAAAATACAAATTCATTCTTTGGGACAAATATGCACTTGATTTCCCCTGTGCTTGTGCAGTAATAGATAATTAACAGAAATTCATACATATAATTTTCTTGCACCAGCAATGTCAAAATACACATGTAAGTAAATTTCATTTTCCAGAGTTAACCAACTACACATTCTCCTTTGGGATAAACATGCAGTGGTCTCCTCAGTATCCGTGCAGTGATCGCGAAAGAATAGTGATTCAAAAATCCCACCACCTTTGGGTTAATGAGACTCTTAAAGTTAAAATCCTTCTACTTATGTGCATGTACATACATTTAAAAGGTTTGGTAGTGCCACCTTTGGGTTAACACTTCCGGTCTAGCTGCTCTTGCAGATGTGAAATTCTTGATGTATTTATAAATGCTCTTCTTGAATTTGAGAGTATCCTGAAGAGACAAGATTTACCACTTTGGTGGGTTCCACCAGATCCCAACATGATACTCATAAACTCTCACAATAACTGTGTTTGGTAATGCCACCATTGGGTGAACACTCCCTTACTTTAAAGCATTGATAAATACACAGTCTTGAATTTGAAGACATCATAATGAAATAAGGTGTGCCACTTTGGTGGGTTCTACCGAATTCTACCATGATATCACCAAACTCTCTTTGCAGCGAAAATGGGATTTTAAAACAACATGAATGTCACAATTATATTTCAAATATAAAGTTAAACATTCATTGAAAACATGTACAATAGCTCATCAAGATATATGGTATAAATAATTAGAAAATCCTGTAAAATGACATTAAACCAAGTCCCATAGGACACTTTCTGCCCAATAATATATTTTATTGGTCCCCAAAACTATCGAAATTATATACCACACTGAAAATCTCGACGACATGAATCCAACGCAAAAAACCGCACCTCAATCGGAGGTCAGACGCGCTCACACGCGCCCAAAGAAGATTCAGTCCTTTTATTTTCTCTGAAACCGGTTCAAACTGGCTCGGTTCGGTTCGTTTTTGAGCTGGTCGGATCGGTTCGAACCAAACCGAATATAGATTAAACTTTTTTTAAAAAATTCCTTCAAACCGAACCGCTTTGGTCTGGTATGGTTGAACCAAAGAGTTGGTTCATCGAACCAACCATCGGTTCAGTATTGGTCCAACCCGGTTCAATATTTTGGTTAACCGAGGCAATGATCCGGGTTCTCGGGTCGAGTATCCGGGTCAATTTGATGGAACACCGGGTCAACCAAGTCGGGTCATTGACCAGGTTCACGTGTCATTGACTGGGACGGGTCAAAATACAGTCGGGTCCCATGTGGGTTGTCCCATGTGGGTTACCCACATGTGTCAACGGGTCAGACCGAGTCAATTCGGTTTGAGGTTTGGATAACCCGTTAGGGTTATTGAGTTGACCCGGCGATGACCGGGTCAGCCGCCACCTCTTTTTTTTTTTTTTTTTTTTAACCCTAGCCGGCGCGTGGCATTCACGCGCCTTTTCCACCGGCGGGTGAAGGCGCGTCAGGTCACCACTGGCGAATTTCTTTATACCGGCGGCTTCGTCTTTCAAAGCCCTACAAGCCTGTATAGTTTGATTTATTTTTCACCGGTTCGAAAAAGTTTTCTAAGGTCCGAAACTTAGACAGGTTTGTATGAAGAATTGGGAAGAAACATTTCTCCCACTTTCAGTCCAATCTTACCTACAGTCTCTACAATCATTAACCATCGATCCTAGATCTGTATGGAATGGCTCTGATACCAATTGTTAGACTTTTTTCAGTTCATATGGTTTCATCCTAACCCTAATATCCATATAGAGATCTAGAATACAATAATGTTCAATGTAATTAATAATAATAGAGACATACCTGAGAGTAGAAGATTGATTTCCGTCGTTATTCTCCAAGAATAGTGTTGGAGCTTTGATCACGGTCTTCCACAGCCTATAGAGGTTCCACGCCTTTCTCACTATTCGTGGGTACAGAGAGAAGAAAACAACTATGGCCGCGGAAACTCATGACCTATTATATATAATACTATCACAAACCCTAATCAGTCCTACACTGTAATAGGGATTGCCTATCTCTTTATCTTGTGACGAACCAAACCGAACTGGTCTAATTTAGTGACATAGATTCCCACTGATCAATGGGCCTAGTAATTAATTAAGCCCACATATATATATTCCAACACATTAATTGATCTCGATGAGGGGGTCTTCGGTCTCCATAAGCTTCCCGACGAGTTTCTTGTTGGCCATGATCAATATATTGGCTAAAGTAGCCCCATCGATCTAATGAGGTCCTCAATCTCCCCCAGAGATGTCTGCATTCATCGATATCATAACCATGGTCACGATGGAACCGAAGATAACAAGTGGGATCTCGCTGCTTGGGATCAGTAGCCAACTTGGGTGGTCGCCTAATATTGCAATCACCTCTGATCAGCTGTAAAATCTCCGATCTTGATCGGGTTAAGGGAGTGTAAGTGTCGATGGTCTTGTATCCTCCTCTTGTTAGATTATGCTCCTAGTCAGGTCAAGGTTTTTTGTTTGATTTCCCTGACCGAGTTTTATCTCCTTGCTCGGTGCGGTTTTTTTTTTTTTTTTTTAAGAGTTGCTGGATTCACCCTTTCCAGCCCGAAGAGCTTCATTTGTTGTGGCGTACTACTCACAACGTGCCAACAATTCGGTGATGTTGGGTTTTGCTAGCCTGGAAATGAGTGACGAATTATCCACTGAGGCCGGAAAATGTGTTGATGGACTGTGGCTGCAAGTTATTGAACCACATCAGGGCTGCACCCAAGAGAGTTGATGGAAACACCCTACAGGTCATGGCGTTGGGGTATCCATGTAACAACGTCATGGTCATAAACCGATCCAAATTTTGCTTCTGATCAGTTGCTCCATCATAGCTATCAATGTTTGGCATGACGAAATGTGGGGGCAATGGAGCCCAAATGATGAAGTCAGAGAAAACAATCTCCGTGTTGTACTCTTGTTGCACCGGAGTAGTAGGATTTTGCTCAATTTGTTGTAGACGTTCAGCAAGGTTCTGCAACTGACCTTCAATTCTTCCTTCAACTGCTCCGAAAAGAAGTTTAGGGATGGATCTCGGGCGAAGTCAATCAGGTTCTGCTAGGACTTCATTAGCTAGATTTACCCTTGAGCCAAGTTGTTAGCGAACTGGTATTCGGCGAGCTTGAGGAACAGAATCGGCTCGATGGTTAGTGGAGGACATGAGATCAACATTCCTCTGAGCAGCAAACGGAACACGCTGAGTCCGATGACTCGGCCTTGAGGTTGTTTCTCAGAGAGGCTGACTTCGGCCTGCTTGATCACGAACTGAGCGGGGGCGGTCAACATGTGACCAGTGAACAGAATGTGGAAGCCATGCATTCATATCAGTGTTTGGTTGCGCTCTCCTTTGTCAACAGGTTGTATTGACTTGAAGAAGTTGGGAGAGTCGCTCAATTTGATGACCCACCTGTCATGGCTTGGTGTAACTAACCCAATCGTGCTAACACTTAATCGCTCACAAGCTTTCTTGTAGACTAAGTCAGCCTAACTCTTAACCTAACTCTTGCCAAGAATGAAGAAAACAAGAGAGAACTATGAGAGAGAACTCTATTGCAAAGAATTCTTACAAGCTTTTTTTTTTTTTTTTTGGTGTAAGTGAACTCTTTACAAGTTGTTTAGTTGTTTGAATGCATAGTGTCTTGGTCAAATGAGACTAGCCTTATTTATAGGCATCAATGGGTACAATGAATGACTAAGATATGTACAAATGTCTCGTATCCAACGATTAAGAATGTTCTAGTAAAAGGGTTAAAACATTCCCTCCAGAATTTTAGATAATATCTATAAAAATGTAGAGGTTTCTAGGGAATCCCATATATACACATGTGTGGAGGTTTCTAGATAATGAACCAACTCACCAACCCATGTGTCAATCCATGGATCATGTAAACCAAGCGAGTCGCGCGTCAAAATTGCTCTCAAGTCACACATCGAAGATGCTCGGGGGCAGCCTCTTGGTTCACTTCTTTACCATGATGAAGAGCCGCATCCTCAGGAATGTCTTCCATCCAAGGGTCCACTACGGGTGGAGGATCCACATTTTGACTAAAGTTGGAGAAGAAATCTTGTGACATGTAGCCTGATTTTTTCTACAAGGTTCCACGGAAAACACCAAATTGTTACAATCAGAATCTGGAACTCTCCCTATGAAGCAAGCTAACCTTGCATAACACGGATTCACATCGTCTCCTCCCAGTCATTACGGGGCAACCTTCCTCGGATGGTTGCCACGTGGCTCTCGATGAATCCGAGACCCACGTCCGAGCCGATACCCCCTGTCGGCTTGACTTGTCAGCTGGGTGTCGACTCGAACGTGGGTCTCGGATTCATCGAGAGCCACGTGACAATCATCCAAAAAAGATTACCACTGTCCTCCCAAACCACTGGGAGGAGACGATGTGGATCCGCATAACACAAACAAGATATGACAAAGCAGGTTGGGTGTGCTTTGACCCAAGGATGACTCTGATGCCTTGGTCAATACTATGAGAAGTGGGGTTGTAGAGTGGATTCATGTATAAAGAATGCATAATCCGTACCTTTGAGGGTTGTCTTATTTATTGAAGGATATCTTCCTCGTGTTTTGCAGGATCAGCTTACCTCATAGGTACGGTTCCAGATTCTAGCTTCAACAAGAGATCACGTTTTCTATTGATTTTAAGGGTCCATAGCTAGGGCGAGTTTAACGTTTTTATTGTTTCTTCTCCCATCTAGACCATGAACGCACTTTGATCTTCAATTTGTCTATGTTCACCTTCTTTTAGTCGGTAAAACAGCAAAAAGTGAATGAATTTTACCTTTTGTAACAAGATCAATAAGTCTTTCTCAACCAAAAACTCCATAAAATCACAGATTTATGGAAATGTTTGCTTCTTCCCAATTCGTTTTTCTAAAATCTTAATCGACTCCAATCCGACCAGAATCAGAATCATTGGAAGCTGATCCCAAATCCAATTATGGATTTTTAAACTTCTGTCTCCAAGAAAATAATAAAGGATAAAATGATGAATGATTGACCAAATGCTTCATCTGCACCCATAAAATTCATGCGAGTTAACTTATAGATGCAAATGCAAGTGCTATTAAAACAAAAAAAAAATTATAGATGCAAGAAAAAAAAAATTTTTTTTTTTTTTTTTTTTTTGGTGGTGGGGGGGGCGGGGATAGGTCAAGATAATTAATTGTTCAGCCAGAGATTAGGATCCTAGAGAGCAAGACTACCACACGTTGCTCCTGACACTCTCCAAGACTCTAACCCCGGACTTACTACTCCCCCACCCCCAAAAATAAATAAACAAATTCTCATTCTAGTTTTTCTTGCAACACAGGTCCTCCAGTTGCCTGTTTCTATCTGGAACTTCATGGCTACACATTATGCATATGATTTTGCAACAATTATAATAACACAACCACAAGAACTGATTACCAGATCAAATCATAGAATTCAAACTTGGATGCACCAGTTTAACATCCCAGTCGCTCCACCACAAGAATATCATCTTGTGAGACAAATTGTCTTACAGGTGTTCTTGCAACTTCACCTCCCTTCCCCTCATGAAAGAACTCATTTTACATTAAGAAAATGAGTAACAACTGAATAAGGTTATGGCAATTGGATTGTGGCACAATATAAGCATATCAAAGTTCATTCTGATAATACTAGGGAGTTTCAGGAACGAAAAATAATTTGTGTTCTGCCCATTTTTATTTCCCCATTACTTTGCTTAAGAATAAAGAAACAAGCTAGATTTCAATGTTTGATACATCACTAGAGTTTCTACCATATCCTTCCTTGATTTTGAAATCCAATAGAATTTAACAGTCCATCCCCCATGGCATCTATCTTATATTCACTAGGGTATCATCACTTACCCCAACACCAAATTTGATCTTTAGCATGATTGACAGCAAAGACATCAAACTGGTGTTTTGAAAGCATAAAAGAAAAATTAATATGCACATGTACAAAAGACGGGTAAAAAATTTTAACAATTCATTTCTTTCCTCTGCTGCCCCTTCTTCATTCTTATTGTTTGTGATATGAAGATTTACAAAAGAAAAAATGCACAAGGCATAGCTTGTCTACTGAGAAATATCTAAAACTAAAAGTTGGAGCAACAAAAAGGACAGAAACACACAGAAAATGTTGTTTCTGTAGAGTGAGAAATGTATCTTTTTACGCTTTTTTCAATGTCAGAATTGTTTGCAAAAACAGAAAAAGATGAGCACCATCTTACGGAGCCATGAGCCCTTCAATTGTGTAAAAGAGAGATTCAGCCCAGTCCGTTTTGAATAGCAGCGCCTCCAATGTGTGCAACACATTGTATTTTGGATCAAGCTTCCTCTGCCAGCCCTACCAAGTGAGGGAAAAGTCAAAGTTTCATTACTTGAGAATCAGTAATGTTCTATTCAATCCTCAACTATGACGCACAAAGCATACCATTCAGAAAGACAGGAACAATGTTAACTATCACATGTCATGTAAATAATGCACCTTAAGCAGATTCACCAAAATCCTTTTGATCAGGTATCTATTTATAATTTCAAGTCAAATGAACAATCACCACAATCTCAAAAACTAAATTACAGATTAAACTTTCTATTAATGGGAAGAAATTTTCTCCACAGCCTGTATATATGGCTTTCTTCCAAAGGCCGTGGACTTCTACCATATGGACAGCTGATTTGGCCATTTTGACATTGGATAATAGATCAGCGATGTGAATTTCATCATCTCAACAAAATAGCCCACCATGAAGTGAATTTCTTCAGTAATATTTGTAAAGGTCCATCTGTTTGAAATCATTAACTATGCATTTTTTTAAAGCTTTAGCTCCTCCTGGGCTGAAACTTGCCAAATAACTAGAGGTCAATGTGGAAAATAGATTAACAGAATAAGTTCCGCTGCTGTGGGGCTGAAAAGGATGCAAAAGGGCAGACCTATAAACACAACCCATGGAGAGAGATCCCTCCATTTTCAACCTTGCAAAGGAATTTCAGAGAAATCACTGATATGAGAGAAAAGAGAGGGGGGGGCACCAACAACCAAGACCATGAGGAGAGAGTTCAGAGGTTCTGGTCATTCAACGGCCGCACTGCTTATATCGAAATTATTCCCACTACATGGACTAAAATACATCCGATCTCCTGGAGGTTTGGTGAAATCCTCTAGCTCAAGGAAATTCCAAGCAGAGAGCAGCTTACATTATACACAGAGTTTAAGTAATATTGGCGTGAACTTTTATTTATTTTAGTTTACTTTTCCTGAAGTAATACTCACAAGAGTAGTATTTTGGATTTTTTGTACTTGTACTATACTGCTATAGTATTATCATTACACATCAATTATAAGGGATGGCTGTGTACCATCAAGAAATTAGACACAGAAAAGAAGTATAACCAGAAATGTACGTGCACCGGTCCAACCACCACAATATAAATGGCATGATTGACATTTGGCACTTTGTAGAACAGCACCTGGCATTTGTCAAGCATAAAACCCAGAAGAAAAGTTGGATGCCGGCAAACTTTGCCTATGTGGCATCTGACAAATAAATGGCTGTATCAGAAGATGAGGTTTCTAAGAAAATGGCTGTTCATTCACTGTTACAACCATGGTTACACTAATGCAGAAAAACAAACCAGCTTGCATGTTGAAGATGCCAGTTCATCCTTCTGGAAGTCCTTGGGTGTCATAACCCCCTGAGACTAGGGATCAAAGCCCTCTTCTGAAGAGAGAGAGAGAGAGAGAGAGATCTTTGTCCATTGCCAAGACATGCACTTGAGTTGCAAATGGTGTAGTGAGGCCCAATTCCCAACAAAGGGGTAGGATCTACTGCTAAAAGCTGATTTATTCAACATTTTTGTGGAGGGGGGGTAGATTTATTTAACATTCCACAGGCATGTTACGTGTAAACCTTTCACAGGCATGTAAATGTGTAAACATTTCACAGGCATGTAATGTGTAAACACTTCACAGGCATGTAATGTGTAAAATTTCACAGGCGTGTAATGTGTAAACATTTCACAGGCATGTAATGTGTATTGCCCGAAATGACAGTACAAACAAAACAGATTAGGGGATTATACCTCAAGAACCAAAGTGGTAACCATCACTGTACAAATATTGCCATCAATGCTAACTTTGTGACGTCGAACTTGCTCAAGCAGTTGCTGCATGCACTCAGCAGGATGGAAAATGTCACCTTCTGGGGTAGCCCAGAAACTGAATGTCTTCTCCACCTCCTGTTGAAATACCAAAACATTTAGAAGATAGCATGGATGGCCAAACAGGAAATGCTACTTCTTTGCACTGGTAAAGCAGATAACACCATAAAAGGAAACAATGCTGTGAACAATTCATGTCAGCTCACTCACAACCTCAGCTCTGCAAAGCTGAGTCAGCTCAATTTTGCGGCTCACTTCAACCATGGTAGCCACTACCATATGATGGCCATGTTTTATCGTGAACTCAGATTTTGTGGATAGTTTACAAGGGAGGATGAATTTGGCAATAACTAGATGAGCTCATGTTCTCTGGATTTAGAGGTACAACTTGGATGGGCCAGGGTTGAGGAATTGATGAATTTTGAACCAAACTGAAGACTGAGCCTGAGCCTACCCAATTTCATTCAAATAAGTGAAGAAAAACTATTGCTTCAGATGGGTCTAGGACCTTAACAACTACAAATTATATCTTTCAAATTCAGACCCTAAGTTTATCAAATTGACAATTAAATCTTAAAAAAGTGGAAATGATGCAGAAGCAACTAATACTTCAAGAATATGGTGTTCTCATTCGCAAAGGAATTCAACTCAAAGGAAGTCATCAGGCACGGTTTTTCCTTCTTTTTTTCTTGTTTTAAGTTCTAGTTCTACAAAGCTCGAACTTCTGTTTAGCATGCTTTTGGCACCACTTAAAAACTTGTTCAGTTACCTTTCCAACAAGACCAAGATTGTGCAATTCCATGCTGTGTTGAGAAAGTTATAACCAATATACTAATAGTAATAGGGAGCTGGTCTGTCATGAGATTTCCATGTTAGAAAAGTTTAGTTTGATAAGGAATTGATTTAGAGCTTTCTTACGTTTATAACTAATTTATTTAGTAAAGTGGTTGAGCAGTCATGGAAGTATAAAAAGGGCGTCCCAGTGCATGAGGCTCCCGCTACTGCAGGGTCTGGGGAGGGACAGAATGTAAGCAGCCTTACCGTCACACCAAGGGAACAACTACAATTCAGGATTTAGGCTATGGAAGAAAATTATGGCCTGCAGGTATAATTCTAGATTCACAGCGGCTAATCCATTGCTATTAGCTGCGATTAATGGTCTTATTTAACAGTTGTTTGAAGTTCTAGGTTCTATTTCTTGAATCTGATTTCCAGTTACAGATCAGTCTATAAATTTTTCAGCTGTTCGTGACCTGCTGTTGAAAAGATTATTGGAATCCTTGATAAATTTCTTGAACTCGTTATAGTTACTTCAAATCTGATTCTTTTAATAGTTTCTTTTATCTTCCAATTTATTTTTTTTTTTTTTTTTATGAACATTTTTTTATCTTCTAATTAACTTCCTTGATTTATTATTATTCTTATTTTTATGAACAATTTCCTTGATTTTTCTCTCTTGACCCATATCTTTAATTCTTAATTTACTCCTTTTGTTTTATATTTTCCTATTTCAATCTTTGTTTCTATTCCCATTTTCTCAACTGCCACCATAGTCACTGAATGACATGATCATATACCAAAATAGCTCACCTTAATTGATAAGTTTAGGTCTGATTCTTTGGGCCCTATATATGCAAAGTTGGGATCTTAAAAAGTTAAAAACCATTCTTATATCAATTTGTACTAGGACCTGGGAGATTAAATGCATTACTAAATTACTGATTACCAGAAGGAAAAAAAAGAGAGAGAGAGAAGTTCTTTTTGTTATTTATACATCATACTGAATTCTCATTGGACTTCAAAATCTTAAGCAAGATTGGAGGCAGTGTTATGTTTGTTCAAACAACTTCAAAGAATGTTATGAAAATATGGGTGCTATCCTCAGAAAAGAAAAGAAAAGATTTTTTTTTTTTTTGTGTGTGTGTTTTTGTGTGTGTGTGCGTGTGTGTGTGTGTGGGGGGGGGTAGGGAATGAAGGTACTGAAATAACTACTGGTTAAAAAAATTTACAAAGACGACCAAAGAATCAAAGAACAAAGGAAGAACCCATATGATGTGGCAATATTGGGGGATCTAAAGACAATGAAAAGTTGTCTATCACTAATTTCATCTTTCCAGGTCAGTTCCTCAACAACAAAGTTCAGTCCTTGCTGACTATCTTCCTATTATGGACTTGGTTGTTGATCATTTACAAAACTTGAAGATGTATGGTTTTGGTTCTGCTGTGCATAGTTTTAAAACTCGACCGAGAAGGATCGAGGAGTCTCGAAAGGGTCGAGACGAGAAACTGGTTCGAAACTGGGTCTCGACCAGTTCTCGACTGGATCTCGACCAATCTCAACCAGTTTCGAACTGGTTTAAGTAATAAATAGGAGTCTCGGTAGACTCATTTTTTCTCTAAGTTTGATTCTGTTTTCTTCTCCTCTTCCATTCCTTCTTCTCCAACCTTGCATCTAAGGTTCGAAAACCTCTGTTCTTTGCAAATCTCTTCATCAAAGTGTTGTTGGAGGCTCATTTTAACCTATTCTTTGCAAATCTAAGGTTTGAGGTATGGTTTTTTTCCTAAAACTTACTTTTTTTACATTAATATGTTCAATACATGTTGGTTCATCATAAAATTTATATATGTGAGAGTCATTAGGCCGATCTACAACCTCATCCTTTCGAAATTATTTTCTTGCATATATATTTTTTATTTTGATTTTCTATTAAAAAATGTATTTTTCAACAATTAAAAATTAAAAAAATATATATGTAAATATTAATTAGATGGTGCTGAAAATATTATATGATGAACACCGTTGGCCATCTACGCGGCCACGGTTTCAATTTTTTTCTTTTCTGTATATAAATATATATTTATTTTATTTTTTGATTAAAAAAATAAAAAATACATTTCTAAAATATTATTCGGTTTACTTTCAAAATAATATATGTTGAACACTGTTGGTCGATCTACACGGTCACAGTTTCAGTTTTTTTTTTCTGCACATATTTTTTTTTATGAATTTTTTATTAATAAATCCTATTTTCCAACAATAAAAAATTAATAAAAAATATTAATACTTATCTATTGGTGTTCAAAATAATATATGTTGAACATCGTTGGCCGATCTACGTGGTCACGATTTCAGTTTTTTCTGTACATTTTTTTATTTTTATGAATTTTTTATTAATAAATATTATTTTCTAGTAATAAAAAATTAATAAAAAAATATTAATATTCTATTGGTGTTCAAAATAATATATGTTGAACATCATTGGCCAATCTACGGTTTCATGTTGTCGGATTATATTTTTCAAAAAATAAATTATTTTTATTTAATATCCAAAATTATTAATAATATCTAAATAATTATGGAAAATTAGGAAAAATATTATGTTTTCTTATAACATAGTTTTAAAATTTTGAAAAGTAATTTCAATGTGTTTTGAGTTGTATTCGCATATTTGATGCTTTTATGTTCTTCAATTTTAAGTTTTATTAATGTAAATCTATTGATTTAAATTTCTCTATTTATCATCTTATGTAACAGTGTCTCGTTCTAAATATTATGGCTGCTTCGGGTTCTCGTGAGGGAGGTGGTGATGCTGGTCGTACTGACATGGCTTGGCAGTATTGTACCGCCATTGACGGTGATAGAAAGAAAACCCAATGCAAATTAGTGGGAAGAAGCTTATGTCTTGTGGGATTACCATACTTAAGCAACACTTGAGTGAGACTTCTACAGACGTGGCAAAGTATGCTATAGTTCCTGTGGAGATTACCAGGGCCATAGCTGCACAGATGAAGGGAGGCCGGCAGAAAAGGGCAAAGAAAGAAAAAAGTAAACAACAATTTGAGGTAGCAATCCAAGCCACAGTGCGTGGTTTGGATGATGATAATTTAGGTGATGATGGTCTAGATACCAGGGGTTTGACTGAGGAAGAGGCCAGAGATCTGAGACGGGCAACAATAGCTAGTAAAGTCAGCCATGAGATGGAAATAAAAAGGTTGAGGCAAAGAGCCTTAGGGGCAGGTGGTAGTAGATCATTTCGAGGCCCCAAGAACCACAAACACGGAGTAAGGGAGGGTTGGCTTCTATGTTTAGAAGATCAAAAGAACTAGAGCACAACCCCGGGCACCACCACCCACGCTAGGGATGAGGATTATGTTGAGATTCTACAACGGGATCCAAAGAGTTTTTATAAAGGCTAGTGCCAAACAGAAAAGATTGAAGAGTATGTGGAACTGGAAGGGTACAAAAAAATTTATTGGGGATGCCTTTGCTAGGTGGTTCATCTATAATAGTATCCCAGGAAATGCCAGTGGTAGCTCATACTATCAACCTTTCTTCGATGCAATTGCTTTCGAGGTTGGTCCCGGTGTTAAAGCTCTCACTCCATATGAAGTGATGAATGTCTATCTCCCAAGAATTAAAAAAGAGTTAGAAGTATGGATAGAAGGGTTAAAGAATAATTAGGGTGCATATAGGATCACTATAATGTGTGATGGTTGGACTGGTCCCACTAGAAAGTCCATCATCAACTTCTTGGTCTACGATGATGGGAAGACATCATTCTTGAAGTCTAGTGGATGCATCTGCATGCACAAAAGATGCTAACTACATCTATGGATTGCTACGGAGACGGTGGTGGATGAAGTTGGTGCTACAAATGTGGTGTAAATTGTGACGGACAATGGCAAGCAACTACAAAGAAGACAGGAGAGATGATAATGGCTAACTATAACCTTTTTTGGACTCCATGTGTTGTCCATTGCATTGACTTGATGTTGAAGGACATGGGCAAGATCCAAAAAGTAAAGCAAGTAGTTGAACAAGCACGCCAGGTGACAACATTTGTATACAACCATGGCTATTCTTTGAACTTGCTAAGGGAGAGATGTGGAGGGGACTTGGTAAGACCCGGCATTACTAGATTTGCTACCAACTACATAGTACTAAAGAGCTTTCAGGCAAAGGTGGTAGGCCTCAGATCGATGTTTGCATCTGAGGACTGGTTTGGGTGGAGGGAGCCCAAGCTCTCTTCTTCGGGGTTGGCCACGCACTACTATAGCTTCAGAGGAATTTTGGAGAACACTGAAAGATGTAGTCAAAATTCTGGAGCCAGTGATGAAGGTGTTGAGATTAGTGGATTCCAGCCTACCATGCCACATTTATATGCTGCCATGGATATGTTGAAGGACCGTATAAAAACTGTGCTTTCACGTGAAAACAAACATTTTGTGAAGATTATCAAAGATCGATGGGAGAGTCAGCTGATGCACCCATTGCACAAGGCTAGTGAGTATATTTAATAATGTCTTTAATTTAGTTCCACTTAATAGTTAGTACTCTATTTTAATCTGGCGACTCATATTTTGCAAAGATACTATTTGAACCCCAGTATCAATATTCACATGTGCTTGGGCTCAATTTTGACCTTATTGGTGCGGTAAAAGATGTTGTGGCAAAATTGGTGCCAGATTATACTGTACAAGCTGATGCAGTATTATTCAGCCCATGCGAATGGAAATCAAGATCACATCAAGATCAAGTCACAAGATCTCGCAAGATCTCACAAGATCCTACACAATCTCACAAGATCTCATAAGATCTCACACAGTCTTGCAAGATCTCGTAAGATCAAATCAGAACTCACAACATAAAATCAGATCTTGCAAAATCAAATAAAGCATTTGATTGGAAAGATCAATCTTAGAAGGATGTGATGTTGCTGAAGCAATCAAGGAAAGATATGATGCTGTTTAGTTTTTATAGTAGGAAGTTATCTCCAATATATTTCAATTCCTTTAGTAGTTACTTTCCTAATTAGTTTTCTTCCAAGTTAGTTAATTTCCTTTATCAATTCATTTCCATGTTAATAACCAATTTGAGCTATATTTAAAGTGATGTAAGGCTTAAGCCAAAGGATAGATCTGAAGGAATGAAAGAAATTTGGTTTATACCATGTCTGTGAGAGATAGATGAGTGAGAGACTCATGAGGTGAGAGACCTCTGGTGGTGAGAAGCTGCCTAGGCCTTAAGGTGAGATGCCTTAGGTCATATCCCCTTACCTTTCTTCCATCTCTTCTTCCCTCCACCTATTGATTCTTTTCATTTTCTTGTTATATCAAAAAAAAAAAAAAAAACACAAACACAAAAAGAGAGAAAGTACTGTCCATGATTTACTTTTCATCGATCCTATTGTAAGGCTAGTTCCTAATTTGTTGAGTTGAGGACTGGTCCTACATTACAAGCACTGGTCAATCTGGAGGTGAGTTGTATGGTTTAAGTGCTGAATTATTTGAATATCCATATATTATAATGGCTAATGTTTATAAATTTTGAAATGGGTGTAGATGAAAACGTTCAAAGATGGTCTTGGGAGTTTTGGAACTCCCGCCGCAGTAGCTGGAAGAGATAAGACCGATCCTGGTATGGAATTATGAAAATTGAAATTTTCAAGTAACATATCTTATATAATATGTGTATTAAAATGTGTTCTTCATCTTGTGCAGCTGAGTAGTGATTGTTGTATGGCGAGCATGCAGCTGAGTTGAAGAGAATAGCAATCAAAGTCCTATCTCAGACATGTTCCACATCTGGGTGTGAGCGAAATTAGAATACTTTCTCCCTTATCCATTCAAAGAGGCGGATTAAATTGGGCTCTCAACGACTAAATGACTTGGTCTACGCCCATTACAACATGAAACTAAGGGTACAGTGCTTGAAATTTAAACAAAGAAATGAACAAGAGCTGATAGAACTAGCCGACGTCTTCCAACTATCTTCAAATGAAGAGGATCCCTATGTGGAATGGGTGAGAGACAGAGCAGTTCCAGTGATGGATGAGTCTAGTGGGATGCCCGACCCCACTGTGTCTGCTCCGATGGGTTCTAATCTCGAGCGGTTTATGTCCTCGGATGAGGGTCGTGTACACTCACAGTCGCCTAGAACGTTTGACCCCCCAGCTGGTACTAGTAGTGACTCAGAAGGCAATGATGATACAATGGATCAAAGTGGCTGGTCAATTTCTGATAGTAGTGGTGGTAATGAAGGTGGTGGTGGTGGTGGTGGTGGTGGTGGTGGTGATCCTAGACCGACTGTACCTATTATTAGATGGACCGGTAAGAGTCAGTATACACACACTACACAGGATCCAGATCATGGTGGACGCGCATCTTCATCACGGCCTACGACTGGGTATACACGTAGGTCTCGTCAACGGGAACGCCCTTTGCAACTAGTGGAAGAAGAAGAAGATCGTTTCTTTGACATCGTTCCTGATCCTGATATTATGCCTGATGTTGAAATGGATAGCATGTCCACAAGTTTTGGAGGACTGAACATTGAGGGTAGCAGTGGACAGGAGCAGGGGCAATGGAGTGCTCATGGATTTAGCACCACTTCGGCATACGGTTCTTATTCCGGTGATGATGACCGCATGATGGGAAGTGCATATAATTATTCCGCTGATACTAGTAATGCTACATCACAAACTGGCTCAAACTTTGTGGACGTCTCTTTTCAAATCCCAAATTTGCAAAGAACCACGCCCCACACCAGCCAATATATGCTCACTTTACTCCACATTATAGTGAATTGTATCCAAGGTTGGGTATCTTTTAGAAACTTCCTGAATCATGTGTATGAGAAATATGTGGAAGACTACCAAACCTTCTATAGCCGAAGGATGTCGTGGCAGGACTTTGTTAATCAGACCGAGATATATTTTCTTCAGCAAAGTCAATCTGATCAGATGGAACCTGCACGCCACTCTACATATGATTAGACATTGGGATGGACTGATGGGAATGTATTATTTCATTTTAAGTATTTAAGTCTTTCATATAATAAGTACTTGTAAATTATGTCATTTTGTGGGATTTATGATTTATGAATGTATGATTTTTCGATAATGTGATTACTTTTTATGCTTCAAATGTGTTTATATATGTTAAATAAGTATTTTCCTGCAATACATAGCCTTAAAATGGCTCTAAAATGGACTTAGAACATCAAAAAATGACTTAAACCATAAAAAAAAAAACCTGTCGAAACTCCCATTTTTACCCTTTGAGAGTTTCGGCAGGTTCTCGCCGAGATCTCGACCGAGATCTCCGTAATCTCGGTTGTCTCAAGGGACGAGACACCCTCGAGATCCGAGATTTCGAACCATGCTGCTGTGTAGGTGTCACTTAGCTTAGTGCTGATTATTTTTCAGCTTAAGTTGAAGTCCTAGTTTAATTCTAACTCTTGTAAAGTCTACATAGACTCTAAAACTTGTAAGTCCTCTTATTATAAATAAGGTAGGGGTGAGGGGGAGAGGATTAATTCAATCCATTGTCCCCCCCCCCCCCAAACACATTAACTCCATCTTCTTTCTTTCTGCCTTATTTTGTTACATGGTATCAGAGCAATCACCTAGGTTTCCGCTTTGAGTGTCATTACGATTCTCATTCTGATGTACAGCCATCATTGCTGCCTCTGCTACTTCTGCTTTTTATACTATTCTCTACAAGTCGTATGTCTCTCTGCAGATCTGATTTTGTATGAAGTATCATACCTGGTTGGTTCAGTCTGCCAAAGTAACTGCAGTTACTTGGTTCTTCTTTCGGACCTCTGCCTACAAGTTCTGCTACCATGTTTGCTTCTGATACAGGCGTGTTTCGTTCTTCACCAGCAAGATACCATTTTTCAAACCAAGTTCGTGGTGCTCGCTTTAGTCTTGCCTTCTGTAGCTTGCATACGTTGTTGGTCTTTGCTTGAAGAGGGAAGGAGGTAACTGCATATAAAACTCTTCCTGCAATGCAAGACGGTGCTAGAAGAGAAGCGGGGGAAAAGCAATAAAGCAGAGCTCAAATAGCCAGGGCCAGTGAGGAAGGGGCATGAACCGGATCGATATAAACCTCCGAATGGATTTTTCTGTTCATCATTCATATATGCTAAATACAAAAGAGTAGAAAGGAGGTTACTTTGAAAGGAAACGCATGCTATTGCTCAGTCACTTTCTATTCCCTGGATAAGTTTATTGCCACTGCTGGTTTTTTGTCGTACATGTCTGCTGGTTACTATTGTCCGCATCTGATGCTACTCTGATACTCTGTGTTGCTGTGTTTAATATTTTTCTGGGCATCACGTGGACAAAGGTGAGAGGTGCGGAACTCCCTCTTCCCTAGGTCTTTTGGCCTGAATCTTTGGGAAATGTTCGCCCTTCCATGGTGATCAGAACCCAAGAAGTTGGGCTGCAAAGATATCCATTGTGTCGAGTTCCAACACTGTTTACAGATATGTTTCTGCAGAGTCCGCCCAGACTGATTTTAGAGATTGGTACTAATTTCATAGCTAATATATCATACTGCTTTGGTTGTGTTCAAGAGGGTTTGGGGTTAGGAACCTAACCCTAATAACCCCAAACCTAATGTTTCAGCCTGATCGGAGTTCGGTTGAGGAAGATTTATCATTGTTATCTCCTATTGTGGAATTACTGTTCACGATTCTAAAGGTTGAAGAAGATGAGCTTTGGTTATTACGATCAAGTCACTAGTTTTTTAAATATTCCCTAAAACTCCTCTCCTTTTGAGCTTTAGTTTGTTTTATTTCATCCCCATTTTTTATTTAATACCAGATTGGTCCTTCTCTTTTGGAATTAATTACTATTCTGCTGAATACGTATGTCCCTTACTAAAGGATTCCATCTTTTCAATAAATTACAGTTTCACCCCTCTTTTGAGCATTGCTTCTGTTTTATCCCTACTCTGACTTTATAGTCCAGTTTGGTCCTCTACTTCCAATTCTATTTACCGTTTGGTCCTTGTTCATGTTTCCCATACCATCTGGTCCTAACCATTAGGATTCACATCGTCTCCTCCCAGTGGTTCTGGGAGGACGCGGCAACCTATCTCCGATGGCCGCCACGTGTCCGAGCCGACACCCCCTGTCGGCTCAGCTTGTCGACTCGGTGTCGGCTCAGACGTGGGTCTCGGATTCACCAAGAGCCATGTGGCGGCCATCTAGGGCAGGTTGCCACTGTCCTCCCAGAACCACTGGGAGGAGAGGATGCAGATCCCTAACCATTACATGCCATCAAATTCCGGTATCTTGTTAATTGCTTGCAGAATCTGTGGTTGAATATTCTGCCATCAATTCTCGAGTGTTTCCGTTAATCTGAATCTTTTATTTACTGTGCCTTGTTGTTGTCAACCTTGACTGTTTATCTAACCGTTGGAACTTTATCCTATTTGGATGCTAGTTACCTATTCTAATAGATTACCATCAGTCCAAATTTGACCATCATCTGAATGTCAGATTTCGGTTTTTTTAATTACTGCTGAAAATCCACTTACATCATTACCCTATTTCTAGTCACACTAGGACATCTCTTATCTCTTTATCCAACCATTGGATCGCATTAAAATTATGATATATTGTTTGCTCGGCACTACTATTGTTTATACTCCCGAAGATGTGTCAGGTCCATACCGCGGGGGCTCGGCCCAAGCCCTCCACTTCCATCACAATCCTTAAATTTTCTTCCCATTTGGGTTGCCACAAAATTTAATCAGAGCAAGCCAAGATTTTCTGCTGTGGTCATATTCTAGCTTGGTGGATCATATGATCTTGGTTATTCTATTACTTTGGATATCACCGCTCAATGTTTGAAGACCTCTAATTATTTGTCCACGTGGAATGATCCACCTCGGGGGGAAGGAGCTTATTTGCTCGTGTTCGTGTTTGCTCATGTTAGAGCCTACTACTGTTGCACGTGATGCAATCTTTACTACCTCTCTTTGCTCGTGTTGGAGCCTACGACCAGTTGCACGTGGTACAACATTCACTAGCTTTTTGCTCGTGGAAGAGCCTACTACTACTACCAGTTGCAACAAATGTAACCCTGCACATGATGCTAAATTAAAGTTTTTCCAGCAACCAGAAGCTAGTACTTGGTTCGCAATGACCTATAGTGTGCTACTGATCTGCTACCTGCTACTGCTACTTCTGATCTGATCTGTCCCTACTACTGCTATCTGCTACTGCCGTACTGGTACTACTAATCTGCCTTATTCTACTGCTGCCGCAAGTCTACTGCTACTGCTGATCTGATTTAATCTGATCGGTTACAACAATCTAAACTGGTACTAGTACTGCCATATGGTATGTTGCTGCCACTACAAATACATTGACTGCTACAGCTGGTTTATTCTTTATCAATAGGTGATATCTTATCTACCCAAACAAAAAAAAAAAAAAAAAATACCGCTGATATCTCCACCACATATCTTGTTCGTTGGTGGTTCTAGTTAGTGATTTGATGTTGCTACCAAGAAATTCTCTCTGTGCTCCCTAGCGTCTCCAACAGCTATACATTGAAGACCGGTGTTGCAGTTCATATTTATTCTTATTGTTCCAAGTTAGAGCATGTTCCAGCTTAAGGGAGAATGTTGAAGATTGTACGGTTTGGGTTCTACTATCTAGATTTCACCTACGCCTGTCTAGGTGTCACCTAGCTTAGTGCTGATTATTTTTCAACTTAAGTTAAAGTCCTAGTTTAATTCTAATTCTTGTAAAGTCTGCTTAGACTATAATACTTGTAAGTCCTCTTATTTAAATAAGATAGAGGTGAGGGGGAGAGGATAAATTTGATCCATTCTCTCCCCTCTCCACACACTCACTCTATCTTCTTCTTCTCCTTCTCTCTTTCTACCTTTTTTTGTTACAAAACTCATGGTCAAGTTTTTTCAAATCAACAGAATTGATGCAAGAGCATTTCAAAGCTTCAAATGATGAGGGTTCTCTCTCAGAAAGTCCTTGCAATTAATTAGAAATTTGAACAATCCTATAAGTTTTTCTGCCATTCTTGACCTGTTTTCAGGGGATTGATTAACTCTTTGATCAGTTTCTTGATTTCTTTATAGTCTTCAACTCTGATTCCTTCAATGGATTCTTTTTTTTTTTTTTATTAATACTAATTTCCCCGAGTTTCTCGCTCACTACCCCACATCATCTCAGTTTCTTGACTTTCTCCTTTGAGTTTAGATTTCCTACTAGAATCTTTATCTTTTTTCTCATATCCTCTATCACTAACCAAAATCTCAAAGATGTAATCATCTACCAAAATAGCATAACCGATGCAACCAGGAAAGAAGAATGAAGCTTTCTTTATGCTACTTGCTTATGGGCTTTTGTTTTTAATGGTTTACTTGTAACGGCCTAACGAGCTCCATCATACAGTCCATTGGGTGTATTAAGGGGAAGCAACCAAAATAAACTCTGCAAGTGTTTTATGCTGCCAGTCCCAAGCCCGGATAAAGGAGGGTTGTCCATCATGGCAGTCGGTATTGTAATAATTTTAGCGAAATCCTTTGGCATGGAGCTTGGAAATGTATTCTGCACGCATGAAAGTTTTCCTATGTCTTGAGGACCTTGATATGTTTATAGAAAGTGTAGTTCCTTATTTTTGGATGAGTCTTTTGTTGTGTGGAGAGGATTGCTGAACTCTTTACCAACTTCGGATCACCTGAGAATTAGGAATGTCCACTCTTCAGTTATGTGTTGTTTCTGCTGGTCAGGCCATGATACGAAGGATCACATGTTCTTCAAAATGTGAGTTTTCCAGGTACATTTGGAAGAGTTGTCTTTCCTTGTGTTCTCCAACTCACCTATTGTTTGATGATTTAAGGTTAAGAGGCTGATTGAGTTGCCAAGTCTTTTAAAGGTGGAGGGATATCAGAAATCATTGGCAAGAATCTGTTTGGAGCCACTGTCTATCATATTTGGAGAGAACGGAACCAGCACATCTTTACTGCCAAGTCTAAACCGAAGGAAGTGATAAAGTCCATCATCTTGAAAGAAATCCAAGACAAGATTCAGCACGTTAAATGCTCAAATCTTTCGTCAGCTAGGAACTTGTTCCTTAGATCTAAATGGATGTTTGATGTCAATTGATCTCTTGTAGTGGCCCTTGGGTTTATTGCCTTCTGCGGCTCTCATAGTTGTCAAGGCGTCTTCGTCCAGATGGTAGTATATGGGCTGAGCGATGAGTCGCCTTGTGTATGTTCAAAAGGTAACCCCCTAGGCATCACCTTGGGCTCCTTGGACACCTTAAAGGCCTGAGCAGTCGCCTTGTTGCAAATGTGTAAGTAAATCATTAATTAAATGAAAATTTTCATATACCTCCCTTAAGGTTTCCTTTTATCCGCAATTCAAACCCCCCAAATTATTGGCCACACGCCGTTAAGTTCCCTAACAGAAAAGGAAGAGTTTTTTTTACCCTAATACTAAAAACCAGTCCGAAAGTACATTATAGTCTTGCTCTAGCACTCTTGTTTCTTACTTGTATGCTATTATATTCTAACTTCTTAGTTTATTGATTTGTGCTTTTTTGTTTTTTTTTATAAAAATGCTTCTTTATGTCCTATAGTTTATCCATTATTTGTTGGTTTTCTCAAATTAATTAGGTTATGCCTTAAATGTTGATTCTTCATGTATCATATTGCATATATATAAACATTAATAAAGCATTGATATTTTAGAAACACCAGGAACGCCTTCGTCACCTAGGCAACGCTTAGGCGCCTAGAATGGCCTCAAACGACTTGGATCGCCTTGTCGCCTTGACAACTATGGCTACTCTTGCTCCCACTCCATGTAATTGTGTTTCATGGGCCTTGGCCTTGTCTTTGGGTTCCCTCCTCTGTAGGGTTCCGTGTTGTGCTCTCCTTTTAGGTTAATAAAGTATCGACTTACCCCCACCCCCAAAAAAAAAAAAATTCAGTTAGAAAGTCTTATTTTGGAGTTCATTATTTATAGAGTTTCAACTTTCTTTACATAAGTCTTACGGAATTGTAAATTCATTTTCTTCCCTACAATTTTAGCAGTTGAAAATTATTAGATTTTGGTGTTTTCTGTGTAAGGTATGGTCACGTCAAGGTTTTTAAAGTACCAATATCAAGTATCATATCAAGAGGGTGATTTTAAGAAATGTATAGTATCATATAGGAGAGATGCATGATACGCATAGAAACACTTCAGAAACATATAGATATGCTTGGGATACATGCAAAATATTTTTTTTTTTGAAGCATAATACACCTTAAATAAACAAAAATAGATTCGACCCTGAACGTTAGTCGGACCTAATATCGGCCACGTGGCAGATCAATGAGAACCCTGGGTACATGTCAAATGGATTTAATTCTAAAGAAGCCATGTCGTGAATTTTGATTCTCTCTCTTTGTTATTTGATGTACAGATTTTTGGTACATCAAGAGGCATGGAATCACACGCATGAGAATAAAACATAAAAAATCCTCTTCTGAAGGCAACCCTGGATCATAAAACCACCCTTTTGGGTCACCATGGGCCCTTGAAAGATATAAACTCAAACTATATGGGTAGTGGCAGTTTCATAATTTTCTCAGCACAATGGAACCCTATGGGAAAGAATAAAGGATTGTGGGACAAACAGTAATTTAGTTTTAAGGAGGGTTTTTCTAGGACTTAAATTGAAGTGGGGGTGAAATAAAACCAAAGCTCAAGAAGAGAGGTCTATTTTAACATTTAAAAATCAGGGGTTTATAAGAAAATATGAACAAGATGCTTCTTCTTCCTCATGACATGAGCAGTAAACCAGCTGAGAACCGGTAATGTTTTAGATGATGGATCTCTACCAGATTAACATGGATCGAACTGAGCTTTTAGAGACTTAATCACAACTAGTAATCCTCTGTGAATCAAGCATCAACAGTCCCAACATGCTAGGAAATAAAAGATTGAAATAATCAGCAACCAAACCCAGCGGAAGGGAGAAAACAGTATTGAGTTTCAATTCAGAACTCTCAGTTCCAACAGGGTTTCTTTTTTTTTTTTTTTTTTTGACAAGTAGATAATTTATTAAAACCCACAAGAGAGAACACAAGCAAGCTGGACCATCAAAAGATGGGAGCAAGAACAGAAACAGATAAAACAAGGGCATAAAACCCAAAAAACAACTAGGCCACCAAAGGTAGAGCAGAATAGAACAACAATGAACAGAACTAAGACTGCGGTCCAAAAACAACTGCTCAAAGGAATCCGAGTGATTGGATTAGGGTCCCAAGAAAACCTCACACAGAACGAAAGCCTTCAGGCTGCACTCTGAAACATGAGTTCCTCCTGAGGGCAGAAGGATCTCCAGATGGCATGCCATCGGGGAGACAGTTCTCTACCCCATCACTCTTAGAATAATTTCCCGTGCAAGAATTTGCATGATCATGACAATTAAGTGGAAAAGAGTTCTCAACCTCTTCATCCTCAGACAAACCCAAATGTTGTGGGCTAATGGACTTGTTTACTGTGCTCGATCAAGATAGGGCCCATGATAACGAAGGCCCAGAATTCAGCTGGCCTTTTTTATGGAATTTTTGGGTAAAGACACATCCAACTGATGAGTACGGACCATGGCTTAGACTGTTGGGGAGATGAAGAACTCGGTGACTGACAGACATCGTTAGCCAAATCGCGCAAGCTTTTTGGACGTAGGTTTATTGGGGCAGAAATGCAGCAAGGAACAGTAGCAGACTGGGAGCAGTCAACATCTGGGGCCATCAAAACAGCAAAGGGATTAGAATCCTGCACAAGCCCAAGCCTTTGAAGAGTAGAAGCATGTAAAGGGGAGGAATGGGACCGACGACGCCTTATGGGAGAACCAAAAGAACCTACTTCAGTGAGAACATCTATAGTCAATGCCTCTTCGCGCATACCTGGACCCTCCTTATCAGACCTCAGAACACGCTTAGAGAACTCTCCTCGGTTTGAATTTTGAAATCCATCCCGGTCGTGAAGATCAAACTGTCCATTCTGCCCTCCCTCCTCCGTATGCAGCTGAGCACCACCTTCATGAGCCTTTGGACATTAATCACCGGCAACTTTGAAAGCACTCCAGCAAGATCAGGCATCTCAACAGCAATACTTGATACTTCAACCAACCCACCCCTGGTCCCTTCTTAAAAGAATTTATCTCCTTTGCTCCACCTGCTTACAAACTTTAACCTTCAGCCCACAAGAAGAAGAGTGACCTAACACCTTGCATTTTAAACATTGAGCCTGTCTCCATTCATACTGAACTAGCTGTATGGAGTTACCAACATCATCCTCAATCACAATGTGGTCTTTAAGTTCTGAATCGCTGGAAAATCTATGCAAGCCCTAGCGAAAGCTAGACATTCCTGACAGATGGTTCTCCTGTCAGTGTACAAGGGGTACCAAGCACCAAGCAAATTATGCTGAGAGCTGCCTCACTCCAAAAGTGCAGCGACAGGCCTGGAAGAATAATCCAAAGCGGGATGAACTTCAGTCCAACCTTATCAGACACAATATTTCAGAATAAAAAAGGGATTATGAACAACCCGCCAAATTTCAGAATGAAAGGGAATATGATCAATGGGATTCGATTCAAATCAAGTGAGCTGCAGTTACCTCCCAGAACAGAACAGAAAGAGCAAAAACAATACAGCAAGAGGAAAGGAAGATGGATAAGGAAAGAATAACAATGAAGGGGAGGGGAAATACGAGAGACTCACCTGAGAGAAAGGAAGCTCTGATTCAAGCCCAGAAGAATAGAGAGAGGGAGGGGGAAGACAAACGTGCAACCAGCCTTGGCTCCAAAAACAAACCAAGTCAATTTATTCGAATCTCTGAAATCAATAGTTATATATATATATATATATATATATATATATATATATATATATATATATATATATATATATATATATATATATATATATATATATATATATATATATAGAGAGAGAGAGAGAGAGAGAGAGAGAGAGAGAGACTCCTAAACTGAAGTAGCCTTACAAAAGGAAACTAAACAACCCAATCCAATCTCCTACGTGTCTAATCCAAAATAACACAGACTAGAATAAAATAAAAGATTACAAGATCGACCCAAATTAATGCCTAAATATACTACTGGACCAAAACCAGATGTGGTCCCGGTTCATCTTGGTCTGGGCTTCCAAACAGTTTCATGTTGATCCAAGAAAGCGTTGCTAAATCACTTCCCCTCTTTCTTCCTCCTCCTTCCTCCTCTGCCTCTATTTCTGGTTTCTATTTTGCATGGCATATCAAAGGTATCAATACATATATTTTTGTTAAGCCTCGTATCAGTTCTAACCTTTTTCCCACCACATTTCTGACGCAGATCAGATCAATAGATCACCTAGTGGTGGGTTAAGAGAAAGGGTAAAAGAAGAAGAAAGAGAAAGTAGGGGGTTGTTCTGGGAATATGAACAGTACCTGTGACGTGAACAGTAGCCGTGAATATTGCTTTAGAAGAAAGAAGAGAGAGAAGGAGAGAAAAGTAACCATGGGGGAGATAAGAGAGAGACAACAGGGGCAACAACGTCATTATCAAATAACTAATTTAGTCCATTACTCAAATGGTGAGTGGCTAGATTAGCCTTACATATATTTATAAGAACCAAACCGTATCTATAACTAAATAAAGAGAAGATAAAACTATAAATCTTCCATACGTAGACTGTTGGAAGAGTCCCTTGCTTACTGCCTTACTCACTAACTAAATAGTGAAAATATAGGGGGGCGAAACCTAACTAATCACCCTCTTAGCCTCATGCTATAAAGGAGTTCCAAGTTCACTCAAACGCTAAATCTTAGCAACAACAAAAACAAGACTCTAACCATATTAGTAACTAAACTTATCAACTAAAAGGTCGGGCCATTACCAACTAAATATCTATTTTCATACACCTCTATTAAGTCCCCACTTTTGGACCTTATAATTAAGCCCATTAGAAAGAATAAACCCAGAAATAAAAACCCAACCCAAACTAATACTAAATCCTATGTATCTAGCCTTTATTATTACAGCAACCAAGATAGAAAAGACAAATAAAAGGTTCAAAATAGAGGATCAAGCCATATCCAATGGTTATGATTATGCACCTGCATTAATTTCCTTGGGGCTTACCCTGTATATCTAAATCCCTGAGCTATCCTAAATCAAAGCTTTCCTAAAGTTGATAAATTAACAACTGATTTTATGGGCCAATACCCACCCCGATAGGATCTTAAAAACATGCTAGCATTAGGAATGATTTCAGATCGGACAAATAACAGATTCGTAAACGCTCCGTTTAAGAGTGTGACAAAGAACAATGTGTTTCTTAGAATTCAGTCTACTGACAAATTAGTTCAATGCCCCAATGCGATTTAACCACTATATATTTTACCTCAATGAAGGCCTTAGGATTAGGGCAGTTCTGGTGTTTTGATAATCTCAGTGTTCGCTCTGCAGCAGTGCGGCCATCTCGAAGGACAACAGCCTTAAAGAACTCGAGTAAATTCTCTCGATCACTCTTAGAAAGCTCAGTGGTCATGCCTACATCTAGGAAAATGATGTGAGGCCTGGCTTTGCGCAAAGATTTGCTATCAGTTAACCGCACGAGGATATTTCCAGGATGCATGTCTGCATGGAGAAAATTGTCCATCTGAAAAGAGAATAATATTTCAAATACTTCAATTCCAGCGCTATAATTGGAACAATTCATTTAATTGTTTAGCAGAAAAAATAAATACACATCACTCAGACGTGCTAAGCTAATTACTGGAAATTGGGATACAGATATAATAAGGGCATTAATGGCATAAAACAACTACAAGACCAAGTATACATCACAGTTACCCAAGAATGACAACATGAGAGATACCAAGAGTGACCCAAGAAAAACGAAGATCAAGGTCGTATGTAATTCTTCAACCACTTAATTCAGTTAACACCATAATTTTCAGCTTCATTGTCCAGATGGTGCGGAATTATGCAGAGGTATTTTATTTAGCTGAGAGGAGTGGGAGCATTTCCTCAATGTTCTGAAGCTTTTCTTCATGCATTTCATATAACTCAAGGTCTTCTTATTCCAAGATGGGATCATATTTGCACTTTTGGCAAGCAGAGTGTAACAAAATAGAGAATAAAGAGAGTAGGTGGAGAGAATGGAGAAGAGGGAGAGAGAATCAATGTGTGTTCTCTCCCTCCCAGCAGTCTTTATTTATAATGGTAGCCGCATGTCAACAGTCCTAATAACATACTAACACTAGAAACAGTGAATAAAATAGAAAGTAAAGTAATACAAGGAGACTAGACTGTAAAATAGAAAGTAAACTGAGACTAGGAGCCTAGAAAAACAAACTGGACTAAGGACTCTAACATATAGAAAGTAAACTAAACTAGACTAAGCAGAGGAACGAGATAGAAAAAGAACAACCTATACAACAAAATATAATATAAGAAACTGTACCAGAATCATCTTCAGAAGTGCATTAGCCCCAATATGAGAAACTGCACTTTTAATTCTATTATTTCCTTCCAGCTCGTCAACATAGTAGGAAATACTTTTTCCTTGCTCATAAGATTCCACCAAGACAGCAGGATGCACAAGTGGATACAAAGGCTTAGGAAAGGATACATCTTTCCATCCACGGAAGTTGTAAATAAACCGATTCAAATGTGCAGCTTCCCTTGCAAGATCAACTTGAGACATCATGAAAACAGCAAATTGTTGGACACTTTCATCCAACCTCAACCAGTTCAAGGTCGGGATGAAATTTGATATCTTGGCAACCACATTAATAATCGCAAAATCCCGCCTAATTATTTCACCAACACCAGGATGTCGAACTTTCACAGCAACTACAATGGGCTTGACCTGTGGACCAGAGTCCGGAAATCTCAATGAAGCTCGATGCACTTGGGCAATACTTCCAGATGCTACAGGTTCCTCATCAAAATTTTCAAAAATTTCAAGAAGCTCGCGTCCAAATGCTTTCTCAATAGTCCTCTTTGTGTAGGCAAAGCTATGCGCTGGTACTTTTGAGTGAAGCTTCGCAAGCTCAGTGCATAGATCGCTAGGGAAGAGATCTGGTCTGGTGGCTGCCCATTGACCCCACTTTATGAATGCAGGGCCTGCCATTTCCAGTGTATGATGAACAAGGTGAAGCCATGTTTTCCTAAAACGACCACTGAACCAATCTGCAAATGGAGCCATTGCCATTGCTGGTGAAAACAAAATTGCCAAATAGAAAAATCTCACTAACAAAATAACACCCTCCAAGATGGAGAACACAATTGAAGTTAGATATACATTTGCATTTTGTGCATGAACGAATAGATTGTTCCCTTTTGGGAAGTATTCAGCGTCCGCCCAAGTTCTCTGCGTCCAAGCCACCTCTCCAATAATAAAGGCAAGAATGCTAGGAACCACCAGGTGTGATCTGGCCAGAGCCAAGCTGACAGCACAAGCAATCCTACTTATTGGAGGGAAAGCTGAGCCTCCGTATAAACTGACCTGGCCAAAGTTGCTTGAAAGCCTTTTCCAAGCAACTTGAGCATGGTGTGTCATGTTATCACTTGCTGAAACAACTGATATGTTCTTGGAATATCCACTCTTGTATAATTTAATCGATGCATGTCCTCCACTAGATAAACTAAATTGTGAATATGATCTACACATGGAGGAAGGTAGAACGACGGTGAAAAGTATCCCATGCTTCTTGACCTCTGCAAAGATGGTCCTCTTGTTTACATGAAGGAAATGCACAGCTGTTCTGATGCTTCCAAAGGACAGAAGCCTACACTCCCAACAAACACATTAGTCTTTCCCCAAGTAAAATGTTACGAAACTATAATTTTAACTAATTTTGAGCTACATGAGCAGGAAGTGATTTTTTTTTTTTTTTTTTATTTCACTTCTACTAAGCAACCAAAACAAAATGCCATAATCTCCTGTCCCTGTCCAGGAGAACCTTTTATCTGAAGCTAACAATTCAATCACATCTCAGATGTGTAGGAATCATGTCAAGAATGTGTTTCAATACCCAGAACGTGTGCATGTAAGGATTTGTATAAGACATTCATACTACAGTACGACATGCGAGAAAATTACAAAACATCAAAATAGAAATAGTACAACGAGATAAAGCAGTTGTTTGTAGTTAAAATCAATTCAATATAAAACTTAATTCAAGCAAGTTCAGGTGAACTGGTGAACTAAACACATAATCCACATAATCCGTGGCAAAACCAATGAAACCGAACTTGATTCGCAAGCCCTTCAACCAAACTGTCACCGAATATATCAAATTCAGCTCAGAAAACAAGAAATTTCACAATGGAACACAGGAGAACAATATTATCATCCAAACCCCAACTAAAACGCTCACCCCCCCCACATCAAAAAAAAAAAAAAAACGAATGTGAGGTATTACTGGGATAGGGAGCAGACACTAAACTTTACGATAGCAAACAAGAAGGAAAGAAACTTCTACTTAAAGAAGAATGCAGAAACAGAAGCTCTTGCAGCTTGCACTACCAAATTAAAATACCAACCTTGAGGTCCTTGACATGGCGAAAACTATTACTGGGAACCTTTTTGACAAAAATACGAATGTGAGGTATTCCTGCCGGCATTGTCATCCGTTCGTACAGACAACCATCGTCAACATCTCAGATTTTGCTTCTCACTGCCGTTGTTGCTGGTCATCATCGTCGTCCTCAGCCCTCAATACGGCCTGGCGCTCCGAGACAGTCAGCGGCACAGAGGACGAAGACCCAAACTGTATTTGGAAAGAGAATATGCCATGAGTATATATGTGTGGCCGTTGGCCGATATCTCAGCACCTGCTTGAGTCTCCTGGGATTCGCCGTCACTTACTTTGCCTTGAATTTTACTAGAGCAGTAAGACTTAAGACGTTTTACTAGTGCAGTAAGACTTCAAAGTTCCAACACATCCAGAACTGCCCCACAACTCATTTATGACGCCCTTGATGTCTGCCATGTGGCAATGTAGTTGGGTAACATTTGTCCATGGTACTTACTAAAAAAGATATTTATCCATGGTTAAATTTTTTTTTTTTTTTTTTTGTAATAATCCATGGTTAAAATACGAATTATACGAATTATTCGACCTAATACGAACTATATTGCCGAAAAATAATTCGTATTCACCTGGATAACATTTGACCATGGTTAAAATTTTAAGTGAGTTTGATTTCTCCATCTATCTTATAGAGGGTACAAAAAAAATTGGTGGTGGTTACTCTACATGAGTAGTATAGTAAGAGGTATCATCTCCCCATGTGATGCCTTCCCTTGAATCTCACCCTAATCATCGGGTGCAAGACTCAACTCAGGTCGTGGGCCTCATTGGACTCGACAGTTGGAAGGACTAAGGTCTAGGGGGAGGGTCTCCATTGAGAGAGAGAATTCAGACTCATATTTCTATACCAATATCCCAATGATAGGAATTTTTGTAGAAAGGTGTTGCTGTTAGAATCCATGGTCATGATCCTTTGAGATGAGGTCTACCTATAGAAGACACGAAGACAATTAAAGGAGGTCGGGGTCAGGGGCCAAGGACCACTTTGATGTTTAAGTCAAGGCTCCGAACAGTAAATATATAAGTCAAGGCAGTACATTGGAAAATTCTACCCGAGATAAGGGAAATATGAACAATAAAAAGTAATAAATGCACATAAATGAACCTTATTTGTTGAGGTACCATGCCTCTATTAGTCCGTACTACTTATACGCAACTAGAAGTAGAACAAAGTCTTGTGCTCACCGATTAAATTTCAACTCAACCAGAGTTTTCAAATGGCATAATAGAGCATTAAAGATGTAAGAAAATTTGGAAGTATAGAGTGAAGGTGCATGATTTATTGGGGAAAAAAGTGAGAGAAGATGTATGGCATATGTATGAGGGTATTCAATTAATTACAATGGAAAATATATGATGGAATATAAGTATGCAATTCCATTTATGGCCAATTCAGACCATCATCTTTGCTACCCTAATGGTTTTATATTATCACATCACTTTATCCATGTGGCAAAAAAGGGGGTGTTGGTGTAAAGATACCATCTACAGCAATTGGTGTATGGAAAATTAAAATATATAAAAAAAAAAAACAAAAAACAAAAAGCATAATTCAGGAGAAAAAAACTCATACTTTTGATAGCCACTGGGCTGGCATATGCCACAGAATTTAAAATCAACTCTAATATTGCCATATAATAGCTAGTGTAATTCAGGAATTTGGGGTAATTGGGATGGTTTCCAAGCTAAAACTGCTAGTATCAGTTATTAATGTGTGAAAAGGTTCCAATTACTATTTGGATCCAAGTATTTTAAAATCGTAAATTTCAGCCATAAGTCTATAACTAGGGTTCTATTTCGTATGTATTATATAATTAATTATTATAATATATTATAGCATATGTAGTTGTTCGGTATGATATATGATATTTATTTATATTTAAAATAAATTGATATAATTTAAAATCTACAAATAGGTTAGAAGGTGTGTATCATTATTGTGATAATCTATTATAACTTATTTATGTCTACTGGTATTAAATGATCATTATTTATGACTCATAATTTATTTTTTTAATAAATGATTTGTTATAAATAACTCAAAACATAAATATAAAATATACCAAAGAGAAGCCCCAAGTTAAAGACTTCCCATAAAATGAAGACCGGACGAAAAACAATAGGACCAATAATTCTATGCTAAAACATAGGTAGAAAATCTAAAACTTAATAAAATTAAAAGAAAAAAAAATTAAAGGGAAAAATATCACGTACTACCTAGATTATTTACGAATCATCACCTACCACCTACATGTTTCTGAAATCATCAATCCCATCCTACTAATTGACGGAAGAGAGTTAAATTTTTTTTTTTCTAATCATCCATACCCTTCTTCATCCCCATTGAAATAGAGTTTGACAAATGGAGACGGTGAGTTACACTGGCGGTGAGGATGGGAGACTTTATTCGTTAACGGTACCTAATAAAGCCAATTTACTTTGTGTGTGTCTACAACACATCAGAAAAAGATCGTCTCCAGTCCATCCAATCGCGATCGAATGGACTGAAATCACAAGACACGTCCCCAAATATATTGATAGATGTCTGTCAATTTGAGGTTAGAGGAATTGAACGAACTCGAGATGATTTCAATCCACAAACACATCAGCCCATACTTCGGATCATCCCGTGAGGATTCCCCACACTCGATAGGTACGGGGCCGAAGTTGGAAAGACATCCGTACCAACCTCCAGTTGCAGGAAAGGACGGAGACAAGCGGAAACAGGTTTATCAGTGGTTTTGTTACAACGTCACCATCCTTTTTGATTTATTGTAATAAATAGCTCACAATAAAGATCCCCATTTTCTCGGAATGTTAAGCGGTTGTAGAAGGTAGTTTTGCCAATGCCAACTTCTCTGATTCATGGCGGTTTCATGGGTTCAATGCTTTCACGCCTTCCTGTGGAGGCTCTCAAGGTGAGTTTATTCTTAAGTCAATGCCTCTTAAAGTTGTTAAGGATGTGTGCTTAAAGCAATCCCAAAAATAGATGTGGAATAGAGATGGAGCTGCAAAGACGGGTTGCAGTGGCCATTGCCGGAAAAGAAGGTCTTGGAGGCCGTCATCATCTTCGACAAGGTCACCACCAGATCCAAGTTCGTCAAGTGGATTTAACGAGGGTTGGGATCCGGGAGTAAGAGGGAGAGAGAGCAAGAGACCTTGTGTTTAAAATAGTTTATGAATTTTTTTTTTTTCTAGCATGAAGATCTTAGCTGATACAGAGATTTGGAACGGAAATTTTTCCTTGTTTACAATGGAGATTTGAGGTGTAGATCTCTTGCTTGGAGTTCGTTTTTGAGATTTTGTTGTGCGGGGATTGAATCGCTGAAATCCGTTCCTTGTGTGGAGTTTTTTGTTCTAACTCTAGGGCTTCTTTCTTCTGTCGCTCGATCCCTTTGTTTCGACCTTCAATCTAGTCACACCAAATGTATCTTGCATCGGAGAAGGCAAAGCGAGCTTTATCTTCAACAACACAGACAACCATTGAAGTCGATTCTCTCTACGCAGGTATCGATTTCTATACCACCGATAAAACAGAGAGAAAGATAGAGAACAAGTACAAAAATGGAAGGGAAGAAAAAAACGAACCTTCATTTATAATCACAAAACCTTAAACAGAGGAAAAAGAAGAGTAAGTAATGAATTCGTTGTAGGAGTCGGAGTCATCGGACGAACCGAAAGGAAAACAGTAAAGGCATTATTGTCCACCAAATAAAACCAAATAATGGATTTGAGTTTACTTCAACATCTAACGGAAATATCTTAACGGTCAGGGTCTTTTTTTTTTTTAACGTTTTAAAAATTTGAATGGTAATTCACGATGTCAGAAACGTGTGAATAGTAGATGATGTTTATCAAACCATTTGAGTAATTCATGATATTTTCCCTAACAGAAAAAAAGCTAAATGACTTAATTAACCAAATCCATGCATGTTAGCAATTAGGGGTCTAGTGGACACAATGAGAGTGCGGAATTGAGCAATTGAAGTAATCTTGTGTAGCTCGATAGCTAGTTCCCCACATCCAATCTTTTGGCTTTTTATCCTTGAAATTGAAAAAAAAAAAAAAAAACCCTAATACCATAACATGTTAAAAAATTCCATGAAACCCTAATCATTAAGAAATAAATAAAAAAAGTAATTAAAATATACCTAAGGATATTTATCATCTGCCAAAGGGTTGGTTGTAGAACTTCCTTAAATCATAGTGAGAGGGAAAGGGAAAGCGTGAGCCAAGAGAGAGAGAGAGAGAGAGAGAGAGAGAGAGAGAGTGTTGCCGTTGGTTTTGTTCTGGTGTTTTCAAGGTTGACACTTGTCAATAAGAAACGAAAGGACAGTAAGGGGTTAGAAAACCCTATGGCCACTCCGAGTCTCCAACGCCTAAGTTAACTTTTGGCAGTAGGTTGCGATGCTAAGAACCCTTTCTCCTGGAAACTAATCACATTAGACTCTGAAGTAGGATCGATAAATTATTGGCGGAACTCTAATCCAATGATTAGCCACAGAATTCTACTGAGGGAGTTCGGATGTAGGTTTGGAAGGAGGTTCGGTTGCAAAGCCCGTGCAACCGGACAAACCCTAAAATTGACCTAGCTCTTTGGGCAGGTCTGGTGACAAGACCAGTCGCACCATTGTGCAACCAGAGTTGCGACCAGATAGTACCACAAGGCCTTGGTAATGGATCGGTTGAAGCAGCAGTCACACTATTGTATAACCGGAATTGCACTGGAAAGAGTCAGAAAGAGCCCTACTCCATTCGGAGGGAAGTTTTGGGCCCCAGTCTCCAACTACAGAATTGCAACCTGATACCTCTAAAGGGCCAAATATCGATGAATAACATCAAACACAAACCTAATAACTTTGAATACTGTAAGTAGGTGTCACATACTTCGAACCTCATGGTACGGATCATTGGAGTGACAAGACTTCAGGTAAAGGATGGAACCCTGACTTTTATTTTGGAGTGTTTTTAATCACCTACCTGTTTATGATGCATTATTGTTGAATAACATGCCATCCAATAACTGTACTTGCATGCATTTGCATCTATGTATACTTTATGCCTATATGATGACTTATGTCTGAGTGGGAAGTTGGGAAAGGCTCGATGACTTGTCGGCAGTGTTTGCTGGTCTGGCCGGACCTTTGCTCTATCACCATCCATAGTGGGAGATGAGTGGTTTCACCAGCGTTGTTGGAGCAAACTGGACGAGTGTCTATTTTCTCCTGTGCATGGAGGTTATGTTCAGATTTGGTGAGTGTAGCGAGGCCTTACCATAGCACATGGTAGACATTATTCCAAACTTTGCTTGTAATTACTTATCATGCATTATTGTTTGTTTGTTTGTCTGTTTTTTACTGAGCTCATCATACGTATGTATTTTCTTTTTAGTTGATGACACAGGTGACAGCCCTGACGGTAGCCGATTACGTGAACACACCGGCCGTCTCCAACCTCACTCAGATGGGAGTAAAGGTCTATGAAGAAGAGGGACACAACGAGGATTGTGAATGCGTCGCCTGCATGTTCGATTGAAGCAGAATCCGGACAATTCCAGTTGTTTAGTTTTAATAAATGATTAGTATATCTTATGGTTTGATATTAAGAATAGTACTGATGATTTGTTATTATAGTTGTGATGAATAAGTGAACAAGGTTTTAATTTATAAGGTTATTATGAGACTCTCAGTTTACTTATAAGATTTTTCGCAGTAATTATTTATTTCTGATTTACATTATTGCATATGAATGTTAATGGTTGGTGGGGGTTACACACGTCTTAATAAGGTTATGGGTTAGATCGAATTTAAATTATGTATCGGTCCAGTCACATTTCTATTCATATATTGGAAGTTGGGTGTGACATTTGGTTTAAGATCCCCATGAGCAACCATTGGCCCGAAATAGTCTTAACACTAGAGTATAGAAAAAGGAAATGCATAGAAGACCGATTTCGGATCGGACAGTTTGGGTGTCTAACACCTTCCTAAACTGTAACCTGAAACTTACCCGATCTTTATCGTCCATCGACGTAGATGGACAAGATCAGTCAAGCGAAGGCCTACGTTGTATCGATCAAGCATATAGTAAAAACACCAGAGGGATATATATATATATATATATATATATATATATATATATATATATATATATATATATATATATATATATATATAAAAGGTTGGTTCGCCCCAACCCTGTTAGGGTTTGCAATAACATGGGCTCAAGTTGGGTTTGGCCCTGTTTGAGGGGGCGAATTTGAATTCATATGGCCAAACTTACACCCCTCAGCATTCATTGATATTTTATTTTGGGTTTTGGAGTTGAGACTTAAAACTTTAGGAGAGTTTATGGTTTTATCAGATTTTTGTCTTTCTTCCTTGGGTGCCATACGTGGCATGTGAGCAAAAAAAGATTTTGAATCGGAAGAGAAAAATAGAAATGTAAATTCATAGTTCATCGTTGTGTCATTATTACTCTTGTACTGGTTGTTTTTTTTTTTTCGTTCCTTATTTGCATTCAAACATAACTTAAGAAATCGGTAACCCGATTGCTAATCGATTCGGTTTTGGCTTATAAATTGAGAAACGGTTAGCAACGAGTTCGGTTTGGGTTTAAAGGAAAAATTTTGAACGGAGCCAAACCGAATCGGATTGATAAATCGTTTTACGAACCGCTGAACTTTCGAGACTTACCTGCTCTCCTTTACATTTTTTCTTTCCCTCCTTGCTTCTGAGTTTCACTGTGGGACTGGTCTATTTTTCTCTACTTGGGTAAAGCAGATCGAAGGTTTCTGGGAATCTCTCGTAAGAGCTTAGTAAGCTTTGTTTTAATCTCTGAAGCTCTATTACTCCCGTCAAAAATGGCGATTGTGGCACAAACTCCTGATATCTTGGGTGAGCGGCAGTACGGTCAGGATGTTCGGACCCAAAATGGTATGCTCTTTCTTCCTATCTTCATTGTAAGCGTTTCTCTTTCTATGAAATCTAATCTGGTTTCTTTATTGGTAGTGGTGGCCTGTCAAGCTATGGCAAATACAGTGAAATCGTCACTCGGACCCGTTGGGCTGAATAAGGTGACTGTGCTATTTCCCAGATGAACTTTGTTTATTATTGAAAATCGTTGTATTTGCTGTTATTCTATAAATTTTGTGTTGTGTTGGGGAGTTTTTCGATTTTACAGTCAATGTAGTGTCGTTCAAGGTTTTATTGTTATTCCACTTATCTTGTATTGTTCTAATCAGCTTTCTGGAATGCAAGTGAGTGGCTGGAGCTGGGTTTTGAAACCTCTCTGTTGTATCAACACTTGCAAACCGAACCTCGTTTACAAAAGCTGCCCTTTTAAACTGTACGGAATGCTCTTCGGCTACTCACTTTTACATGATTACCACGGAGGAAGATACACAATCTCTCTTCCAAAATGTTTGGGCTTGGGATCGAAATTCCAGATACCAGATAAGCGAGGTAGAGCACTTTTCATGATATGAGGAAGAAAGATAAATTGCAATGACTTAGTCTTGATTATTGTGTGGTGAGAGTGATCTGGTTCTGTTTTATAATGTGGTTTGCGATGGCATGGGTGATGCCTAATGAAATTAATAGATGTTTATCACATCGCCAGTTTGTTGCTTTTGGCGAAGAAGGATAATAGTTACTTCTGCCGAAACAAAAGGAAGCTGGTTATGCAAGTTGGGTTTCTTATTTTGGTTTAGGGAAGGAATTGTTTATGAAAGTGTTGAGGGAACCCATTCAAAAGCGAAGAGGAGACATATGGTCCTTCTATGTAAGGCCTCATATACGAATCCCTATAATGAAAAGTTGGCCCTGATATCTGAACTTATTGAATTTTCAAAATCTTTAATTCTTTACAAAAGAAGCAGGGAAATTACCAACTCCTAGCTTTAGCTGCTACTCAATGCGCTGCAAAGTTTAACTATCAATTGCAAAAGGCCATGTCATTTCCAAGCTTGATAAGTACAGCATATTAACTGCTTACGGAATTATGGCTGTTAATTTGCTATTTCAATTTAAAACATGCAATTTCAAGGAAAATAAAATCTTTTCACTTCCCTTTGTATGGGCTATGATTGTCAGAACAAGTTTAGCCCCTCATCCCACACTTCATTGGGGACTGCCTATGTGCATGCAGGTTGGATCTTTCTGTATATAACCTTTAAAGGAACATGTTTTCTATTGCTTTCAAAAGGGCTTTCATGTATCTTGGAGGGCTTAGAAGATAGAATCTTACCCTTTCTGGTGAATGAGTCCAAATTCTTTTAGGAGCCATTTTATGTGAGTGTGGACAACTAGAGGAGTTGGGAAGAAGGGAAAAAGGACAAATTTATATGTGATTTGCCCTTGATATTGTTTAGGAGACCAAAGGGGTTATGAGGATGGTAATGCATTAGACAATCGTAGTATCATGTTACATGATAGGGGCACATATATCTGTATAAGGGTTAGTTGGATGCCATGATGAATGAGGGCTTTGTTGGTGAAATCTGTGGCCTCCTCCCGTTATGTATTTTTTGAAGTTCAACTCAACGTTTTTAGTTGTGTACCTAGGGTACCTTGGGACTGATCTTGTTTTAAGAACTTACCATTTACACTTTGTTCCTTGTTGGCTTTACGGACACTAGTAGAGTTGAAGTGCTCGGTCTTATGACTCTTAACCATTGTTGTCAAAAAGTGTCGCCTAGGCGCCCTTGTGACGCCTTCGAAAATCGGGCGCCTTGTCAGGCCTCCAACGCCTTGGTTCGCCTTGGCGCCTTGACAACTATGACCTTAACTCAGCCTTATCCCAATTAAATGGGGTTGGCTACTCGGATCTATTTTCTCCAATCAGCATTATTCGAAGCCAAACTCGATTCTAGTCCTATGCTATACATGTCTATTTTCACCATTTTTTCTAGGGTCATTTTAGGTCTATCCCTAGCTCTTTTAGCTCCTTTAGTTTGAAATAAATCACTTCTTTGTACTGGAGCATTCATAGGCCTCTGCTGCACATGTTTATGCTACCTCAATGAGTTTCTTGTAGCTTATGTTGAAATATTGTAAGAAAGGTTGGATCTTCCCCTTGATCATTGTTGAAATATTGATATGCTATCATTTCATGATAACATGGCTTGTGTGGATGCTAGAGAATGGGAGTCTTATCATGTCCCATTGTGAATAGGTTATTTGAACATTGATTGCTATCTGCTGCATAGCTGATGGCATCTAAGATTGCCAGTATTCCTTTTGGCAATGAGGGTGGTGCCCATTCTGTAGTGAGGACTTTAATGGAGTTGAACTTTATACTGTCAATGGGCTCTGACTCTTTCTGAATCTCGGTTGCTTTTGGCTTTCGGCTTTCGATTAGGGAAATTTGACTTTTGGTTGGTCTTATTGCCTTAAAAGGGAATGGCCTTAAAGACTCTCTCTTGCCACATAAAAGAATGTGCATTGTTGTGAAGTCGTAATGCTTAGTTAATTATAGAAAACAAGAAGTTTTGAACATATTGATGAGGTATGATAACGACCACAGTTCCATAGTTTGGAGTGACTTTGGTTATAAACATTAAATAGATGTAGAGGTCCTATTCTCCTTTTGTCACTCGTAGTAGCTACATTGAACATGTAGTTTTGACATCTGTCTTCAATCCTATTGTTATGTGAGGTAGCCAAGTCATCAACAACTATAGCATTGAATAAAACTGCACAAATCCAGTGCAAATCCTCGTTACTTCCATGCTTTCTTTTTCATGGTTTGGCAAACCATTTACTCTGTTGGAATGATTAAAGGCATTCTTATGCAATAGTTCTCCTTTACTTGCTGCATACTGTTCTAACATAGTATTTTTTTTCTATTGTATCTGTTTGTTTCTATTTAATATAACTAAAGTTATTCATCAATACTACTTAATATCTATGACTGGTTGTCACGGACCAACTTTTTTCGGGGCTCTCAATCCGTGCGCACCTCAACTGCTCTCAACCAAGGCCAGCCTTACTCCCTTTTCTCACAACGGAATACAACCCAACAATGCTTTACCCCGAAAACTGACAAGAAGTGGCTTTGCATCTAAGCCACCAACATGTTAAGGTTTGCTCAACATCAGTCCATACTGCCATCATTGCGTGCGTTCCCCCAAGATACTCGCACCGTCTAGGGCCACTTGTGAACCATGCCTGACACCCTAGATGTGCATCCTTGCATCACCGAGCAACACCAGCCGGCAACATGGCTTCCTTGTCATTCAAGCCCAACACTAGGGCCCCCTGCCACTAGGTAGGCACGCTAGCCCGCTCATGATTACGACTAGCTAATCATTAATTCCAGCATATAGGGTTTCCTTTGAGCCCACACACAGACACATCCTAGGCATGCCGAACCCAAGCAATGCCAAGGACATGCACACCCATGCAGGGAGCCATGGGATAGCCAACTCCGCCCATAGTCCCACTGGTGCGTATCAGATGCTAGTAGCACTGTGACTAGGAACATCTGCCGCCATGGCAGCGCGCTACGTTAGGGCTTTCCCTAAACGTAGTCCCCGTGGGTGCTCCTACCCACAAGGGAGACACTCGTCGTCCCCTGCGACTCCGAGTGCCCGCCCAGGTATCCACCCGTGGAATACCTGATCACCATGCACACAAGGCCAGGCCAATCATGCATGCAGTGCCTAATGTGACAAGCCACAATGCCATGCCTAGGAGCACATGACACCAAGAGGGATGAGGCACTCCACCCCTCTCAAGATACCTCTTAAGCTTTTTAGGGATTTCCAGAAGGAGATGTTCTCCATCCCGAAAAGTCATACTGGAATTTACGATAATGCCACTCGCCCAACATGTGTAGCACATCAGCTCATGTTGGCACACACCAAGCACACCACCAAGCACACTTGCCCACACATCTGCAGATTGCAGCACATAAGCCTCATTGCCTTAGCACACAACCATGCACTTGCCTCACTCAAGCACAAGGCTGCCACCTTGTCCACATAGCACCACAATTGCATGCTTCCGTGAGCATAAAGGCCAACCATTTAAGCCATCAAGCCCCACACATGCGTGTCACCCATGTCACAAGACCACCATGGGACAACGGCCCCTACGCGTGCATCACTTCAAACTCATTAGAACATCAGTAAGCATAGTGGCCAGTTTAGTTGCACACCATTGTGCGCCAAGGGAGGGCTAGATAGAGGTTCATTCATTAAGGTTGTGACATGGTGCTTCGGATTCTGTACTGAATCAAATCTGTATATTTGAATCACTGCCTATTTTGGTTACTTTAGCCAAAAATATGAGTAAAATCGTTTTGAGAGGACCATACCTTGGTCCTGCTATCTTGATTTGGACACATTTCAGTCATATTTACCCAGCAAATCTGACAGAAATCAAATCCTCTTACTGCTAGAATTTGAATATGCTTTCACTGAGATTGATTTTTCTTCCTCTAATTGCATTTCTTTATTGCTGGTGACAGTGATATTTTTTTTCCAAACTTCCTAGAAACCAGCTGCAGATAAATGTATCAATCTATATTTGACACTTCCCCCTTGGATGTCATTTCATTGCATTTTATTGCTAATTCTTTCTCTATTACATCTTTTGACACTTCTATTGTTGACTTTCAGATGCTTGTTGATGATATTGGTGAGTCGGTGATGTGACAATTACTAATGATGGTGCTACAATACTGAAGATGTTAGAAGTTGACCATCCAGCTGCCAAGGTGGATACATCCAACCATTATTCTGCTCCTTGTATATTATTTATTGAACCTCATCCCACTTCTCTCTCTCTTACTGATTAATATTTACATTTGGTGTTTTTCTTGTGGAGGATAGGTTCTTGTGGAATTGGCTGAGCTTCAAGATCGAGAAGTTGGAGATGGAACAACCTCAGTCGTCATTATAGCTGCAGAGTTACTCAAGGTAATTGTAATTGAATTGTGTCATATGCATGTTTTGCTATTTCAGATGGTCTTTGCAAAAAAAAAAAAAAAGAGGATCTTTCTCAGGATGATGAATTATTATTGATGCTTTAAACTTGAATCTTGCAGAGAGCAAACGATTTAGTGAGAAACAAGATCCATCCGACATCCATAATTAGTGGATATAGAGTGAGTTTTATTTCTCCGAGTAGTTTCCTTTTTATCTTATCAGGAGTTTGTAATCGCAGAAATCGGCTGTCTGGGTGTAAGGGATATGATCAGATCCACAGATTCCTATCAGCATTCGAAAGTTAATTTTTATGTTTCTCTTGTTCAATTGACATGGTAATTTATTTTGATGTTTGATAGCTTGCCATGAGGGAAGCATGCAAATATGTTTATGAGAAACTTGCAGTGAAGGTATGGCTTTCTTGGTCAACTTTGGAAAATTATGTATTGTAGTCTATTCAGATTCATACAGTCTGGACATGTATAACTTGTTGGACTTCGTTGTGATGTCTATCAATGTGAAAGGTGTAATGTTGGGCCTAATAGACTATAAAGTACGGTTATTAGGATGCATAGTGACAGAGACAAATTTAGAGAGGAGCCCACCATTTAGTAATTTCATGTGGATTGATGTAAAACTTGGCTAGCTCTGAAGTTTCAATTTTAAATGATTAATTAAGTTGATTTTGACCTAAATCCCTAGGGAGGGACTTAATTAATGTATTTTCAAGCCCACTCGTACATATGCATGTACCAAGTTGCACTTTAGAGACTCATTTGAGAACTATGTATGTTTTAAAGCAGATCTCTCTCACCCCTCCTCTTAGTTGTTATTTGTAAATCTTTTCTTATTAGTTTGCATATAATGTGCATATCCAGGTTGAAAAGCTTGGAAAAGATTCCCTCAAAAATTGTGCCAAGACAAGTATGTCCTCAAAGTTGATAGCTAGGGACAGCGGTTTCTTTGCAAATTTGGTAAGCAAATTTGTTAGTTGAACCGTATGCAATTGCTTTTCATCTTAATTTGATTCCTTTTGATTGTTAGACTATGCTGTATTTGGGAATTGGGATTGAATAATGCTGCTAGTATTTATAATTATGTCCAAGACATGAATCCACTTTTCTAGGCTAAATTTCTAGTTGAAGGGGTCATTGCTTTTATTTTCCTTTTAGTGGTGTGGACATGAGCAACTTTGATGCAGATCAAGGCAGCCAATTGGTCATGTGGTACTGTTCACGTGAATAGTACCTGCCCTTGTTACATCTGTGGTCCAACCTCCCCTTGCAGCCCTTTTGGTTGGTCCAGCCACAAGAACTGTTAGAGGAAGCTTCTATTGAGTGTGGTCCAAGTTATTCCAGCCAGCTGCAAGCAAGTTTCTATTTTGGAGTGCCAATTAAGTCTTAGCTACCAGATATTAACAATATAGAAACTTACTAAAATCCCCAAACTTGGCTGGCAAGAGGATTTTGAGTTTGTGTTTGACACCATGGTACGTGGCTGTTTCTTCTTTAAATTATTCTTGTTATTTTGAATATTGTGGTCTTAAGGTTGATGACTGTATTTATAGGAAACTATGAACAATTACAGAAGTTCTTAAAAATTTAGAACTAAAGCATCAGTGGGGGCCGACCAAAAAAGAGAAAAAGTTAGTAGCCCATAGAACACATGCATTGAAATTTGGAAAATAGAATACTAAAATAGTTGCAAAATTAAACTTAGAACTTGATTGACTACCATTGGTTTTAAATGAGGATCCAAGAATTATTGGTTGGGACTGATGTAAATGTTTGAGATGATGAAAATCTAAACATCAATGTTCATTATGCTGTATTAGCAATGACAATAAATAACATTGCTCACCTTAAGTGGTCAATAGCAGGTGAACCTTTAATCAGCTTAAAATTCCCATCTCAGTCCATCATTAATCTAATTTAGCCAAAGTAACAGTTACTGATATTTTTGGCCAAAGGTAAAAAGGGTTTTCGTATTTTGTATTTTATTATCACTATGATATACTTATATTCTAAGTAAATTTTAGAATTTTTGTTAGAAGAAATTAGAAAATAGTTTTCTGATTCTTTTGTCGTATCTTTTGACATGGGGAATTTGATACAGTGCTTTTTGTTCGGTATCATACTATCAAGTATCAAGTATCAAATTGATGGATTCTCTTATCTTTGTAAATTGTCTTTTTAGGGCCTAATTAAGATTTCTAACATATTTTTTGCCTTTACTCAGTTGAATATTCCTAAAGTTACATGTGTGATATAAAAAAATATATGGAATCTTTGACCTTAAGAAAATATTGTTCTTTTCTGAAACTGTAAAAGATTTCTGATTTTTCTACTGATTAATTAACCAATTTTTCTAACCCTAAAATAATTGGAGCTCCTTGCCTTATTTTGGGATTATATAATAGTTTATTGGGGATTCTTTGTAAATGATGCTTAAATGGGTTAAATTGGACATTAAGTTAGGCAGTCTTCTTCTTTCTTTTGCTTCCTCCACACTCCTCTCTTGGAAGATTTAAGTATATTGCCATAGTTATTTGGTCCTTGTATTTTTTTTCCCTCCAGGTTGTAGAGGCGGTTCAAGCTATGAAGAACCAATGCTCGGGGGGAGATAAAATATCCCATCGAGGTTAGTTGTTGTATGATATTCAATTACATTCTCGATCATGGTGCTTTTGAAGAGCAACTATAATTTTTTACATTTGGTGTATTCTTGTGTGAGAACTGAGAATATTTTGTTCTCATGGTCACAGTTTTATAATTATGTTGATCAGGGTTAGAAACTTAGAATCTACACAAGTATAGCATGTGTCATGAAACGAAATTGTGCGGGGGTGGCTTCTGATCATAGTTGTCAAGATGTTGCCTAGGCTCCTAGGTGCCCTTGTGATGCCTTGGAAAATCGGGCGCGTTGGTCGCCTAGGCAGGCGCCTTGATCGCCTAGGAGCGCTGTCAGGCCTCCAATGCCTTGGTTCGCCTTAGCGCCTTGACAATTATGCTTCCGATGCAAGATACTCAATGTCTATAAAGAATCTGATGATGTTGTTCTCCAATTTTTTTCCCAATTTGGGTTCCTCCAACTTCCTCCTAGAAGGAGAAGGAGAGAAAAGGAAGAAGCAGTAGCATAAGAGAATCTGATGCTATCTGCTCTGATAAATAATAAATTTGATAGATAGTTACCTTGCCAGATTCACCACCGACAGCAAGTAATGTTGCAATAGAAAACCAATGAAGACTAAGAGATGGAATCATTGTATGATGACAATAACAACAGATTACCATCCAGTCAGCTCTAAAAAGAAAAGCCACAGGCTTCTGAACTGAAAACTTCAAACTCAAACTCTGATTGCATCCCCATACAATTTGCACTATTTAAAGAGCTCAAATACTCAAAATAAGATAAAAACAAAATAGAGAACGGACTCTTTGCAGCAATTGCCCATAACTAACAGAACTCTTTCTTTTCCCCCCTCTGCTGATATTTATTCTTATTTTTTCTTTTATAAAAAGTGCAAGAAATATTAAAAAGAAGGTCCAAAAATATTTACAAGACCCGAGAAAGGTGACCCTACTGATGAATTGTAAGAATCCTAACATGTCACATTCCAAATCTAATTTGATTAAACTTAGTAGTATGTCCTGGACACTTTAAATGAAAGAAACAAAACTAAAAAAGTAACCCCCCCCCAATCATTAATAGTTACCACTCTGTATTACTTCCTCACATATTAAAGTTCTCCAAATGACCCCGAGCACAATTAGGGGGTGTTTGGTAACACTCCAGAAGTTGGATTCTGACTTCTGGAGCATAAATGGAGTAGAAGCCTGTTTGGTAACCTGGTTCGGACTTTTGGAGAATCCATGAGTGAACCGGCTCCAAATGAGCTCTAGAATCCAATTTTTTGGAGCATCAAATAGATGCTTTTCGACTTCAGAGCACAATTTTGGAGTAAAAATCACCCCGCACCACTACTACCACCACCAACACCACAACCCACCAGCCACCACCCACTGCCGCCACCACCACCACCACCATCCTCAATCACCACCCACCGCCACCTACCATCGCCGCCACCACCAGCCACCAACCACCGCCACCACCACTTACCACCACTACCAACTATCACCCACCACCACCCCTCGTCGCCACCACCACCAACCACCCGCCACCGCCACCACCATCCACTACCACCCACCGCCACCGCCACCACCACCATCCTCAATCACCACCCACCGCCACCTACTATCGCCACCACCACCAGTCACCAACCACCACCACCACCACCCACCACTACCACCAACTATCACCCACCACCACCGCCACCACCACCACCCCCCGTCGCCACCACCACCAACCACCCACCACCGCCACCACCATCCACTACCACCCACCGCCACCTACCATCGCCACCACCACCAGCCGCCAACCACCGCCACCACCATCCATTACCACCCACCACCGCCACCACCATCCATTACCACCCACCACCACCGCCACCACCCTCCACCACCCACCACCCACCCACCGCCACCCTTCATCACCACCTCCCACCCACCACCACCGTCACCAACCAACCATCACCACTCACCACTAGTGCCACCATCCGCCATCCCCCACCACTACTCTGGAGTCCATGACTAAATTAGGTTAACAAACATATTTCTACTCCCTCATACTCTTGAATTCTTTTGAAGTTGGAGTAGAAATTTGAACCAGAAGTAAGAATCCCAGAGTTGAAGTTTTATCAAACAGCCCCTTAGTTGTGATATTTTTGATAGATCAGGTTCTCTTCATCGAAGGGTTGAAAGAAATGTGTGTTTTCTATGTACGGCTCATGGGTGATCAGCGCTGGTCCTTGTTAACTTGTGGTAGTTTGTGGTTTCCTACCTAGATAATTAGTTTGCTAAAAACCTGTGCCATCTTAATATGGTTCTTTCATGTTTCAGGGCATCAATATTTTGAAAGCACATGCTAAAAGAGCAAAAGACAGCTACTTGCTGAATGGTTATGCTCTAAATACAGGCCGTGCTGCCCAAGGAATGCCCCTTAAAGTTGCCCCTGCAAGAATTGCCTGCCTAGATCTTAATCTTCAGAAGACGAAAATGCAAATGGGGGTCCAAGTTCTTGTCACTGATCCCAGGGAGCTTGAAAAGATTCGTCAAAGGTAATTTGATACACTTTGGATCTTTTGGAATAGTGCATGGCAGTGTAAAAGTAAAAGATGAATTTGGAGTTGCTATAGACCACTTAATTCTCAGAGCAGTTGTGGGAAGCAGCTGACACATCTAGGAGTATCATGGATGTGGTTTGTGGAGAGTTGGTTAGGATAGAGCTGCTAAGGTTTGATTGAATTATTATGGTTTGGGAGTATTGTAATGTGCTGTAATGTCTTTATTTACAGGTTTAATGTTACCTAACATTGTCCAGGTTCAGTTTATGTTCAGGTTCAGTGTTATCGAACATTGTCCAGGTTCAGTGTTACCTAACATTGTCCAGATTCAGTGTTACCTAATATTGTCCAAGTTCGATGTTTCCTATCATCTTACCTTCTCTACCATATTTGTACAAATCTCATATGATAGATAGATGAGACCTCTGTCTATTGCAGACAAGTCAAACCATTATTCAACATGGTATCAGAGCTAAGGTAATCAGCTCTTCCCGTAGCGTTGCCTCCTTCCCTTCCACCGCCGCCGCCACCGCCGGCTTCCTCCTGCTTCCGCCTTTAGCCCTCTCTCTCTGAGGCGGCCCTTCAGCCTCCGGCAACTTCTAAACTTTTTTTAAACCTTTTTTTTTTGGTTGCTTTATATGATTTATTGTCAGTAGTTTCTTTTTCTCCATTATGTCGGATTTGACTATTGCATCAACTGTCCGCGAGGGCTCTAATGATTAGAGCTCCGGCTTTCCTACATTCCTTTCTTGTTCCATTAAATTGGATGAGAATAATTACTTGATGTGGTCTCGTTCCTGCTTCCTTTCTATTGCTTCTCGTGGCTTTTTAGGATTTCTTATTGATGATGCTAAGAAACCTACCACAGATGACAATACCCTAAGCAAATGGAACACCGACAATTACTTTGTAATGTCATACTTCATCAGTGCCATGAATCCAAACATTGCTTGCGGATATTTGTTACTAGATTCGACGACAAGCATATGGAAGGTACTAAAGGAGACGTATTCACAGGTAGGGAATGATGCTCAGGTATATGAGATTCAGAAAAAAAATCATGATACAAAACAAAAAGAACTTTCTTTATTTCAATACTATTCTGAACTACGTGGCATGTGGCAAGAGATGGATTATTATGAAGGATTCTTTGCTGCATGTTCAAGTGATGCCATGAAATTTGCAAAGAGAGAAGACAAGTTTCGGGTTTATTTTTTTTGGCTGGCCTAAATATGGAATTTGATCAGATCCATGCTCATGTTCTAAGTCGTGATCCTTTCCCCTCCTTAGAGCAAGCCTATGCCACGGTCCAGACTGAAGATAGCAGACGAACAGCCATGCTTCAACTGCCTCTACCAGATCGCTCCGCTTTATTCACCGGTACGAGTTCCTCTACCACAGGTAATTCCGTTCGTCATGGTTCAGACAGGGAACCAATTAAATGTGAGTTCTGTAGTAAAGAACATCACACAAAAGAATATTGTTGGAAGCTTCATGGACGTCCTACAAATGGGAAAAGTCGGGGGCGGGGTCGAGGTAACAACTTCGCCCAGGCCCATCAAACCGAGTCTGATAATGTTGGTCACACTCCTCTTGGTAATGACGAATTGACGAACCAGCTACGCCGCCTTCTGCTTCAAAGTGGCCCTTCAGAGTCAATTGCTGGCCCGTCTTCCAACTTTGCCAAATCAGGTATTTCCTTCGGTAGTCCCTATGTATCCTTGGTCTCTACACCGTGAATCATTGACTCCGGGGCCACTGATCACTGTACTGGGTCTTCCCATTCTTTTGTTGATTATTTTCCTAGTTCTGGTAAAGGTAAAATGTGAACTGCTAATGGCTCTCTTTCTACTATTGCCGGGAAGGGTTCCATCAAATGCTCTCCTACCTTATTCCTTTCATTAGTTCTCCATATGCCTAATTTTTCTACTAATCTTTTATCCATTAGTAGTCTGACTCGTGATTTGAATTGTTAAGTCACCTTTTTTCCTTCTCACTGGGTGATTCAGGACTTGGTGACGGAGAAAACGATTGGCAGTGGTAAAGTGGTTGACGGTTTGTACCTGCTTACACTTGCATCCGAGTCCTCTGCTCTTAGCTCACAGGTACCGTCTTCCAAAACACAGCTGGCTGCTCTTCGCATATGGCACCACCGGTTGGGACATCCCCTTATCAGAAATATGCTTAAATTTTTTCCCCAATTTTCCAAATTTTGTAATATAGATGAGTTCTTTTGTGATGCTTGTGTTTTTGCCAAGCAAACTCGATCTATCTATCCAATTTCCAATAAACGTAGTACAAACTGCCTTTCAACTGTCTTTCATTTAATCCACTCTAATGTATGGGGTCCATCTTGATGTTCCTCAATTACTGGATACAAATGGTTTGTAATGTTTATTGATTGTAATAACCGGATCACCTGGATCTACTTGCTCCGCCAAAAGAGTGAAGACTTTAGTTGTTTCCAACTGTTTCACCAAATGATCCAGACACAGTACACTGGGAAGATAACAATTCTTCGAACTGATAATGGGACGGAGTATACAGATGGGGTCTTTCAACATTATCTAGCGGAACATGGAATTCTTCATCAAACAAGTTGTGTCGATACTCCGGCACAAAACGGCATCGCTGAACGGAAAAACCGTCACTTATTAGAGGTTGCTCGATCCTTGATGTTTCAGATGCATGTACCCTCTTCATACTGGAGTGAAGCCGTCCTTATAGCTGCCTACCTCATCAACCGAATGCCTTCTCGTATACTTGACTTTCGCTGTCCAATAGAGATGTTACTAGGTACATCCACATTTATAGTTCCTCCTAAGGTTTTTGCGTAATCACCACCATCCTGGAAAATTGGATCCTCGGGGTTTTCGATGCATTTTTGTGGGTTACTTTGCTACCCAGAAAGGGTACAAATGTTATCATCCTTCATCATGTCGGATGTTTGTCTTTGTGGATGTGGTCTTCCATGAGTCTGAGGCCTTTTTTGGGGTCCCTTCACATCTTCAGAGGGAGTCTTCAAGTGTGATTAAACTAGTTGAAGTTGAAGATGTGTTTGGACCAATTGAAGACCTCTCAGTGCCCACTGATATAGTTCCAAGTGACATCTCCAAAAGTTCAGATCCTCCGGCTGCTCCAGCACTGCCTCCTGTGAAAGTATACATTCGATCCCGGCCTCAACAACAGGAACAGACAGATACCTCTATCACCACTACACCACTCCAATCTGACACTCTTGATCTCGGTCCTACGTTGTCTGATGAGTCTGATTCCAGTAAGTCTGTTTCTGATCCTACTTTGGAATTGCCTATTGCTCTTAGAAAAGATGTGAATTTCTAACTTTGTGTCTTATGAGTCTCTATCTCCTCCCTTTCGTGCTTTTGTTACTTCTCTTGCTTCTGTTTCCACTCCATCCACTTGGCAGGCAACTCTGACTGATCCCAAATAGAAGGCGGTAATGTTGGAAGAAATGCATGCTCTCGACAAGAACAAAACTTGGAATCTTATCCCTCTTCCTCCGGGGAAGAGATCTGTAGGATGCAAATGGAGTTTTACAGTAAAGTACAAAATGGATGGAATGGTTGATAGGTATAAAGCTCGATTAGTTGCAAAAGGGTATACATAAACCTTCGGGATTGACTATCAGGAGACGTTTGCACCTGTAGCCAAGCTGAACACTGTTCGGGTCCTACTCATGTGCGGCAAATCTTGGTTGGAATTTACATCAATTAGATGTAAAAAATGGCTTTTTACATGGAGAGATAGAAGAAGAAGTATATATGGATGTTCCACCTGGTTTTGTTAGCCCTCAGACTACTGGTAAAGTATGCAAAGTAAAACGTGCTTTATATGGTCTCAAACAGTCTCCTCGGGCCTAGTTTGGACGGTTCCATAAAGCCATGATATCAGTGAGATATAAAAAAAGGGGGCCTTAATTACTGTCTTAATTGTGTATGTTGATATAGTGGTCATAGGAAATGACACCACTGAGATATCTCACTTAAAAACATTTTTGGGCACTGAATTTGAAATTAAAGACTTGGGCTCGTTATGTTACTTTCTGGGAATTGAAGTTGCCAGATCAACTCAAGGGATTTTCCTCTCTCAGCGAAAATACACCCTTGATTTACTATCTGACATTGGTCTGCTTGGATGTGCTCCTGCGGATACTCCCTTTGAGCCCAATGCTCAGCTGGAAACAAGGTTCAAAATCCTGTGTCTCGAGGGTGTCTTGACCCTCTGAGAAATCGAGATCTCGGAAATCTCGGTTGAGATCTCGGTGAGACACTGCACAAAAGCTGTGAAGGCTTAAAATGTGTGTTTCGACCCTAAAATGACCTTTTAAGGCTTGATACTTTAGGGAAACCCTATTTTAGCATATATAAACATATTTAAACCATAAAACTGTATAAATAATCACACATGATGGTTGTTTGGGTTTACACCCATGTTTGACAGTGTCGATCTGAAGTTTAAATGTAAACGTAGGGTAATATTGGCTATTCTACATAATGTTATAGTAATAGAAGATCACAGAAGACCAAATGAGCCAGTAAAATGATATAAGAATAAACATAATAACATTTAATTAGTTAATTGTCATAGTAAAAAAAATCCAAAGTAGTCAAGTAGACTATGCAATCATAATTCATACATTATGTTGAGAATAGTTGAGAACTAGTTGAAAAATGTCGAGAAATGGTTGAGAACTAGTAGAAAATGTCAAGAAATGGTCGAAACCAGTCGAGACCAGCTCGAGAATTGGTCGAGATGGTCGAGACACTGTATCAAGGCGAGATCTCTTCTCGAGCCCCTCGAGATCTTGGAGATCTCGCCGAGAATTTGAACACTGGCTGGAAAAGAAGGTTGGGAAACCAGTTGACAAAGGTGGATATCAACGATTGGTTGGCCGCCTAATTTATCTATCTCACACACGATCAGATATTGCTTTTGCTATCAGTATGGTGAGTCAATATATGCATGATCCCTACTTCAGTCATTTGGATGCTGTGTATCGGATCCTGCGCTAGCTAAAATCAGCACCTGGTCGTGGTGTTCTTTTGGCTCCTCATCAACATATGGATGTTGAATGTGCAACTTATACTGATGCAGATTGGGTTGGCTCTCTGGATGATAGACACTCCTACTGTTCCTTAGTTGGAGGCAACCTTGTTACATGGAGAAGCAAGAAACAGTCTGTGGTGGCTCGATTAAGCGCAGAAGCCGAGTTCCGAGTAATGGCTCATGCGATTTGTAAGCTCCTCTGGCTCAAAGGTCTTCTTTGACATTTACATGTTCCCATTATGCTTCCTATGAAACTCTTTTGTGATAACAAATCTGCCATCAGCATTGCTCATAACCCTGTTCAACATGATCGCATAAAACACGTAGAGATCGATCGTCACTTCATCAAGGAAAAACTTGAAGATGGTCTTGTCTGCATTCCCTTTGTCAAATCTGAGGATCAACTTGCCGATGTCTTCAGCAAAAGTTTTCCGGCTAAGACATTTCATTCTATTATGTCCAAGTTGGGAATGACTGATATCTATTCCCCAACTGGAGGGGGAGTATTGTAATGTGCTGTAATGTCTTTATGTCTAGGTTTAGTGTTACTTAACATTGTCCAGGTTCAGTTTATGTCCAGGTTCAGTGTTACTAAACTTTGTCCAGGTTCAGCGTTACTAAACTTTGTCCAGGTTCAGTGTTACCTAACATTGTCCAGATTTAGTGTTACCTAACATTGTCCAGATTCAGTGTTACCTAACATTGTCCAGATTCAGTGTTACTTAACATTGTCCAGGTTTGATGTTTCCTATCATCTTACCTTCTCTACCATATTTGTACAAATCTCATATTATAAATAGATGAGACCTCTGTCTATTACAGATAAGTCAAACCATTATTCAATAGGGAGCTTTTACATAACAACTAAGTTTACGCTTTTCCTTTCTTAAAATACCTGATTGGATCCCTGTGTATGATCTGATTCCATAAGTGGACTGACTCAAACCTGGTGACAAACATGGATCATGACATGGGTATTGGAATTTGATATTTGGGTGTGAGGTATGGATGCGACAATTTGTTGTTGGATTTAAGTTAGCTCAGGCTTTGAATTTCTCTTTGGCCCTGTGATCAAGTTTTCCATGCCATGAAAAAATCAGAGCTTCTATCATAATATGAATACCATTGCATGTTACATCGTGAGCTAGTTATGAACACCAGGAAACTGTCATTGGCATCAGAAAGGTTTCTCCCCTTTCTATATCATGGCCATAAATGTTCTGCTAGGTTGTTAGCTGCGCAGCACTAAACGCAATTTCTATATTTGCAGAGAGGCTGATGTGACTAAAGAGCTTATTGAGAAGCTTCTGAAAGCTGGAGCGAATGTTGTTCTCACATCAAAAAGAATTGATAATATGGCACTTAAGGCAAGCATGTTGTGTTTTATTTTTTTTTATGCCTTTAAGCTTTGGTGTGTGCAACATCCAGCATACACTTACATGGGTGTTTACGTCGATGGGTATAATACTATAATATGAACATTCTTTTCACTGGAATGTTTGACATGGTCTGCTGTGATGCTGTTTATTTGGCCATTTTGTGGGTGTATCTTGATGGGTGGTTGTGTATAGAGTGTTTGGATATTTTACTTACTGAATTCTATCTTGTGTCATTTCTGGTACTTCTCCCCACTTTACGGCAACAAATGTCTAGAATCTCTATCCTACATTGTGTATTTCAACACTTTTTAGAAGGGAATGCAACTCTGTGTCAGGGTTCATCTTTCCAGTCCTATTCCGCTGGCACTTCGTGGGCTCATGGGGTGCTCGTGTTGACCTGAAAAACAGCACGGGCTTGCGTTTGGGATGTGTCAGACATGCACTTGTAGTTGGACATTCGACACAGCTATGATGATGAAGAAGATGTGCTCTTTCTTTTTTTGACACATTAAGTTTAGTTGCACACTACAACAGCCCCCAACCCCTTTTTAGAATTATAAACACTTTTTTGACACATTTTAGCCGATCCTGTTGCTTTACTCTTTTTTTTTTTTTTTGTAAAGATGTCCTGTGTACAAACTTTTGGTCATCAGGTGGATCCAATCCCTTGACCTGTACCCATACTTCCCTGTGTAAACGGGGATCCCAGACTATGTGGTCACAACTTTGGATTTTCAATCCATATCTGCTGTCTTCTAAGTAATTTCTTCTCTGTTCATATAAATTTCTCAGTTGGACATTTGATATTCACATGCTCCTGGTGAAAATTGTTTTCTCAATTTGTATTTCAGTACTTTGTAGAGGCTGGGGCTATTGCTGTAAGGCGTGTCTGCAAAGAGGATTTGCGCCATGTTGCCAAGGCGACTGGTGCCACAGTGGTATGTTTCACGATTCTTTTGGATCTACCCTGCAAATGACAATTGTATTAGCACTTGAATTGATTCTCTGACTGCCTGCTAAATGATAATTTGGGAGTTGATCAGTTTTGCAGCATAGCCTGTAAGATGGGACTTAGGGATATTGTACTTTCCCTACTGTTTTTTTTTTGGTAGTTCTGTGGCAGAAAATGGTCAACAACTTTCTGTGTGATGATTGTCTTGTTTGCTTTATATATATATATATATATATATATATATATATATATAATTCTTTTTTTTTTTCCATATGGAATCAAGCAGCTGTTGGCAAGTTTTTGGTAAACCATAATCTGGCATCAGACAAAACATCATCGCCTACTCACATGGTACTTCTAGGGGCAAGAAATTTAGTAGATGTAGAATGTTTCAAAATTCAAAAATTTAAAACACTCAAGCTCTAGCTCTCTGATGGCGGGCTCACAAGATGAGATGGATTTGGATAGGAATTTCTGTAGGATTTTATTTTATTTGGGATATCTTTTTCGTCTTTTATTTTGTGGATTTAGATAGGATTTATTTATTTTTATATTTATCAGTTGTTAGCAAGCTTTAAAGTCCTTTTAGATTTGATTTTCTTCCCAGTTGAGTCTTAGATTAGGAGTTTGATTTGTTTCCAGTTATAGAGTTCTAGTTTACTAGGTTGATATATCTCTCTGTTGGTTTATTTCACCTTTAAAATGATCTACCTGCGATGGAATACATAGAATCAAAAAAATGAAAATTTGAGTTGGTTTCTTGGTTGCCTATGTGGCTTATGGGCTCTCTCTCTCTCTCTCTCCCTGCTTCCCTGGGATTCTAAACCTTCTTCCCTCCATTTCTCTTTTTCTTCTTCATATCTTCTCATCTTCGGTACCCTCTTCCTTTCTCCCTTCTGTTCTGTTCTTCTTCCCTTTCTGTTTCTTTCTACCGTTCCCTGCTGCCTGCGTACCTTGCTGAGTTGGGAAAAGTGCTAAAGCTCCCTGGTTGCAAGCCCTATCTGACTTAAATCTTGGGACATGTCTCATACCCTAGGGTGACTCAGCCTGTCAAGTTTGGGGCTGAACCAAGTTGTCTTTCTGAAGATCTGACCTTTTCTTCAGGGCTGCTACTGTTCATCTGTCAGAATATAGTTGCAGGTTCTATTTCCTCATTAATTCACCTTGTTGGGCCACAATAACAGTTGGAATTAGTAGATTTATGAGCTGTGAATTACCCTTTTTGAAGTTTCACGTCGATCTGAGGCCTTTCTTTGGGGGGGGGGGGGATTTCTCATCTACAAGCTAACTGGGTTTTCCGCCTCTTTTCTGGTTTCGTAAATCAGGGATGTGAGGTAGACGAAGAGGTCTTTTATTTTGGTTACCAGTTTTGCCCCTCTTATAAAGTAATTGTGGTTTATCCTTAACTTTATTTGCTTCCAAATTTGCCCTTCAACAATAAATATTAATTCCCCCTATATCCCTTCATTTACCTATTACCCTTTTAAGATTCTGGTTTATTGCGCATCCGCCATTGCAACCTTCTTTTGGTCTTATATTGTTTGGGTGTGTCCATTAGTGGACCCAAAGGGCTATTTGACCCGGGCCCCATGTAATTCTCCCTGTTTATTTTCTTTTGTGCTCTCTGCAATTGTGTGCTTCTGATGCAGCGGCGGTTCCACAAGATGAGATGGGCTTGGATAGGAATCTTTGTAGGATTTAATTTTAATTGGGATATGTTTGTAATCCTTTATTCTGGGAAAAATAGGTAAGATTTTATTTTAGTTTCCTTTCTTATTGTCTTAGGAAGCAAGCAATAGGTTATGGTAGGTTTTATTCCCTTGTTTATGGTTTCCATTTTGATTAGCGGTTTTATTTAGTTGCTAGTTTTATTTCAATTAGTTCAGGAAAGTTTTTCCTTTAGAAGTACATGTAATAGGAGTATTATTTTCAGATTTGAAGAATGAAAGAATGAATTGGTGAATTGAGTTTTGAGTTAGTGCCCTCTGCATCCTCTGCTCAGACAGTTACCGGGAATAGGTCTCTTGAGCCTCTCCAAGGGATTGAAACAGAAACTGCTGGTAATTCCTCTGACGATAATTGGAACAGAACTCTACGGAGTGAACTTTTAAGAATTGAGAAAGGTGTGCAATCCCGTGATGATGCTCTTTCTGAGTCTTAAAAAGGGAAGAAAAAGAAAAAAAGAAACGTAGACCCCGAATTAGGGGTGCTCCTACTGAAGAAAGTGAGGAATGTTCTCAATGAAAGTTCAATATTGGAACATTAGGGGTATCTTGACCCCTAAATCGAGAACGAATCTTCAGAGTCTGTTGATTGATCATAATCCTGATATGGTATGTATAGCTGAGCCTATGGTGGCTATTACAAAATTTCCTGTGAACTATTTCAATAAGCTTGGTTTTAACACCACCTTTATAAACAATATTCGACAAGAAAAGCACCCAAACCTGTGGATTGTTTGGAAGAGAACCTTATCTACACCAACAGTCTTATTGATGTCGGATCAACAATTTCAGTTTCATTAAGTTACCAGTCTGTTGATATTGCAATAACCTTTGTTCATGCACATAGTTTTAGATCTATTCAACAAGATTTATGGAAGGACATTGTTTCAATTGCTTGGGGAGGTCCATGGCTTGTCATGGGGGATTTTAATGCTTGCTTATTCAGCCATGAAAAGGAGGGGCCTGGTAAATTTAATGAACTGTCTGCGGCTGAGTTCTCAGCCATGGTTGATACATTATCACTAATCCCTCTTCATAATAAAGATCCCAAGTTTACCTGGCCAAATAACCGGTTAACTGGGAATGTTAGAGCAGTACTTGACAGAAGCTTTTGTAATGATAGATGGATGAGTCTATTTGCGGGTTACCAAAGAACTCTATTGAGATTGGGTTCGGATCACTCACCAATCCTGGTAGGCGGAGAGATGGTGAAAAGGCCATCCAATATTCCATTTAGACTCCAACGGTTCTGGATTGAACATGATGAATTCAAGTTGGTAGTTAATCAATTTTGGAAGGATCCAATGAAAGGGTTTCCATTTTACCGTCTGACTCAAAAACTAGAAAGATTAAAGCCATTGCTTCATACATGGGCGAAGACAAAATTCCCAAAAATTGATGAGGATGTGGAATCTAAAAGGAAAGTTTTATTAGACTTACAAGCCAAGATTGACTCTAATGCTTTCAATGAAGGGTTCTTTGCCAAAGAGAAAGTAGCTCAAGCTGATTATCAAAAGTCTTTAGAATTACAAGAAAAGTTTTGGGCTGAAGAAGCAAAGAGTAAATTGGTTGAAGAATGGTGACCAGAGTAACAGTTTTTTCCACACCTATGCTAAAGCAAGAGCAAGAATATCAAAGAATACAATCAGGTTCATCACTACAGAAGTAGGCCAAGATCTTCATGATCAGAACATGATTGGGGATTACATATCCTTGTATCATGCTGATTTTCACAAAAAAGGTACATTTACAAACCATGATCACATCTTTGATGTCATTCCAAGCTTGGTTAATTCAATGGATTCTGCAATGATAGATGCTATACCTACTAATGAAGAAATCAAGTCTGCTGTTTTTGATCTGAATGAGCGCCAGGTCCTGATTTGTTTCCAAGTAAGTTCTTCCAACAATGCTGGAATCGTTGGTACCATAGTTGTCAAGGCGTCAAGGCGAACTAAGGCGATGGAGGCCTGACTGGGCGCCTAGGCGACCAAGGCACCCGCCTAGGCGACCAAGGCGCCCAATTTTCCAAGGCAACCCAAGGCAGCCTGGGCTCCTAGGCGGCACCTAGGCGATGCCTAGGCGGCACCTAGGCGACGCCTAGGCGACGCCTTGACAACTATGATTGGTACTGATGTATGTGCAGCTGTGTATAAGTTTTTCCTAACAGGAATAATGCCTCAAGGTGTTAACAACAACTTTGTGACATTAATTCCAAAGACAGATGGAGCCACAAAGCTATCCCAATTTCGGCCGATATGTGTGGGTAATTTTATATTTTAAATTATTCCAAAATTTTTTGCATCTCGATTGAAGGTAATCATGGGAAAACTTATATCAGAAGAACAGGGAGCTTTTGTTAAGGTAAACTTATTACAAATAACATTAGTATGGCATCAGAGCTTACAAACCTGATGGGAAGGAAGGTAAGAGGAGGAATTATTGCCCTTAAACTGGACATACAGAAAGCTTTTGACGCAATGGAATGACCTTTTCTTTTTGGTCTACTAAAAAGATTTGGTTTTTCAAAGATTTTTGTAGGGCGTATTAATCCATTCTTGAATCAGCTAGGTTGTCAATTCTAGTTAATGGAGGTCTTCTTGGTTTTTTTGGAGCAGAAAGAGGACTAAGACAAGGGGATCCAATTTCCCCTCTTCTATTTATCCTTGCAGAGGAGGTATTGTGCCGTGGTCTAAATAAATTGAGATATGAAGGTCTGTTACAAACTTACAGCCTCTTAGAAGTTCAAGAAATACTTTTGTTCCAACTCACATAATGTTTGCAGATAATGTTTGCAGATGACATATTCATATTTATGAATGCTGAGTATCGAGGAATTTGAAGGCTAAAGAAGTTCATAGATGACTTCAATTAGTTTCAGGTTAGTCTCTAAATCTGGCTAAAAGCAAAATCATTTTTTGGCAATGTACACTTAAAAAAAAAAAAGCAAAATCTTATCCATTTTAGGCTTTTCGGAAGGAACTTTCCCAACGAAATACCTAGGGGTTGAAATTTTCGAGGGAAGAGTAAAGAAAAATTATATGCTACCTCTACTTGACATGTTTAAAAAGAAATTCTCTGTCTGGGAAGGTCGGCTGTTATCTCAAGCAGGTAGAGTTGAGTTGGTAAAGTCTGTCTTATCATCTGTCTTTGTTCACAATTTTGCGGTATACAAATGGCCATCTTCAGTTATTAAAACAATAGAAGCTTGGATGAGAAACTTCATCTGGTGCGGGAATCCAGATGTGAGAAAGTCAATTGTGGTTAAATGGTCTCAGATGTGCCTTCCCAAGGCTGAAGGGGGGCTAGGTATAAGACGTCTTACTGATGTCAATAATGCCATGTTAGCTAAGCAGGTGTGGAATATACATACTACAAAATCAATGATGGCAAATTATTTCAGAAGAAGGTATTTAAAGAAAGATGGATCTTTCAGAAGTGGTATTCCTAAGTCTAAAGTATGGCTAAGCATAAAAGGTGTTTGGATTGGGTTTTTATCCCAAAGCAGATGGCTAATTGGAAATGTAAAAGTGTTAACTTCTGGAGAGACAAATGGCTGGGGGACTTTTCTTTAATTGAGAAATCAGGTATCGAAGAGAGTTTTTTCTCAAAATTCCAAGCCAAGGTGTCTGACTACATATATGATGACGTATGGGACTTTCCACCGGTATCACATCCGATAATTTTGAGCTGGTTTGATTGAAGGAGGATGAAATGATATGGGAAGACACTCCGAAGGGTATTTTTTTCAGTTAAATCCGCTTGGAGCTTACTAAGAAACAAAGAACAACAGCAGTGCTGGACAAAGCTTGTTTGGTCAAAGAATCTAAATCCAAGAATGGGTATATTTGGATGGAAACTGGCACATGGTAAACTGGCAACCGATGACCAGGTAGCCTTAAAAAACATATGCATAGTATCAAGATGTTACTTATGTCATTCTCAAGTAGAATCAATGCACCATATCTTTCTTGAATGTGACGTAGCAGTGGAAATTTGGAAGATGTTCCTCTATGAATATTGGTTAGCATGGCCAGGTTTTGATAATATTCCAACATTACTCGAATGGTGGAATAGGAAAAGTCGAGTTTTAATGCTTCCTCTTATTTGGAAATCAAGATTGGTAATTATAACATGGAATATATGGATGGCAAGAAATTGTGCTTGCTATGATGGCAAAAAATGTCACACCAGCTTAATATATGCAAGGATCAAAAGAGACATATCTGATCTCTCTCTGAGAGCCCATGTGTGACTAAGTCGGTTGAAGAGTGGAAAATGGCAAAGTCCCTAAATTTGATCTCAAAAATGGCAAAGCAACAAACAATCACTGAATTGGTTTGGTGGAAAACTTTCGGTAATTGGATAAAGCTGAATATTGATGGGTGCTCCATTGGAAACCCTGGAAGATCTGGATCAGGTGGAGTGTTCCGTGATGAATCTGGTGAAGTTATTCATGCCCATGCAGAGTACATTGAATGATTGAAGTATCTTCAATCTATATGGCGGAATTACAAGCTTTGATGATTGGAATTAGAATAGCATCTGGAAAAGGTCATAACCAAATATGGATTGAAAGAGATTCAAAATCGGTTATGGAAGCAATCCATAACAAATCTATTCCTTGGCAGTGCAGACAACAATGGCTTGCAGTTCAGGATTTCCTCTCATCATCTCAATGGCGTGTAACACACTGTTTTAGAGTAGCAGATACTGTTGCAGATAATCTTGCTAAATATAGTGCAAAATCTCAAATATCATGTATTTGGTTAAATTGCCCAGCCATAGTAGCAAAAGATGTAGAGTGGGATGCCTTAGGGCACCCAAGATATAGATTTGCTAATTAATATTTTTGGTCATTCGGTTGTTCTTTTCTGCTGATGGCTATGTTGAAGGTGGAATAAGTTAACTAGTTTTTTTCGTCCCTACTGGGCCTTGCTGATGGTAATGCGAAAGGTGGGGTTGTACCTTTAGGTGACTTGTATTATCTTTTTTTTCCTCTATTTTATATCTAATGCTATTTGCTGACTTTTAGCAAAAAAGAATTGAGTTTTGAGTGCCTACGGGTAGAGGTTTGCATGCTCCCTCTCTCTCTTGTTCATCCCAGCGAACCGGAGCCGATCCTTCCCTTGGTTTGTTCCTCCCTTTCTTCTCTTCTTCCTCCTCCTATTCTTCTAATCTTCTTCTTCTTTACTTTCTGGTTCTTTCCTGTTCTGGGCGGTACCTGACAACAGCTTTCATTTAGATCGAACTCCATTGACTGGTACTTCTTACCCTAAAACCTTGTACGTTGGATACTTTCCTTTGGGTGACTCTACCAGCAAAGCCCTAGGCTGACACCTTGCTTGAAACCAGAGTTTCATACTGAAACTCAGATCTGCAACCCCATCTTCTGCCTAGGTTGAGTTGCAGAATCTCTCCCATTTAACCTCACCGATGGGCTCCAATATCGGTGGGAAACAGTAAGCCTATGAACTGCGAATCACCCCAGGAAGTTTCGGGCCATTTCGTGACCTTTTGAGAGAGTTATCTCTTCCTGAACTCAACCCATTTTCCACCCTTTAGTTCTGGTTGTGAACATCATCTAACAAAGGTTGAAGAAGAGTGAAAGGACCTTTTAATCTGGATTTCCAGTTTTTAATTCTGCTTTATAGTTTCCTTACATTTTATTCCAAGTTTAGTCCTCACCTTTAATTCTATTTCCAGTTTCATCCTAAGGGTCTGTTTGTTTCTTCGAGAGTCATTATATAGTTCTGGTTGATTACCAAATTGCCACTGTTTGTTTAATTAAAGCTTATACTATCTTTGGTGGGCCCATTAGTGGGTCCAATAGGGTTATTCCAACCTGGGTCCCACATCAGTTTCACTGGACCTATCGGCTCCATATATGAAAAGTGATGAGTTTTTGCTATTATGCCTGTCTGGTCCTTTTCTCTCTCCCTGATGCGGGACCCGGGTATTTAAAAACCATTTAATAATTGAACCTGAGTTTGGCGGTAGGAGAGAGAAGAGGTAAGTTGCAGGTTTCGGTTCTCAATGTTGAAGAGGTTTCTGGTCATGGGCTTTGGGGGTTTAGGTCGCCTATGGAAGGGGTACTCCTGCCCAAGATCTGAGGTGGAACAGAGTAGGGATGGAGGAGTTCAGCACCAGTCTTCTGTAGACTATTGTGCTGCTGGAACAGGGAACCAGTGTAGAACAGTAGCACAGAAAAAAAAAGCAAATAAGAAGGAAGAAGAACAGGGAATAAAGGATGGGGGAGAAGAAAGGGAGAAACAAGGAACAGACCTGGGTCGGTTCGTTGCAGAGAGAGAGAGAGAGAGAGAGAGAGAGAGAAGGAACCACGGCCAGCAGGCCTACTCAGCAACTCAAATTCTTACTTCTACAATTTCATTCACTTTAAACTCTTCTGAGAATACTACTCTATTACATGTTCTTTTAAAGGAGAAATCTTCCTAAACTAATTGAAATAACTTTTGTAACTAAATAACATCTCTATGGAATAAAATCCCTAATATAATAAAATCTGTAATCAAAACAGAAGGCATAAGGAAACATAAAATTGAAATCTTCCTATTCTAAACTTAATTAAATTAATTCCCTACCAATCTTGTCCGGACCAAAAGGTTGGTTTCGGTTTGGACCGGTTCTGGTTTGGCTTTGGTAGCCAAAGCCGGTTCATGTTGGTCCATCCACGAGCAAGCTACTGCAATGGTAAGCATGGTTCAAGGACTTGGTTGATACTAGTGATATCTTGGTTCCAACAGGTACCGAGACGATACAAGGGGTCGGTACCAAAATGTACCAAATCTCGGCAGGTTTTGACCGGCACTTGAACAAAACCAGTACATAAAATCTTCTGTTTTGATCAAAACCTGTTTGTTTTGGTAGGTTGTGACCGAGAGGGAATGTTCAACTCTCAAAGCTTGGTTTTGACCTTAGAATCAAAGTAGTACAAGTTAGGTAACAATACACAGGAGCAACACTTATTTATGCATAATATCATTTAGAATGATTTCATTTATTTAAGATATTATTCATAAATAAGTAAACCCACTCCTCCCATTTGACTCCAATAAAAATAGTTTATGTTGATTTTTTGCATATTCCAATTCCAGCTTGAGGGGGAGTGTTGGAGATTATCGGTTTGTAGGTCCCACGACAGGAGAAGTGTCCCTATCGTGGTTAGTTACTTTATTTTCTCTTGTGTTACTGTTTCTAGGGATTGAAGTCTATCTATTTTTTTTTTTTTTTTTAAATTGTTTTACGTTTCCTTAAAAACTGGGACTTCTAGTTACTCTAGAGTTCCTATTAGTTTGTAATCTTTCTTATTATTCATTATAAATAAAAATGGAACGATGGGAGGAAATAACTTCACACATTGATTCTCTCCATCTTTTCTTATTTTTCTATTTTGTTATATGGTATCAGAGCAGTGAAGTGGGTTGTCGTTTTGAGAGTCATATCTAAGTTCTTTGGTTTGGGGTGAATCCCTAGTTCGTATAAGAAGAAGAACCAGGGTATCGATGAAGATGATGAGAGTCTATGAAGAATCATACCTGATCGATGAGTAATCATACCTGGTCGATTGAGTCTGCTACTCTAATGTTTATTGCTACTGTTGGTTCACTATCATACATATCTATTGGTTTACTCTTCTGGTTCACATTGGAATTTAGTGGAATCGATTTTTGGTTCAGTGCTTACCGGTTTTGTGCATTATGTGGCACCTCTATTGCTTGCCATTTTTTTTCTTGCTCTGTCTTCAAGGGAGTTATTTCGTCTTATTTTGCATGATCTGGTGATGATGGCATTGTCGATGGCCGCCGTGTTCTGCAGAACCTGCAGTTGGTGAGAAAGATTAGGAGCAGATCCGGGGTTTTTTATTTTTTATTTTTTTATGAGCAGCTTGATTTTTTGTTCCTGAGTTGCTGGTTCTGTTCCTCAAGGATTTTTTTTAATGAGTTGCTGAGGTTATGGTCCATTACAATAGATCGAGATACTTTCTCTGCAATTTCGAGATGCTTCTGTAGTTTCGAAATCGAGAAGAATTTGTTTTTTTGTTGGGGCTTTAATCGGTGATTCTTGCAAGGCTCTGTTGAGATCCAGGTTTTGCTATACGGTATTGATTCTTATTGCTAAAAGGTATCGATAGCCTTTGGATCTGCTTTATGCGGTTTCTGCTACACTCACCGATGCACCGATATCTGCTCCAGATGTTTCAGAAGTCCTCTCCTTTTACATAATCTCATTGTATTGCCCTAATATTGGTTGCAATCAAGAGGTGAGGGAGTTACGATCATCCTCTTTTTTTTTTTTTTTTTTTTTTTCAGCCTTGCCTTGTCGTGACATGAGTGAGTGAGGGAGTTACGATCATCCTCTTCTCTGTTCGTAAGTTGGAGAAGATGACATTGTTCATCACAATTACCACTATGCCATTATCACTTAACTCCATCTTTTTTTCTAGATTTACCCCTTCTAAGGGTATGTTTGCTTGATGGTCTGTTTGTCTAGGTCCTTATTACATTATTTCATCTTTGCTTAAGGGTCTATTTGTTCAGTCCCTTATTTTCTCCTTACTTAAGGGTCTGTTTGTTTAGTGCCCTCGATCACATCAGATTGGAATTTGCATGTTGAATGATGGTAGAAGATTGGTGATTTTTATTTGTGGGGGTTCTCGTTGGGTGTTTCCCTATGTTATTTGTCCACGTGGCGTGCTCCACGTGAGGGGGAGAAATGAGATATATTTTGCTCTTGTTCGTGTCTGCTCGTGGGGAAGACACTTTTATTGGTTTGTTCAAGTCTGCTCAAGGAAGAAAGACTTGTGTTTGCTCATTGGAGAGACGCTTTTATCACCTTGTTTAGGTCTACTCATTGGGGATAGACCATTATCAGTTACACAAGATACAACCTTTGTTCAGGTATACTCATTGATGAGAGACTATTATCAGTTACACAAGATGCAACCTTTATTCAGGTCTGTTCATTGAAGAGAGACTATTATCAGTTGCACGTGATGCAACTGCTCATGTTAGAGTCTACTACCTCTTTGTTTGTTGATGGTTTTTCGAAGATTAATGTTTATGATTTGATATTGCTACCAAAAGTTCTTCGTATGCTCCTTGGCATCTCCTACAACTGTTTATTGAAGATCGGTGGTGCATTTCATATCCCTTCTTGTTGTTCCAAGATGAAACTCCAGCCTGAGGGGGAGTGTTGATTTTTTTGCATTTCCAGTTCCAGCTTGAGGGGGAGTGTTGGAGATTATCGATTTATGGGTCCCACGATAGGGGAAATGCCCCTATCGTGGTTAGTTATTTTATTTTCTCTTGTGTCATTGTTTCTAGGGATAAAAGTTTATCTAGTTTTTTTTTTTATTGTTTTACGTTTCATTAGAAACTGGGACTCCTAGTTACTCTAGAGTTCCTATTAATTTGTAACCTTTCTTATTAGTCATTATAAATAAAACTGGAATGATGGGAAGAAATAACTTCACATTGATTCTCTCCATCTTCTCTTATTTTTCTATTTTTCTACAATTTAAAATTCAAACTCCAAAAGGATAAAAAGTAACTCCCCAGTCCAAGAACGAAAATTGCATTTCGGTTGCGGGGGGTTTTTTTTTTTTAACTTTTAAATGCTAGGGTTTCTCCAATCTTAAAATTTCATAAATCTTATTATGGTAAAACATCACTTAAAACTAAAGTGCGTAAAAAAATCTTATGTTTTGATGAATAAAAATTTATTTTCATTCAGAGTGAGTTTAACAACATTCGCGTATTTCAAGCAAGGTTTGATTGGAGCATTACTTCTTCAATATAATTCATACTAAAAAAAACTTGGATTTTTTTTGGAAAGATGGTTATGCCAGCTTTACTTAAATGATATTAAGCATAAATAAGGCTTCAAATGTAATGATAATGTACAATAACATATAGTAGCCAACTTGGGTCCACACCACATAATATGATTTTGGATTTTTTTTTGCTAAAACTAATTGGGGACATAGGTGTAAAATGGTTAAAATAGGCCACACAAACAAAACTAGGAAAAAAAGACAACTTATGGGCCTCAAAACCTAGGTTTCGAATTCAACCAGAAATATAATACGTTTCAACCGAAACTTGGTCCAATTCGGTTTCGAGACTGGTCAAACCGGCCTCGTGACCGAGTTCTCGAACCTTGATGGCAAGATTACTCCATTGCATCTTGGTGGTCATAGGTTCAAATTGAGAAATAGCCTCTCCGCGAAGCGGGGTAAGGCTGGGTACATCTACCCCTCCCTAGACCCCCTAGTGGCGGGAACCTCTTGCACTGGGTATGCCCATCTTTTTTTCCTACTTTGCTTCTCACCTGACAGTTTTTGTTTCTGTGTAGCCATTTACTACACTTGATCCCTCTACGCATGTCTACCTGGGAAAAGGAAGGGAAATGTAAACATAAAGACAAGAATCCTTTCTAGTATCCAGAGCATATCATTCTCTAATGCAGATAAATAAAAAAAAATGGCTTATTTTAGTGGTAATAAGCATTGGGTTAGACTATAATATTTAATATGTTGGGCCTTTGGTCCGGTGGGTTTTTATATAATAGGCCACTTTAAGGAGCCAAAAACATTGGTTTTAGGAATTTATACAGGATTTATTAATTACTTAAATTTGGGGGTCTAGTTAGAGTTTTATTTCTTTATTTTAATTGGGAGTAATTTAATTTGTATCTCCTTGTTTCCCTCTAAATTGTTAGCATTGGAGGTTATTAGGGTTATGAGAATTCTTTGTAAATACAAAGAGGTGAGAGGAAGAGACCGTGATGCAACTACGATTTCGTGGAGATTAGTTTGGGCCTGCTTGCAAATCCAATCCCTGAAGAGTCTGCCCAATGTGCGTCTCAACCCATTAGAGTATTTAGGAAATTTTTAATTAGAGTTTATCTTGTTATCTAGATTTCTTTTATCAATTATTCTTTATTTAGCGGTAAATACATAGGAATTACGTGAGCTAGATTCAGCTATTGTTTTAGAGTTTCGGTTATCTTATATTTAAGTTTTAGAGTTTTATCAGGATTTTATTTCAGTTAATGTAATGGATTAGGTTTTTTGACTTTTATTTCTTTAGATGGCCATTGTAACGAAAATTCAGATTGAAAATATGGAATGAAATTAGTGTTTTGATTTGTGCCTGTGTGGCGTACCCGTGAGAGCCTGCAAACTTCTCTCTCCCCTCTCTCCCCTCTCTCCCCTCTCTCCCTTCTTTCTTCCTCTCTCTGCTTCTTGGTAAGCTATCTTCTCCTTCTTTAATTTCTGATCTTGTTTGTGCTGTCATTCTTTTATTTGCTGTTGCCTTTGATAGAACTCTTGGGGTTCTACTCGGTTGAGTCTGTAATTATGGGTATATATTACCCTTCGTATATATTACCCTTCTATATGCAATTTGCTTCTGAGAGCCTTTCCCCCAAACCCCTTCTCCAGTAAGGTTCAAAGACCTGCAACTTCTGCTGATTTATGTCTGTGGTCTCTACTAGTTTCAGGAATTTTTTAATTATTTGTTGTTACTAGTTTGGGGCATTGATTGGGTGGGTTTCAAAGAGCTGGGAATTGGTAAGCTACTGTCAAAAAATTCATTCCAATTGGGGTTTGGGTGAGGGAGTTCTTTCACCTACATTAGAACCAGCTCTGCCACCATATTCAGGTTTGTGAATGAAGAAGAAGACCCGAATTCTGGTCTTTCCGGAATTACTCCTATCTTTACTCGATTCTGGTTTTGTCTGTTATTTATTCTCCCTTCCAAAATACCCCACCCCTTTATTCTTAATCTTTATTTAGTCCTTTTCTTGATAACCTCTCTACTCATAAGGTGTTGGACTATTCCTGAAAATTACAGAATTGCCACCAGTGCATTATTTGATCATATCTTATTTGGTGCAAGGTTTAAAATCTCGTGTCTCGGAGGAGTCTCGGCCTCCTCCAAAACCGAGAACTCGGCTAGCCGAGACAGTGGAAAAACACCGAGACAGTGTAAAAAGGTTGTCTCAGTGGCCAAAACTAATTTTTTTAGGCCTCAAACTTCAGGGGAATCTCATTTTTGCATACATGAACACATTTAGAGTCTAAAATTGTAAAAATAATGACTCTTTGTGGTTGTTTGGGTTTACACCCATGTTTTGGCTGTAAACGTTGAAGTCTGTTGTAAACTTAGGCTTATATTGGCTATTGTATTTAATCAAATATGATAAATGAGACAATAACAAAATGCATTAGGGGAATGAGAAACAAAATAACACTTTATTATAAATCATTATATCATAGTTTAAATGTTCAATACTGGATGATCCCATAGTCCCCATGAGCCATAGTCCACAACTCCACAATCCACATACAATGTCTAATAATACGTAGAGTGTCGTAGATGATCCATCCTACTATCATCATATATTCTACAAACTTTTGTTTTTTTTCTCTCTCATAACCTCATGTAAAAATCTCATTTTTGAGTAAGAATCTTACCTTCAACGGTTGATACAAAGCGCCTACAACAATTCTCCCAAGTCCAAAGCACCACCGGAAGCAAATTAAAAGATCAAACCGAGAAAAAATGAGGAAGAAATCAAGTTTTCTTCAAAAAAGTAGAGAAAACACCAACTTATCTGTTCTCGTTGAGTTCTTTACCGAGAACAGGGCATGGGCCATTTTACTCATTTTGAAAAAAGGTCAAAAAACAATTTCTCTCCAAGATCTCGCGAGAAATTGACGAAATTAGTCGAAAACACTGAGATCTCGCCGAGATGAGTAATCGACCTCAATTTCGTCTTGGCTAGTGTCGAGACTAGCGAGATTACCGGAGATCTCGGTGAGATTTCCGGAGATCTCGGTGAGATTTTAAACCATGATTCGGAGTGGGCCCATAGTAGATCCACCAAATAGGGTTATTCCAACTCAGGTCCTGCATCAGCCCATGTAACCCTTTCTCCATTGTTAGTGAAAACTGTTCTCATCTCACTGTGGACGTAGGCGCCTTGCTGAACCATGTATATCCTTGCGTCGTGTAATTGTTTCCTTTCTATTTCTTTTTATTTTTCTGCATGGTGAATATGCTTCTTTTTCTACCTTTGCTATTTCTGGATTTTTAGTTTCCTACATACAGTAGGATACTGCAGTATTTTTGAATCTAACCATGGGATTTCTGTCAGATTTTGGTAAGATGTTCAGCTGACTTACTAGATCAATAGACCAGAATTACATGCATACCTTAGTTGTTAAATCCACCTACTTCATTTTCTCTCAAATCTGGTTCTGTTCCTATACTTGCGATCCTGTCGCAAGCTGATCTGCCATTGGCCTTCACTGGTTCAAGGTTAGCATTGGATTATTCTCACAGGTGGTATTTTTTTTTTGGACAACGGAGGCAAAGGACAATCGCCTGCTGAGAGAAGAGGATACAAGAAAAGAAGGTGGGAAAAGCCACCAAAACCTTGACACTTTAAACCTAGAGGCCCGACGGCGATGGGCTTGGAATTCAGATTGTGTGGAACAAAAGAAAAAAATATCCCGAAGAAAAATACTGCAACAAAGAAAAAACATCTTGTAGAATGACAATAGCAGCTCAATCCAGAGAGCAATCAGCTTTGATGAGGTAGGAGATCACCAACTTGCAATCTGAAAAAACCCGCAGTTGAGACATGCCCAAACGGTGAGTACAAAGGAGCACACACACACCCGTATGATAGATTTCCCTTAAAACCAATTACAGGTTGTTTACTAGTGGGGGATCTTTGCTATATAATTCACTTCGTTTTGGTTTCAAGAGAACAGCAAAATAATTCACTTTGAATATTTCATGGGTATCTCAGTTAACTAAGAGGTGGTAAAACTATTGAATCCATCTCCTCCACATGTTGGTCAAATGTTTTTTATTTGTTCTGGAAAAGTTGTAACATTATGTGTTCTCTGATTGAATTTTCATTTGTTCTCTAATTCATGTTCATCTTCAATATGCACTGTAGGTTTCAACATTTGCTGATATGGAAGGGGAAGAAACATTTGATTCGACACTTCTTGGGCATGCAAATGAAGTTGTGGAGGAGCGCATTGCAGATGATGATGTCATCATGATAAAAGGGACCAAAAACACAAGTGCAGTATGTGGCTTATTGGTTTTAATTATGTTTTGACATTTAGTCTGTTGAACCAGTCAACCTGTATCTCCTTTCTGCAACGGATTCCATTTGGCCAGGCTGATGCTCAGTCTAGTGACTCTAGTCCAAGAATAATAAAAACCCAGTTTGAAGTCCATGCTTTGCCATATGGGGTGAAAGTTGTACTAGACTTAAAAGCACAAATTGTATTTTAAACTAAAAATCATATTCACAAACTCAGATTGATTGGATTTAATCATATACTAGTGTTTCATGTTAGCCTCTTTTTAGGGATGGTTAAATCGATACTTTAGGCCTACCATTCTCATGTCTGTACCTGCATGCCCACAAACTTGATCACACGCTCTTTCACTCAGTAACAAAATAGAAAAATAAGAGAAGAAATGAGGGAGAGAGTATGTGTACTCCTCTCCTTGTAGCTTGTATTTATAGAAAATAGAAAACATATTAGATAGGATCTAGGACTCTACAAGTCAGAGTTCTAGTCACAAACTGAAGACAAAGTAAACTCCAAATAGGAAAAGGAAACTATCAAGTCTAATTGGTAAAGGAAACTAATAAACTAATTAAGAATCCATATATTAATAGGAGATCTAATTACAATAGGACTGTATAGAACTGTAAATACAATAGGACTATAGAGTCTTATTCTAACTCAACAACTGTAGTCAAAGAGTGCTACACCAACTGTGTAGGTTAAAGAGTTCCATACGATGAGGATTGTGAGTAGGTCTCATTGTGTGGACTGTAATGTAGTTTAACACCCCCCCTCAATTTTGAGCACGAGAGAATGTAAGAGCTTCAGCTTGAAACAATGTAGCAATGGAACCAGCAGCAACAATGAGAGCTTCAATTTGAAACACTATATCAACAAAAACAACAAGGTTGCATCTTGTGCAACTGAACAAAAAATTGCATCTTCTACAATTGATAATAGTCCATTGCCAATGAGTAGACCTGAATAAATGTTGCATCTTGTGCAACTGAACAAAAAGTTGTATCTTGTGCAACTGATAATAGTCTCTCGCTAATGAGTAGACCTAAATAAAGGTTGCATCACGTGCAACTAGGGGTGCAAGTTTTACCCTGACAACCTGAACCCTCCCTGAACCCTGAGACGGTTGAACCCAGCCCGAACCCTGGCAGGGCTGGGTTAGGGCCTAAATTTTGATCAATCTTGGCAGGGTTGGGTTGGGTTAGGGTTGACCCCCTGGGTTGAGCCTGGCCCGGCCCGACCCTATATATATATATTTGTGTTTGTTATATGTTTAAGTTATAATTGCTATATGTATATTATTTGACAATTTGTTGTATGTTTCAAGGCCAATCAGGGTCAATCTGACCCTGAATCAGCGTTAACCCAGCCCAACCCGGCCCTGCCAGAGTCAATTATGGTAGGTTAGGGTTAGGTCCAACCCTGCCAGGATCAGGGTTAGGGTTGTATATGTTCTGACCCTGGTAGGGTTGCGTTGGGTTAGGGCTAAGTTTAAATAGTTAGGGTTAGGGTTAGAGTTTTGAAAAACCCGGCCCAACTCGACCCTGTTGCAGCCCTACGTGCAACTGTAGTAACCTCCCAACAAGAGCATGTAGTAGGTTGTATCAGCTCTCTTCAATGAACTTGAGTATATATATATATATATATATATATATATATATATATATATATATATATATATATATATATATATATATATATATATATATATATATATATATATATATATATATATATAATCTCTCCCTCACGTGGAACATTCTACGTGGACAAATTACATTGGAGACGAAATATCAAAATTTCAAAACCATCCAATGGTCGAATTAAGAGATATGAACAAGTCCTTGCAACATTAGGACTTTGGAAGATAGGCTCTCTGTCTCTCTCTCTCTCTCTCTCTCTCTAACAAAAGGCAAAAGTCAAAATCCGATCAACTGTTGTCAACCAGAATTGGTATTCACTATTCATGTAAACATCAATGTCTCAAGCGGAATATCAAAAGATGATGTCAATCTACCGGTTGGATTAAGAAATATGGTGAAGTCCTAGTGGGACTAGGATGGGGTAACATCATATCAGAATTTGAACTTGATCCAATGGTGGATATGGAAGTTACGATGAAGTCCTAATTGAGGAGGATTTCCTCAAACTAGAAAACAGCACAGCAGTAACTAACAAGTAAAAACAATGGCTAGATGTGAATAAGTATTAGAAGAAGAGATCAATCCAATGGTTATATTGAAGATTATATTGTTGACTAGAAGTCCTTACCGCAGGTCAGCAACAGTAACGGGTAACAGAAACCGTAGGATATAAAAAATAACAATGAAAAAAATCCTTTGAGGATGAGTCTGAAAGATTTGCAGAAACCGTAGGAGAGAAATAAGCTGGATTTGAAATCTTTTCCTTGATTGATTTTCGTATGAGGACTAGAGTCCTTTTATAGATGAATTACATGTAACGGTTTCCAAAATATTTTAAGTTGTTACAACAAGTCACAGCTGGTTTTCACTTGAATTTGAAAAACAGATCACATGATAAGGTAACATATCCTTGAGTATAGTGATAAGGTTGTTATGGTGGACTGATCTCTATCATCAAGTTACAGCTGATTTACATTTGAATTTGAAAAACAAGCTAAACAAAGGGAACATATCCTTGATTATAGGGATAAGGTTGTTAGCCTTTATCACATGTAACGGATGTGTTGGACTGATCTCTATCATCCCCCCACAAGCTGAGGGGTACTTGCTGTAGCCGAAGCTTGGACTGAAGGAAGTTGAGGCGTCTGGTAGTGAGCCCTTTTGTGAATATGTTAGCTACTTGGTCGATTGTGGAGACGTACTTGATGACAATGGCTTTGCAAGCAACCAACTCCCTAATAAATGGAAATCCACATGGACATATTCGGTGCGGGCATGGAAAATGGGATTGAATACCAAGGATATTGCTGATATGTTGTCACACCAAATGGTGGGGGTAACCATAAGTGGACAGTGAAGTTCACGAAATAAGGAGGAAAGCCAGATTAGCTTAGCAGCAGTATGAGAGAGACATCTATATTCGGCCTCCGAAGAAGACCGGCCACAGTAGCTTGCTTCTTAGCACTCCAGGCAATGGGATTGGATCCAAGGAACACACAGAATCCACCAGTAGAGCGTCGATCGACAGGGTAGCTGGCCCAGTCAGCATCACAATATGCTGTTAGAGTGAGTGGACCAAGTGAGAGATGAAGTCCAATGTTGATGGTACTTTTGAGGAAGCGAAAAATGTGCTTAATGATAGCAAGATGTACCTCTGTTGGTGCATGAAGGAACTACGAAACTTGATTTACTGCAAAGGAGATATCGGGTCTGGTGAGCGTTGCATATTGAAGGGCGCCCACTAAACTGTGATAGGTCGAGATATCCTGTAGAGGTGGACTGTCATCATTCCCTAATTTGTGATAGTGGGCCGGTGAGGATACTGGCTTGCAACCTGTCATATTAGCTCTTCGTAACAGTTCAACAATATATTTTGATTGATCCAGGTAGAAACCAGAGGCATTTCTAGTAATGTGAATGCCAAGAAAATGAGTCAGAGGACCTAAGTCCTTCATCTTAAATTGATGACTTAAAAATGTAATAAGATGCTGAATATGAGCTGGTGAGTTCCCTGTGAGAATTATGTCGTCCACATATAAAAGAAGATAAATGGTAACACCACTATCGTGAAAGATAAATAATGATGGATTGGACAGCGACACCATAAACCCATAATCTAGTAAACTCGATGTAAACTTGGCATACCATGCATGAGGGGCCTGCTGTAGACCATAAATGGCCTTATTCATGAGGCAATTGGTAGGAGCAGTGGGAGCAGTATATCCACTGGGTTGAGCCATGTACAACTTTTCTTGTAAGTCCTCGTGTAAAAAGGTACATTCAACATCTAACTGGCGAAGAGGCCACTGATAAGTGGTGGGTAGTGACAATATGGTCCGAATGGTGATAGGCTTAACCATAGGACTGAAAGTTTCAACAAAGTCAACACCGGACTGTTGTAGAAATCCCTTGGCCACAAGGCGGGCCTTACACCGTCTGATAATGCCATATGGGTGTTGTTTAATATGGTACACCCATTTGCATTGGATGATGTTCATATGTGGGGTAACAGGAAGGAACAAATGTCCAGGTGTTTTGTTGTTTTAAGGCATTAAACTCTTGATCCATAGCTTGGCACCATTCGGGATACCTGCAGGCTTGTGAGTAACAAGTAAGGGTGCTGATAAGGGAGGATGTAAGGGCAATAGGAAGAGGGGGAAGAGTGTGGTGAAGGCCTTGCGCTTGAAGATACCCGATTGAGAAAGGGTGCGCATGGGGTGAGGACGAATGGGAGGGGTAGGGGGAGGGGGAGGGGGAGGGGGAGGGGAAGGGGTAGGGTGGTGGGGTGGTGCAGCAGTGGGTGAACTAGGGGAAGAGCTGGAAGAGGGTAGTGGGAGATTGGACTTGGTACAGATAGAAGGTAGGCTAGGCCAAAGAAATCTAGCTCATTGGGTAGAGGACGGGGAGATGGCTTGACTGTGACATATTCTGCAAAAGGAAAGGTTAGTCGTTCATCAAAAATGACATGACGTGAAATATATATATGTTGTGTTTGAAGATCAAAACAACGGTACCCCTTATGAGATGTACTATATCCAAGGAAACAGCAGCGTGTGGATAGATTTTGCAATTTGTTTGTGGTATAGGGACAAAGCCAAGGGTAACACAAGCAACCAAAGATACTCAAATTAGCATAGTCAGGTTTAGTATGGAGAAGGCACTCATATGAAGACATGGTGTGATTGAGTAGCAAAGGCATTCTATTGATTAGGTAAACAACAGTGGTGACTGCTTCCAACCAGTACTGTCGACGCATGTTGGCATGAACCAATAAAGCTAGGGCAGTTTCAATGAGATGACGGTGCTTATGGTCCACAACCCCATTTTGTTTAGGGGTGTGAGGGCAAGAGAGTTGGTGAGTTGTGCCATGGGTTCGAAGGAATGATTTGAAGATAGTATCGGTGAATTCAGCACCGCCGTCAAATCTAAATGTGATAATTTGATGTCCCAACAATTTTTCAAAAGTGATTTTAAAGGACATAAAAATATCAAGAACATCAGATTTCTTCTTCATAGGAAATACCCAAGAAAAGCGAGAAAAATCATCCACCAATAAAACATAATAAATAAAGTTTGAACAAGATGGGGTAGGGGAGGGACCCCAGACATCGCAATGGATGAGTTTTAGGGGTCGGTTGGTAGTAGTGGTAGACTGTGTAAATGGAAGCTTATGACTTTTGCTGAGCTGACACGATGAACAAACTGTAGACGGCGAAGTATGTGAAGATTTGAGAGGAGACCATTGGATAGCAGCTGAGGGGTGACCGAACCTAGCATGCCAGTGTGCAGGTGAGGTGAAAATGCTAAAGTGAGCTTGAGGGGTGGTGATTCTTGCTGGAAATTGAAATGGATATAGTCCATCTTTAACAAGGCCTTGGTAGAGAATCCTCCCGTTGTTCTTGGCCTTCACACAACAACCATTTCTGTCAAATATAAATTCACAGTCATTGTCAGCAGAAGATTGATGAATAGATAGGAGATTAGTAGTAGCAGTAGGACAATGTAAGAATTTACGTCAATGAAATGGAGAGGTAAAGGAGGAAGGTATAATAGCAGAGCCAATATGGTGAATGGGCAAACCTTGGCCGTTCCCTACTTGAACGGTGTCTGTGCCATCATAAGGTGCAAAAATATGCAGGTTTTCGATGTTGGGGGTGAGATGATGAGAGGCACCAGTGTCTGAGTACCACGAGTTTGTCAGAGACTGTGGGGTGGAAACCATTGCAGCTAATTTTTTCGGAGGATGTCGACCTTGGTATGCATGATCTATACGGTGATAACAATCAAGTGCTTGGTGTCTAGGCTTTTGACAGATCTGACAGAGAGGACGTCCACTGGTTGGAAGACCACCAGAGGGATAGGAAGGATGTCCATTATGTTGAAAACCACCAGATGAGTGTGGGTTGGAGAGCAGACTATGGCTATCGTAAGAGGGACCAAAGCGACCATGGTGAGATGACTGTCCTTTAGGATTGAATCGACCTCGAGCATATGAGTGGCTACGGCCAGCATGATAGTGTAGTTCTTCAAGAGTGAGGTCCGAAGTTTTAGTACGAATCTGGATAGATGAACAAAACTGTTGGTAGGATGGACGAAGACCATCCAAGATAAGAATGATAATATCATCGTTGCTTATAGTAGAGCCAGAAGCAGCAAGTTGATCGAAAATTGATTTAAATTGTTGTAGATAGTCATTCATGGACTCACTTCCTTTCTTGATCCTGCTAAGTTGTCTTTTGAGAGCCATTATATAAGCTAGAGTAGTGGATGCATACCGTTGTTTCAGAAGATCCTAAGCTTTCTTTGCTGAAGATACACTGATAATGTAGGGTAAGGCGGAGTCACTTAATGTTGCATTTATCCATGAGAACAACATCTAGTCTTTCTCGTACCAAATAGAGTCGGCAGTGATAGGAAATGGGAGTGATCCATCAATAAGGGACATTAACTTGTGTCTGCGCAGAATATGTTCAAACAATGATTTCCATAAGAGGTAATTAGTACTTGTGAGCTTGATTGGAATGAGACTGACAATATTTAAGATGACTAGTGGAGGAGAGTTTGTAGCAGATGAGAGAGCATTGTTGTTGGAAGCATTATCATTAGATGGTGTGGAAGTTGCCATTTGAGATGGAGGATAGGATCATAATTAAAAAAAAAAAAAAAAAAAACTATTGAGCAATATGCTCTGATAACATGAAAGATTTACAGAAACCGTAGGAGAGAAATAAGCTGGATTTGAAAATCTTTTCCTTGATTGATTTTCATATGAGGACTAGATCCTTTTATAGATTTATAGATGAATTACATGTAATGGTTTCCATAATATTCCAAGTTGTTACAACAAGCCATAGCTGGTTTACATTTGAATTTGAAAAACAGATCACATGATAAGGTAATGTATCCTTGAGTATAGTGATAAGGTTGTTATAGTGGACTGTTCTCTATCATCAAGTTACAGCTGGTTTACATTTGAAGTTGAAAAACAAGCTAAACAAAGGGAACGTATCCTTGATTATAGTGATAAGGTTGTTAGCCCTTATCACATGTAACAGATGTGTTGGACTGATCTCTATCAGAGTATTGGTGTGATGATGAGGTTTGTCGTATTACAACGTGGTGTTACAGATATACTCCTATCCTATGAACTTTAAATATTTCTTGTTTTCTTTGTGAAGCATTCAAATGGAAATGAAAAGAAAATGACATAACCTAGTCCTGTTAATTACTTTTTCAAACCCTAAAGTCTACCAGGAGAAAAAGCTGCATCTATCTATACACAACCTCAATGAGCTTCTTGGCCATTTCACTTGCATCAACATAAGAACCTTCACATATTTGCATTATCACAAAAAACCCACAATTTGTATAAGAAAAGCACATACACATTGTTTCATTTTAATTGGAATTGATCAGAAATGTAAGTATTGCAGTGTAAACTCACCTTGGTATTGAACACGAAAGAGTAATCATCTCCCATCTTCCCTCTAGCAACATGAAGGAGCTCTAACTGGAGCTCATCAAAGACCTTTGAAACAAGAAGCAAGCAATTCTTCATCTTCTTTCTCTGTACAAGCTTAGTGTTTACCTGGTCATCGATTATTCGGACATCAACCTCATTTTCTTCCGATCTCCTCCATAGTTAGTTAAAACGGGAACGGCAAAAAAACGAAACGGTACGGTACAGATTTTAAACGGCAAAAATAAAAATCAGTATGGTCAAAAAAAGGGTCAAACATTTTGAGAACGACAAAAAAACAAAAACAGACGGTACGGGTTTTAAACGGATCAAAACTAATACGGAACGACAAAAAAAACGGCAATATATTTTCATAAATTAGGGAATGATAAATAAGAACTAAATAATGAGATGGATCTCACAAATAAATAACAATAAATAATTAAAAAAAGAAAAACAAGAGAATATAATGGATGGAGAGAAAAAAATTTTAAAGAAGAAAAATAAATATTAAATAGATAATGATGAGAGAGAGAAGAGAGAGTTAATGAAAGGAGAGAGAATGATAGAAGTTATGGATTTCAAAATCTCTTCACATTTTTATCCCACATCGGTTGTAAACTAGGGAATAATGTAAAAAGTTATCTATAAAAGAGGGAGATGGGATGGGTTGCTTGTTAGTTGGATTTGTTGGGCAGCTGGGTAGTCAGGCAGCCTAAGTCGGGCAGCTTGACAGCTTTATGGATAAAAGTGTTTCTTTTGTAAAATAGTAAAAACCTTTATTATTCTATTTTTTTAATAAAAAAAAGAAATGCGTTTAGTACGGGTTTAATACACGTTTAGGACGCTGATGGTAACCGTATGGTGTTTTTTCCCGTACGATTGGGATTAATATGGGAATATGTATTTTAAACAGTATAATACGGTACAGCCATATTACACGGTTTTAAAACGTGTTTTAACTAACAAAGATCTCCTCTGGCTCCATGACCTCCTTAACGATCCACTGAAGGACTGCTCACGGTCAGTGTGAGTACTACAAGACTTCATGGCTGAATTATCCATGTCCAGTATTGCTGTCTCATTCTCTACCTTCAGCCTCTTGTTCTTTTCTTGTATGCACTTCTTCTCATCAATTAGTAATTTGAGCTCCTACGTTTTTCTCTGCAGCTCTCTGATGTACTCAATTGTATCTCCAACCACTAAGGCTTTATCACCCTTGAGTTGCAGGAGACAATACAAGAAGATGTTAGAATTGGGTGCGCAAACAAGAAGAATTACATGGTTCAACGCCCTATCGTGGGATGCCTACATCCACCAAAGAAAAGAATGGCTTCTTTTATTCCTAAGAACAGTCTACAAAATTCTTTACCTGACAGAGTATTCTCCTCTGTCAGTCTTACAGTTTTCTCTAAGGTTTTCTCACAGAGAGACAATATATAGGCAAACATAGAAACCCTAGTCCCCACACAATTATCGATTTATCCCCATATATGTAATAAACCCAAACCCTAATACAAGTACAATCTTAGTAACCGTATGGTCCCTACAGAATACAAACACCAACCCCAACAAATGATATCAAAGCTAAGTTAACAATGTAAATTATATTAAGAGACACTTGACCCCAACAAATGGCATCAAAGCCAAGTTAACAATGAGAATTATATTGAGACACTTATGGAGGTAATAACCAAATAAGAAAGTAAATAAGGATGAACTAGTAAAAGTGGGGTAAAGAACAAAATAAATATATTGGGGATTCTACTTCTGTTTTTTATAGATTGTCAATCGGATGATTTTATGTGGGTTTTTTCGAGGGGATCAATGAGATTACCTTTCTAGGTTTTGGAATCAGTGCCTCCAATGCCTTGTATTTCTCATTTATTTTTTGTCTTTTTTACCTCTCAGGTTTTTGCTTCTCAGTCGCAAGATGATGGGTTCTTCTAGCATCTCTCTCTTTACCCAAACTAGCACCCATGTCTGTTTTGATGTGCAACATAGAATTCTCAAACTGTCTACCATCCCCATCCTCATAAAGACCTCCACTTCCTTCTCTTTCATTGATCCCACCAAATAAAGAACCACTACCATAGTTATGTGGTAAAGAGTGAAATAGCTTCAAAGGAGGTTGTGGGGGAAGATTCAAATCGAGTTTTATTTGGAGCACATGAGACATGTTTCCTCCAAACGCAAATGGTGTGGATGGAGGAGTCACAAATACAGTAGAAGAGGGAGTTGTTGTCATCATTTTCAGGTAGGGAAAATGAAAAAAAAAATGAAGAATACGATCGGTTAGCTACACACATAGCTGCTCTGATACCATAAAAGAGTTTGAATTTAGTATGACTCTCACACATGATTTGTGTGGAGATAATCTTTGTACTTATAAATGTGTATTTGCGTACAAATCAGTTACATGGTTGAGAGACCTACTCTATCAAGACTCTATTTTGAATTTGAAATACATTGGATTTCACGTCACCCTTCTACAGTTTGAATTTGAATTACTGTGTAACATGTTAGGGTCTCTTGAGTGCTTTGCGGATGTGGTTGATGATTGTTGAACTCCTCCTTGATTCTTGGTCTTGGTACTGACCAAGTGTTCGTTTCTTTTAATAGTTGACACATTAATTTTGGAAGGAAGCCTCATGGATATTTGCACTCTAGAAAGCAAGATAAGTAATGGTTGCACTCTGGAAAGCAAGATAGGTACAGACACAATTTCTTATTGTTGTGAAACTACACAGAACTAATTTGTCTTTACAAAAGCTACACAGAATGCTCCTCTAACAATGCTATCATACACTCTCACCCACACCATTACTTTCAACTTAATGGCAGATGACTATTTTTTTAAGACAAAAATACCCCTATTAAGTGTAAAATGACCTAAAAGGGTTTATTGTTTAGTCCTCCAAACAAAAACCTAGTTCCTCTTTCTTCTCTTCTCCATTGCCGTTTTCTTCTCCACTCATCGATTTTTTGTCAAGGTTTAACTTCTCCACCAGTTGGTTTCTCAGCAATTTCTTCCCAAGGGTCTTCTTCTCCATGGGTTTTCTTCTCAGCGAGTTCTTCTCCAACAGAAGCTAATCAAGTTCTCTTCTTCCCTTTCTCAGTTCCTATTGTTGTTTTGTTTAGCCAAGCAGTTCATGGGTGTTGTTAGAGGTCAATTCAGTTCTGAGAGGTAAAATCAGACATAGTTCGGTGGCTTCTTTCGGCCATTTGTAGGTTTCCTTCCCAGCTTCCGAGGTCGCTTCTCTGTGTCAACTACGCTACTACTTTCAGCCTCTAGAACTAAAGCTTCAACGTCAGAGTGGTTAAAATCTCCTGCTCCATAACTTGATTTCACAACACTGGAAGAAGGCAATACAACACTAGACGAGAAGGAAAGAATGTTGCCTTCATTTTTTGCTCTTCTTTTTTGCAATTTTTCCCATAATTTGGATATGTTTATGGATCCATGATGTTGTAAAAAACTGCGTTATCTATTTGCAATTCTATAAATGGATTGAAGATGACAATAAGTTTCTGAGATCCAGAAGCATAAATGCTTAGATCATTGGCAATATAAATTTCTTATCCTAGCCGTGTAGTGGATCCGGCTTTAGTCGGCTAAAAAGAGGTGTGTGTGGCCGTCGTGGTTGATCCTTGCAATTTGATTGATTTTTTTTTTTTTTTGAAATGCACTTCGATCGTTAGTGAAGAAGCTTATGGGGATTGGTTTCTGCGATTTTTTTTTTTTTTTTTTCATTTTTGTAATTTTTTCCCATAATTTGGATATATATCATGGATCCATGATGTTAGAAACTGCGTTATCTATTTGCAATTTCAAAGAATCATTGATAAATTACAGAGTTGTAGAGATCGAAAATTTTGATTTTCACTGGTTTGGGTTGGTTTACTTGTGGCTATTAGTTAGAGCACTGTCTGTCCCCAATCTTCACCCTTTACTCGCCACCAAATTAGATCAAAAGATGATTATGAACCCTAAAGTTTAGGAAGTCTATTCTGTAACGCACTGAGGAAAGGTGAAAACACGCTTCAAACAGGGTCAATTACGATCAGCAATTGAGGCGGCAAAGGTTGCAATGATTAATCCCAAACTGGTTCCGATTCAGATTGCAAATCAAGGGCAACGCAGACCTTTGGAGAAGAAAACATAGACCTCTGGAGAAGAAAATGATGTACTTGAGAGAAGAAATCGCAAAGCCCTTTTAGGTCATTTTACACTTAGCAAAGATATTTTTGTCTTAAAAAAATTGACCATCTAGCGTTAAGTTAAAAGTAATGGTGTGAGTGAGAGTGTATGATAGCATTGTTAGAGGATTATTCTGTGTAGCTTTTGTAAAGACAAGGTAGTTCTGTGTAGTTTCACAACAGTAGAGGGGGTGTCTGTGCAATTTTTCCTTTTTTTTAACTTCATATTTAGCAAGTTGTCATGACATTCTGTACCCTCTTGCTCTAGTTTAGGTTTTGAAAGTACTTTAAATGGACTTATCTCAAGATAGAAATTCTCTCCTGACATTCTGTGCCCTTTTATTCGGCTGTGCAGTAGGAAGTGTTATTGCAGACTGATGTCCAGAATGACATGATAAAGATGAACTGGTTGGCAGTGTTGACAATACTATGATACAGATGAAAGAAGCTGGCCAAATGATTAGTTCGGAAAGCAGAACATGCATTGGATGCTTCTGTAGCTTCGTGGTGGTACTTAAAATTATCATATCCATCTGAATGTAAGACAAATTATTACAATATGTAGTAGTTACAATATATAGTAGAGAAAATGATTCCATTTCATGCACAAATATAAAAGACGAGTTTGGTCAGAGTGGAGAGAATACAGTAGATAAGCATTTGGTCTTGCTGTTGCCATGTAACATAGGCTGGATTTTCCACAAGTAGTGGTGTTGCTGTCAAACTTGTTCGATCTTCCACAGTTGAAGATTGTGTTGCAGTAGTAGTGCTTGGAGAGGGCAACATGGGTGGAGGACAGACACAGGTTTCATCCACATACTTTAAGTACCCGTGGAGTCGAAATAGGGCAAGAAATTGTACATGCCACAACAGATAATTGGACCTGTCGAGCTTTATCTGGAGCACATGAGACATGTTTCTTCCAAGCCCAAACGGTGTGGATGGAGGAGTCGCAGATACAGTATAAGAGGGAGTTGTTGTCGTCATTTTTAGATATGGAAAATGAAAAAAAAAAAAAAATTAAAGAATAGGATCGATTAGCTACACACATAGCTGCTCTGATACCATAAAAGAGTTTGAATTTAGTATGACTCTCACACATGATTTGTGTGGAGATAATCTTTGTACTTATAAATGTGTATTTGCGTACAAATCAGTTACATGGTTGAGAGACCTACTCTATCAAGACTCTATTTTGAATTTGAAATACATTGGATTTCACGTCACCCTTCTACAGTTTGAATTTGAATTACTGTGTAACATGTTAGGGTCTCTTGAGTGCTTTGCGGATGTGGTTGATGATTGTTGAACTCCTCCTTGATTCTTGGTCTTGGTACTGACCAAGTGTTCGTTTCTTTTAATAGTTGACACATTAATTTTGGAAGGAAGCCTCATGGATATTTGCACTCTAGAAAGCAAGATAAGTAATGGTTGCACTCTGGAAAGCAAGATAGGTACAGACACAATTTCTTATTGTTGTGAAACTACACAGAACTAATTTGTCTTTACAAAAGCTACACAGAATGCTCCTCTAACAATGCTATCATACACTCTCACCCACACCATTACTTTCAACTTAATGGCAGATGACTATTTTTTTAAGACAAAAATACCCCTATTAAGTGTAAAATGACCTAAAAGGGTTTATTGTTTAGTCCTCCAAACAAAAACCTAGTTCCTCTTTCTTCTCTTCTCCATTGCCGTTTTCTTCTCCACTCATCGATTTTTTGTCAAGGTTTAACTTCTCCACCAGTTGGTTTCTCAGCAATTTCTTCCCAAGGGTCTTCTTCTCCATGGGTTTTCTTCTCAGCGAGTTCTTCTCCAACAGAAGCTAATCAAGTTCTCTTCTTCCCTTTCTCAGTTCCTATTGTTGTTTTGTTTAGCCAAGCAGTTCATGGGTGTTGTTAGAGGTCAATTCAGTTCTGAGAGGTAAAATCAGACATAGTTCGGTGGCTTCTTTCGGCCATTTGTAGGTTTCCTTCCCAGCTTCCGAGGTCGCTTCTCTGTGTCAACTACGCTACTACTTTCAGCCTCTAGAACTAAAGCTTCAACGTCAGAGTGGTTAAAATCTCCTGCTCCATAACTTGATTTCACAACACTGGAAGAAGGCAATACAACACTAGACGAGAAGGAAAGAATGTTGCCTTCATTTTTTGCTCTTCTTTTTTGCAATTTTTCCCATAATTTGGATATGTTTATGGATCCATGATGTTGTAAAAAACTGCGTTATCTATTTGCAATTCTATAAATGGATTGAAGATGACAATAAGTTTCTGAGATCCAGAAGCATAAATGCTTAGATCATTGGCAATATAAATTTCTTATCCTAGCCGTGTAGTGGATCCGGCTTTAGTCGGCTAAAAAGAGGTGTGTGTGGCCGTCGTGGTTGATCCTTGCAATTTGATTGATTTTTTTTTTTTTTTGAAATGCACTTCGATCGTTAGTGAAGAAGCTTATGGGGATTGGTTTCTGCGATTTTTTTTTTTTTTTTTTCATTTTTGTAATTTTTTCCCATAATTTGGATATATATCATGGATCCATGATGTTAGAAACTGCGTTATCTATCTGCAATTTCAAAGAATCATTGATAAATTACAGAGTTGTAGAGATCGAAAATTTTGATTTTCACTGGTTTGGGTTGGTTTACTTGTGGCTATTAGTTAGAGCACTGTCTGTCCCCAATCTTCACCCTTTACTCGCCACCAAATTAGATCAAAAGATGATTATGAACCCTAAAGTTTAGGAAGTCTATTCTGTAACGCACTGAGGAAAGGTGAAAACACGCCTCAAACAGGGTCAATTATGATCAGCAATTGAGGCGGCAAAGGTTGCAATGATTAATCCCAAACTGGTTCCGATTCGGATTGCAAATCAAGGGCAACGCAGACCTTTGGAGAAGAAAACATAGACCTCTGGAGAAGAAAACGATGTACTTGAGAGAAGAAATTGCAAAGCCCTTTTAGGTCATTTTACACTTAGTAAAGATATTTTTGTCTTAAAAAAATTGACCCTCTACCGTTAAGTTGAAAGTAACGATGTGAGTGAGAGTGTATGATAGCATTGTTAGAGGGGTATTCTGTGTAGTTTTTGTAAAGACAGGGTAGTTCTGTGTAGTTTCACAATAATAGAGGGGGTGTCTGTGCAATTTTTCCTTTTTTTTAACTTCATATTTAGCAAGTTGTCATGACATTCTGTACCCTCTTGCTCTAGTTTAGGTTTTGAGAGTACTCTAAACGGACTTATCTCAAGATAGAAATTCTCTCCTGACATTCTGTGCCCTTTTATTCGGCTGTGCAGTAGGAAGTGTTATTGCAGGCTGATGTCCAGAATGACATGATAAAGATGAACTGGTTGGCAGTGTTGACAATACTATGATACAGATGAAAGAAGCTGGCCAAATGATTAGTCCGAAAAGCAGGACATGCATTGGATGCTTCTGTAGCTTCGTGGTGGTACTTAAAATTATCATATCCATCTGAATGTAAGACAAGTTATTACAATATGTAGTAGTTACAATATATAGTAGAGAAAATGATTCCATTTCATGCACAAATATAAAAGACGAGTTTGGTCAGAGTGGAGAGAATACAGTAGATAAGCATTTGGTCTTGCTGTTGCCATGTAACATAGGCTGGATTTTCCACAAGTAGTGGTGTTGCTGTCAAACTTGTTCGATCTTCCACAGTTGAAGATTGTGTTGCAGTAGTAGTGCTTGGAGAGGGCAACATGGGTGGAGGACAGACACAGGTTTCATCCACATACTTTAAGTACCCGTGGAGTCGAAATAGGGCAAGAAATTGTACATGCCACAACAGATAATTGGACCTGTCGAGCTTTATCTGGAGCACATGAGACATGTTTCTTCCAAGCCCAAACGGTGTGGATGGAGGAGTCGCAGATACAGTATAAGAGGGAGTTGTTGTCGTCATTTTTAGATATGGAAAATGAAAAAAAAAAAAAAATTAAAGAATAGGATCGATTAGCTACACACATAGCTGCTCTGATACCATAAAAGAGTTTGAATTTAGTATGACTCTCACACATGATTTGTGTAGAGATAATCTTTGTATTAATAAATGTGTATGTGCATACAAATCAGTTACATGGTTGAGAGACCTACTTTATCAAGACTCTATTTTGAATTTGAAATACATTGGATTTCACGTCACTCTTCTACAGTTTGAATTTGAATTACTGTGTAACATGTTAGAGTTTCTTGAGTGCTTTGTGGATGTGGTTGATGATTGTTGAACTCCTCCTTGATTCTTGATTGACCAAGTATTCGTTTCTTCTAATAGTTGACACATTAATTCTGGAAGGAAGCCTCATGGATGGTTGCACTCTGAAAAGCAAGATAGATAATGGTTGCCGTCATGAAAGCAAGATACGTACATGCACAGTTTCTTATTGATGTCTTGAAATTTCTGAAGCCTCATTTAGAAATAGACTTAGTGGGAATATAATGGTGAGAATCTCATCAATCATGCATGCCGAATTTCTTCCAAAATGCTTTATTTTTATTTTTATTTTTAAACTTCATATTTAGCAAGTTGTCATGACATTCTGTATCCTCTTGCCTTAGTTTAGGTTCTGAAAGTGCTCTGAACGGACTTATCTCAGGATAAAATCCTCTCATGACATTCTATACCCTTTTATTCGGCTGTGCAACAGGAAGTATTATTGCAGACTGATGTCCGGAATGACATGATAAAGATGAAATGGTTGGCAGTGCTGACAATACTATGATACAGATGAAGGAAGTTGGCCAAATGATTAGTCTGGAAAGCAGGACATGCATTGAATGCTGCTGTAGCTTCGTGGTGGTACTTAAAATTATCATATCCAACTGAATGTTAGACAAGTTATTACAATATGTAGTTGTTACAATATATACTAGAGAAAATGATTCCGTTTCATGCACAAACATAAAAGGTGAAACCTCAAATTATAAAGGATAACTTCCATATTTCATTTGGGAACTAACTCAAATATGAAGATAATCACCTTTTATTTTTATTTTTATTTTTGGGTACAGAGCTGCCTTCCTAAAATGTCTTTTGCATCGCATTTAAACCATTATCGTGTTAGGCTTAGCCTACAGACCGTTCTACGTGGTTTATTTTTAAGCCTACGGACCTGCGTGGTTTATTTTTGGTATTCCGCGTTGTAAAGAAAGAGATACTCATTTCTTCACCACTCTCCACATCTCCCAATCTCAATACTATTATTATTATTATTATTATTATTTTACTATCTCATTGTGATTTGGAGATTTTGTTAAAAAGAAACAAAAGACATCTTTTCTTTTTTCTTTTCTTTTTCTTGTACGAAGATGATTTCTCTTATCTAAAAGGGGGTTAGAGCATAGTTTGAGATTCATATTGGTTTTGATTGACACATATTTTTTTTATTATTTTAAAAACATTTATGCCATGTGTCATTGTCCTATTGGCCATACCACCAAAACGGTTATATTAAGTTAACGATTTATTTGGTTATTAAAACGCAATCCTTTTTTCCCCAAAAAAAACCGTGAGATTTTCTTGACTGGTTATAAGATTCTTGTTTTCTAATGAAATTATATATATTTTAATTAATTAAGCTGGTTGACTGATTCATTTATTTTACCAAAAAAAAAAAAAGACTGATTCATTTATGAGCTATGATATAGTGTAGCATGGTGTAGGTAACTATTTAAATCATAACACAGGTGCCCCAGCCTCCCCGGGGGCCAGCCTCACTCAATTCGAGATCGAAAGAATCATCTGTGTAATACGGGCAAGGGGCTATGTCAAATAAAGAAGTTTTTTTATTGGTATATTTTCTTAGTTGTCACGTTGAAGGTTGATATGAAAATTTTGAAAGTTGATTAAATGGAAATTGGATTAATTACATGTCAAACATAAAAGTTGATATATATATATATATATATATATATATATATATATATATATATATATGCATTAATTTTATGAGCCGGCATTGGCGGGTCAGTGGGCCTAACCCGAGACCTTAACCAAAAGCTTCGCCAATGGGCTCGGGTTTTTCTAGCCCGACTTGCTTAACTTAAATTATAATCATTTCGATTCTTTTACTCAAGAAATGTGCAAAACCCCAGCTCCCTGTATTGAAAAGTATTTGTAATACCCTGGATAAAAATCTTTCCACCCGTCCAGTCGAACATTCGACGACTGGGATATACCGGGCACACATCCTGATGTAATCCTAGCCGTCCGATGTTCGACTGGATGGATGGAGAGGATTTCTATATGTAATACCCCTATCCCATTAAAGAATCATGAACCTCACTTTTTACCTTCCTTTTTTCTTTTAAATTTAGGTAAAAGACAGGTATCTCTCCTGTACTATACCTTAATGACAGTTGACCCTCAAAGTTTTAGGAAAAGACAAATGCCTCCCTAGAAACACTGATAAAATACAAATAGACCTACGCCGTTAGGAATATTCTGTTAGATACTAACGGTGGGTGGGCAATTTTTTCTTAATGACCAAATTAACCCTTTCCAAGTGTGACCAACTCTTACCAAAAAAAAAAAAAAAAAAAAAAAAAAAAGAAAACAATCTTAGGCTCCGTCCCAGATGAAGAATCATCTCTATTTGATTTTCGACGTTTTCGAATTCCACCATTACAATTATTGATTCGACACAAGAACCAGAAGATGCTGCAGTGGGAGTATTAGAGCAAAAACTAAACAAGATTCCTTCCAGGCCATCATATTGCAATATGTACCGAGTTCCTACAATGCTGTTTGAAAGAAAATTTAACAACCTACATACCTAACAAGGTCTCCATTGGCCTTTTCTGTTAGATTTTAATGGCCTACAGATCTCATAGAACACAATGGTAATGAAATATTAAAAATAATCACATACCTGTTATATAGTTTGATCTCCCTTTAGTCTTCAAGCTTTGATTGTAATCCCTCGATTACAGTTTTCCATACCCTCTAGAGGATATCCAAGTTCTCTTGTTAATGGGTGCAAAGAGAATTATTTCACGTACTGTGGCTGTGGAGACTCTGATCTAGTATTTATAAAGATACTGTCATAACCCCTAATTCTCTTCCCATAAATAGAATTAGGGTTATCAATCTCAAACCAGTGGCAAACTAATTGAATTGATTTTCACTGTGTTAATCAAACTCCCACTGAATGACTAGTTTAGGTAATTAATGGAGCCCACAAATTCAATAGTCTCCCACTTGGGCTAAATTAATTACAAAACTATTATCAGTTAGTGTGACCATGTAATCCAACACACTAAAACTACCACAAAACTTTGACCTATCTATTAAGCATACCAATGTGAGCAATAATGAATAATACACCTCAACATATGATGTACAAACTTCTATCAGCCACAACAGAGGTCTACTCAATACATGGATTACTTGAGATAATACATGAAAGTAAATTTTCATGCAAATCCAAACTTGATTAAATAACCTTTAATCAAAATTACTCTAAACTTTTATGGACAACATTGCATGGTATTTAAATAATTCAGAAATACAATATCATACTTTGGCTATATACCGCCTTAAAACTTTGGCTAAATACTGTCTTTTAACACTTTGGCTAAATACTGTCTTGTATCTATGACATGTCAAATAAACAATAACAATAGCAATAAAAATAAATGTTAATATAAATATGATCATGATTAACATTCAATCCATAAATTGCTATGTCTGAACAACATGGACAAAAGTAAATAGAAACCAAGAGTAACTAAAAGATCTCTCACTAATTGAGCACATCAAAAGAATTAATAACACCCATGCTAGGAACATGTCCTTTGAAGACTCCCACTGGCAAAGCCTTCGTTAGAGGATCAACAATCATCTGATTTGTCGAGATGTGCTCCACCGTGATCGGACCTTCAGTCATCTTCTCTTTTACCATCAAATATTTAATTTCTATGTGCTTAGAAGCAGTTGACTTCCAGTTATTCCTTGTAAATGACATTGTTAGATCATTATCATAATATATCAATAGGGGTTTGGCAATAGAATCCACAATCTTTAAACCTAAAATGAAACCTTTTAATCAAATGGCTTGCTTAGTAGCTTCATATAAAGCTATAAACTTTACATGCATAGTTGATGTTGCTACAATTGACTACTTTGTATTCCTCTAAGAGACAACACCTCTTGTCAATAGAAAAACATACCACCGAGGTAAATGATGAACACATTTTATGTGTGAATTTAAGACATAAAATGTACATCTCTTATTCTATTTATGATGCTTCTCGGGTATTTATGTTGATTTTATGTTTGTTGGGTGTAGGTGAAAGAATGGAGAAATTTGAGCTTGAAAAGATCATTTTATAAATTTTTGGTGATCCCGTCCGGTTAACTCACCCAAATAACTCAAAGAAGGGCATAAGATGAATTTTATGAGGAGAACTATGAATTTTGTGTATAAGATCGATTCTTGGACCAAGTCAAAGAGTAGCCCAATATCATGTGAAAGATTTTATTTTCTTGAAAAAATATTCCTTACTTATTTAGAATCAAATTTACAAGATTGGCATGGCATGGAAGAATGGAAAGCTTCAATCGATTATGGAAGTTTTTAAGAAGAGATAATGATGCTAAAGATATGATGAGTTGGTGCAAGATTTTTTCTACTCAAGAATCGTCCACATACAATGAACCTACAAGATTAAAATTTGGTTACCAAAATTATCTCCACAAAATCTCTTGTAATCCAATTGTAAAGATTGATTGTGATCTTTACTCACTTGTATATATATGTGATGCTCAGCAATAGAAAAACCATTCAAGAATTCTATTATGAATTTTTTTTTTTTAGTTTTGAGAATTTATGATAGAGTTTGAGATTCTTAGTTTTTTTTCTTTTCAAGTTGTATTCTTCTTGCTTAAGTTTGTTTTTATTTATTTATTTTTTTAAGTTTTAATTTCAGATTTAGAAATCGTACTAGGGTAGATAAATATAGGTTATACACCATTACTAATTTAATTTAGGGGAAAAGGCTCCCTTTGTAATCGTTTGCATATCGCCTTGGAGTGACAACAAGACGACGAGCAACGACAGAGAAATTTTCTATCGAGATAAATTTTTCTTACATTCTTTTACTTTTAATTTCATTCCTTTTTGCAATAGATCTGTGTTACTTTATGATTAGTGATTTCATAAATTTTCGTACCGTTATGAATGGTTATTATTTTTTTTATTGCTTGATTAATTTTTATTTGAAGTGATTAGGGTATTAATTCAATCAAATCCCTTTGGTACGCTTTGCCTTATTTTAGTTAGGATAATAACGATTCCTCCCTGAGATCGATCCGTTACTGCACAATATCGTGCACTTGCGGTTACATACATATTTAATTTACATCAGTAGATTTCAAATAATATGTGTAACCTTTATAGTCTGAATCTATGTATCCCACTAACTCAAGGGTATCACTATTGCCATAAACAAGCATATAATCTTTGGTGCTTTACAAATATCTCATGACTTTCTTTGCCGCTGTCTAGTAAGTACTTTCAGCATTTGACTGAAATCGTCCCAGCACATTCACTGTAAAAGTTATATCAGGACGAGTGCATACCTGTGCATACCTCAAACTTTCTACTGTAGATGCATAAGGTTTGCTTGCCATTGACCTCTTCTCAAAGTCATTCCTTGGACATTGTTTCTTGTTCAAATTGTCACCCTTACTCATAAGTTGTCACACCCCAATTCTGAACCAACCAAAATGGTGTGAGTGAATCGTCATTGAATCAACGGTTCACACCAGGATCTCGAATAGACTGTGTCCACTCATACAAATCATTGCACATAACCACAATCAGAATATAAATAATACAGCGAAAGTCTTTAAATAAATGAATTGAGTATCTATTGATAAATTTAAATAACATAATCAATTATCTAAATTTTTAAACATAAAATATAATATCCTTACATCCACTTAATCCAACTAAAAATAACTGAAAACAAATAGAAGTCAATCAAAGATACACGCAGAAAGAACACTCGCATGAAGCGTCATGCTCGTCATCTACCATCGACGTCCCAGGGCAACAAACGCCCACCATACGACGGAGCATTCATATAGTCGTCCATTATGTAACCTGCATCAACATCTAAAAATAATGTACGTACAAAGGGTGAGCTCACAACTTAGCTCAGTAAGACAATCAGACAGTTTTACAATATTATGCATGAGTATCAATCATTTTTATCTTTGTTATGCGGTTTTAAGTTTGCAATGTGCTATAGAAAGGTTCGGAGGCCGCCTCACCTCTATACGAGTGTGTGGCATCACACAATAGATCACACCACCACCGACCCACATGCACCCATCATGGAATAGAGATAGAGCTAAGGTATACCCGCACCTCCCCTGATACTCCACCCATACCAGTACCTAAGCCCCTAATGGCCAGGGCTTGCAAACTGGGCTCGCAACTAACCAATCCTATATGTCATCAATGTAGGCTCCATCCTAGTACAACCGTCTACGGCATAGAGATAGAGCTAGAGTGTGCAGGTCGGGTTGAAGACCACAATACCTCACCTCCCCCGATACCCTATCCGTAACTAACACACTAGGATAGAACAATTCGTTGTGTAGACCCCATCCCAACATAACTCCCTACGGGATAGAGATAGAGCTAAAGCATCGTGGACAGGCCAGCGTCAACATCGGAGACCACAGTATCACATCATCATGGCCAGGTCAACATCAACATCGGAGACCACCGTGCCACGACCTTCCCCTGATACCCCACCCGTACCAAGCATGTTAAAATAGAATACTACAAAAGGTGCCAATGTGAGGAATGATCCCAGGCCCCATGCCCTTCCCATTCGACACACCAACGAAAACAATCACATGCCTAACAATCACATCCTATAATGCATGAACAATAATAATAACTGAAAGTAAAGATGTCATGTGAATATGCACAAACATCACATCATATATATTCAGGATTATTAACAACGATTTACTGTCCATTAATTATTAGGGTTTAGGTCAGATTCCCTTACCTGACACTCGTTTGATTGCTTGCTCCACGATACAAGATCCAAACAGAATATCACAAAGTCCTACAATATTATTAGAGTTTCATTAGAATAGTTTCTTAGGGTTTCATGTTGGTCGGAAAACCAACAGTCCAAAACCAGCCTTTCAGAGCTGACCGGTCACAACATACCGGTCGCAGCTCTGTAAGAAAACTAGCAACCGGTATGGTCGACCGGTATGTCTCCGAAAGACCATACTTTGGATTTTTTGACTGTCGTCGATCATTCTCCATGGTTTTCAGGGTTTCTCCTATCTATTATAAGTCTGAGCTTTGAATTAGAGTTATCTCCAACTCATTCAAGTCTAGTTTCGATGAATATCATCCTAGGACTCGAATCTAGGGTTTGATGGCAAATTAGGGTTTAATGGCCAATTAGGGTTTTAGATCAATATCTGCTTTGCATGGTATTGATCCAACCATACAACTATCCTAGAGTCATAGAGTAAGAAGAATGATTCAAACACTTACCGTCGACTGGCGTAAGGTGAGCGTCGTCGAACGGCAAGGGCGACACTTCCTTCTTCTTCCTAGTTTCTTCTCCTTCTCCAACCTCTTTCTCCTCTCTAGGGTTTGTGTAAGACCCGCACTCTGAAAACCCGGTCTAAACCTTGGTTTTGTGTCATGACAGGTCTTCCGATCATCACGCCGTGACGGGGCAAGCGGATAACAAACAGGTACAAAATCGAACTGAAGTAGACCAATTATATCTGATTTTAGGTATACCGGTCGATGGTACCGGTCTTGGTACCGGTCGACCGGTATGGCCTGCACAGCTATATGCGGGAATCTGGAAATTGGTCTCTGTGGGTCCCGCTTTTCTGATTTCGAATCCTAAAAGTTTTCTAATCCTAGTAGGGTTACTAAACCCTATTTATAGCCTATAAATACACCCTTAAGCCTCCTCAAATCCTTTCCATTGCCTCTCACAAACCCTAGAGAAGAGAAAGAGCTTGGAAAGGAGAAGGAGCTAGGAAGAAGAAGGAGGTGCCGCCATTACCGTTCGACGACGCTCTCATTACGCCTGTCAACGGTAAGTGTTTGAATCCATTTTCTTACCCTATGTTAGTTGTGTGGGTGGATCAATACCATGCAAAGTAGGTATTGATCTAAAACCCTAAATTGACCAATAAACCCTAAGTTGCCGTCAAACCCTAGATTTGAGTTTCGAGATGATATTCATCGAAACGAGACTTGAATGAGTTGGGGATAACTCTAACTCAAAGCCTAGACTTAGAATGGATAGGAGAAACCCTGGAAATCCGTGGGGGATGATCGACGGTAGTCGAAGAACCCATGTATGGTCTTCCGGAGACATACCGGTCGACTATACCGGATGCACATAGTGCGACCGGTATGTTGCGACCGCTACCTCTCGGGAGGTTATCTGTGGGGACCGGCTGACCATACCGGTCGCCAGTCTTTTCCACAGAGCTGCGACCGGTATATGCCACCGGTCAGCTCTGTGAGGGTATTTGTAACCCTGTTGGTTTCCGACCAACATGAAACCCTAAACAATATATTCTAATGGAACCCTAATAATATTGTAGGACTTTGTGACTTATCGTTTGGACCTTGCGACGTGGAGCAAGTTATCAAACGAGCGTCAGGTAAGGGAATCTGACCTAAACCTAATAATTAATGGACAGTAAATCGTTGTTAATCATTGAATATCTATGATGTGATGTTTGTGCATATTCACATGCCATCCTTTACTTTCAGCTATTATTACTGTTCATGCATTGATAGGATGTGATTACTAGGCATGTGATTGTTTTCGTTGGTGTGTGGAGTGGGGCATGGGCCTGGGATCGCTCTTCACACTAGCACCTTTTGTAGTATTCTGTCTTAACATGCTTGGTACGGGTGGGGTATCAGGGGAAGGTCGTGGTATGGTGGTCTCCGATATTGATGTTGTCCCGGCCATTGTTATGTGGTACTGTGGATTCCGAGTCGACGTTGGCTTGTCCACGATGCTTTAGCTCTATCTCTATGCCGTAGGGAGTTATGTTGGGATAGGGTCTACCTGCGTATTGTTCTATCCTAGTGTGTTAGTTGCGGATAGGGTGTCGGGGGGAGGTGAGGTATTGTGGTCTCGGCCCGGCCGGACGCTCTAGCTCTATCGGGGGCCACCAAACCTTTCTATAGCACATTGCAAACTTAAAACCAGACCACAGTATAAAATAATTGTTACTCATGCATAATATTATGAAACTGTCTGATTGTCTTACTGAGCTGTGTTGTGAGCTCACCCTTTGTGCACATTTTGTTTTAGATATGGATGCAAGTTATACTGTGGACGATTATGTGAACGCTCCGGCGTACGGTGGTGTGGCTGCTCTGGATATACAAGCAGGGGAGGACGAGCATGATGCTTCATGCGAGTGCCCTTCTGCGTGTACTGTGATGGATTTTTATTTATTTGTTTCGGTTATTTTTGGTTGGATTAAAGGGATGTAAAAGATATTTATTTTATGTGTTTGAATTTGGATAATGGAATATTTATTTAAATTATCAATAGATACTCGGTTCATTCTATTAAAGTCTTCCATTTGTATATTTATATTCGATTGTGGTTATGTGTAATGGTTTGTATGGGTGAACACGGCCTATTCGAGATCCTGGTGTGAACCGTTGGTTCAATGACGGTTCACTCACACCGTTTCGTTGGATCAGAATTGGGGTGTGACAACTTGGGGTAGGGGGATAATCATGGGGTAGGGGGCCTAGGAGGTATGGGGTCCGCTATATCATAGTCTCGCTCGTAAGCAACCCTGAGCCAGTGCACCTGATCCTGTGTGACTCTGAGACTGCGAGCCAACTGCGCCAAGTCGCGGCTCATCTCGCGCTGAGTGTCCCTGATCTCCATCATCATACCCATCATGGTGTCGGAGGGAGGCGGAGATGGTCCAGCGGTAGAGGTAGATGGTGGTGCGGCTGGTGTAGGCTGTGGAGCTGGCGCCTGGTACTACCCAACCGATGCAGAGTAGCCCAAGGTCGAGGGGCCAAGCACAGAACGTACCACCACCGCATCGGTTACCGTCGCCTTTTGCGTACCCGGGGGCTTATCCGTATCCACCACCATGGTACGAAGCAGACACACAGGGACAGTATGATCTGAGCAGGTCAGTGGACGGATTCTTGAAGTTGAAATCTTCATCGTTCACGGGCGGGACGAGGAAACCATTGTGGCCAGCACGGTGGGTCTGAAATGGAAAAGAACTTCCGACCGATGACTTGTACCGAGGAGAAAAAAGGTTCTGTTTGCCACTCATATGCTGAGAGAAGACGCAAATACTTGGTGGAATTCTACACGGGCATATCTGGAGAATAAATACACACTGGTTGATTGGGAAGTGTTTAAAGCGGCCTTCTTCGACAAATATTTCCCAAAGAGTTTCAAAGATCAAATGGAGAGAGAGTTTCTCAACCGCAGCAGTCTCGGTCGACCGTAGATGCCTATCGGCCAGAGGTACGAAGAGCTATTCTTCTTCGCACCGGCCAAGTATGCAAGAGGAGGAGACCAAGACACGTAGGTTCGGTTGGGTTGTGTCTTGTATTCTGTGGAGTCCACACAATTAATAGAGTTGTACTTGTATTAGAATTTGGTCTATTACATGTATATGATAAACTTATAATTGTAGTGGGATTAGGATTTCTAGATTTCCTATATATGTTGTCTTTGTGGGAAAAACCTAGAAGAAAAAGGTTGGGTGACAATTTGTGAGGGCCGACAGGAGGAGAACATCTGTCAGGTGGAGAGTTGTAGAGGTTTCTTGGCAATAAAGAATTCTCTTTTTTTCTCCGTGGTCGTAGGCATCCCACAATGGGGTGTTGAACCACGTTAATCTTCGTGTTTTTCTTTCTGTTTGCGTCTCCGATCCTAATAAGTGGTATCAGAGCACAATTCGATCAAGTGTGGGAGTGATTTTTCCCTAACAAGTGGTATCAGAGCTAGGGTTCTTTGAAGAACGAAGGAGGTACGCAGTATGAAGAAGAAGAAGAAAAAAAAAAGGGGGGATTTGAATCCCGGCACGGTACACATAATGGCCAGTTGATGTTGTACCGTGGATAAAGAAGGATTAGCAGGCTGCAGTGAGGAGTCGGTTCTCTAGGTCTACGCTGGAGGTGCAGAGGTGAGAGACTCGGGTTCCAAGTGTATCTGGAGTTGCAGCAGGCTGTGTGTGATGTTATCTTTCCGGTGATGCTGTGGCAGTGGAAGAGGTAGAGTCACATCACTTTGTACAGCGGTGAGTGGCACGGGACACCGGCGGGTGTAGGCTATGCCTGTTTAGGTGTAGCGGTTTGACAGAGACGAGTTTACAGACTCAACATCAACGGGTTCTTCTTCAAGGTGGTTTGTAGAATTCAAGCCAGGTGGAGATTTATTGGGTTGTGTCTTGTATTCTGTGGAGTCCACACAATTAATAGAGTTGTACTTGTATTAGAATTTGGTCTATTACATGTATATGATAAACTTATAATTGTAGTGGGATTAGGATTTCTAGGTTTCCTATATATGTTGTCTCTGTGGGAAAAACCCTAGAAGAAAAAGGCTGGGTGACAGCTGTGAGGCTGACAGAGGAGAACACTCTGTCAGGTGGAGAGTTGTAGAGGTTTCTTGGCAATAAAGAATTCTCTTTTTTCTCCGTGGACGTAGGCATCCCACAATGGGGTGTTGAACCACGTTAATCTTCGTGTTTTTCTTTCTGTTTGCGTCTCCGATCCTAACAGGTTCACCATGGGACTACGTGGAAGCATCAGAGAGCACCTTTTGGGTCTGGGCAAGAAGACCTACAACGAGGCTGTGCAGGTTGCGAGGGTGATAGAGTCCAGTCAGAGGGACAGCTTCTTCACTCAGAACAGGGGAGTGAAGAGATCCGCTGGTGAGAGCTCGGGTGGCGGTACTACTAGACCATTCCGCCCATACAGGGCACAGACCGCTACAGCACCTGCGAGAAACAACCCGACACCACTTGTGCTACAGTTCGCTGGACACAACCCAAATATCAAATGTTATAACTGTCAGCAGCTGGGGCATGTTGCAAGAAACTGCACTCTACCTAAGAAGCAAGCTCCCCAGCAAGGAAAAGTGTATGCGATCACCACTGAAGAGGCAGTCGCATCACCTGATGTGGTAACTGGTATGACTTTATCCCTTACTATTTGGTTTATTTCTTTCAGTTGCATGAGCATGTAGAACTAAGGGGCAATATATTCCAGGAATTATAAATGTAGCTGGTTTACCCGTCAGAGTATTATTTGATTCTGGGGCCACGCACTCCTTTGTTTCTATTTCTTTTGGGAAGCGAATGGAGTTACCAATCAAGCATTTGAACCCAAGCTTGATTGTTTGCTCTCCACTAGGAGTCGAAGTGGCTTTGACCGAATATTATGGACCATGTACTGTATGTATTGAGGGCCGAGACTTAGAAGCAAGCCTAGTAATACTTGAGATGACAGACTTTGTTGTCATTTTGGGGATGGATTGGCTAGGCCATCATTCGGCCGTCCTTTTATGTGGTGAAAAGAAGCTTATGCTTACTGACAAAGAGGGAAGGGAATATAGTTTCACGGGGATCAAGCTATCTAGGAAGCGGAAGCTGATCCTCTCCGCCCTAAAAACTAAGAGATGCTTGGAGAAAGGGGGAGTGGGTTATCTCGTATCTGTAGTCGATCTCACGGCAGAGTCACTCAAGATGGAAGATATAGATGTGGTTCGGGAGTTTCCAGATGTATTTCCAGAAGATCTCCCAGGTTTACCACCAGACATGGCTACAGAATTTGTGATAGACCTTATGCCAGGTTCGGTGCCGGTGTCCAAAGCACCATACAGGATGGCCCCGACCGAGTTAAAGGAGTTGAAGACCCAATTACAAGAATTACTGGATATGGGCTTCATACGACCTAGTATATCGCCTTGGGGAGCACCTGTATTATTAGTCAAGAAGAAAGATGGAAGTGTACGACTATGTATTGACTACCGTGAGCTGAACAAGTTGACGATCAAGAATCGATATCCTTTGCCTAGGATCGATGATCTGTTCGATCAGCTGCAGGGTGCAAAGGTCTTCTCGAAGATCAATCTCCGATCGGGGTATCACCAATTGAAGATCAAGGCCGGAGATATTCCGAAGACTGCTTTCAGGACGAGGTATGGGCATTATGAGTTTCTGGTTATGTCTTTCGGGTTAACCAATGCTCCAGCATCGTTTATGGAACTGATGAACCGAGTGTTCCATGATATGTTGGACACTTCGGTCATCGTATTCATCGATGACATATTGATTTACTCTAAGGACATGGAGACTCATACAGCGTATTTGAGGGCAGCCCTACAACGGTTGAGAGATGTGAAGCTTTATGCAAAATTCAAGAAGTGCGAGTTTTGGCTGAAGGAAGTGGCTTTCTTGGGCCATGTTGTATCTGAAGACGGTATCAAGGTTGATCCAAGAAAGATAGCTACTATAGTAGGATGGGAAGCACCAAAATCTATTGCGGAGATTCGTAGTTTCCTTGGGTTGGCTGGTTATTATAGAAAATTCGTGTAGGATTACTCCAGGATCGCTGTTCCACTCACCAGATTGACCAAGAAAGGAGAGAAATTCATATGGACAGATGAGTGCGAGAAGTGTTTTCAGATCTTGAACTCAAGACTTGTCTCTGCACCTATCTTGACCATCCCAGAACCAAGCGTACCGTTTACTTTATATACGGATGCTTCGGGGTTGGGTATCGGGTGTGTATTGATGCAAGGAGAACAGGTGATTGCTTACGCATCAAGACAGTTAAAAGAGTATGAGAAAAACTATCCTACGCATGACTTGGAGCTGGCAGCGGTTATTCACGCAATCAAAACTTGGAGACACTACTTATACGGTGAGAAGTTTCAGATCAAGTCAGATCACAAAAGCTAACTTATCTCTTCACTCAGAAGGATCTGAATATGAGACAGAGGAGATGGCTGGAATTGTTAAAAGATTATGATTGCGACATCCAGTACCATCCGGGTAAAACAAATGTGGTGGCTGACGCCTTAACCAGAAAGTGGGCATCGAAACTTGAGGCAGGACCAAGTACAAATGCTGCATTGTGTGCCGCAGCCTCTAGTTCAATCGAAGGTGACGAAGAGCATATAATTGAAACTGCAGAAGATCCAGTTGAGCAAGGCTTGATTCATAAGTTCACTATGATGTTCGCCGCATTGAAGATCTCACCGGGTCTAATTGATGAAGTCAAGGTAGCAATCCTACAGGATCCATATCTCAAGACAGTGCAGGAAGACTTAGAGAAGGGTACGTGCAATCCTGACTTTACCTTGGAATCAGACAATGTACTCAAGTATCGCGGACGGTTATGTATACCTGAGAGCGAAGACTGCGATATCAGAGGTCGAGTTATGACTGAAGCTCATTACACTCCATATTCGGTACATCCAGGAAGTACCAAGATGTACCATGATCTAAGAAGACTCTATTGGTGGAGGGGTATGAAAGCAGATATAGCTCGTTTCGTGCTCCAATGTATGAATTGTCAACAAGTGAAAGCAGAAAGGCAAAGACCCGCAGGTTTACTACAGTCGTTACCAGAACCTGCATGGAAATGGGATTGTATCACCATGGATTTCATCACTGGCCTACCTTTGACACCAAGGTCAGTGGATGCGGTTTGGGTTATAGTAGATCGACTCACCAAGACAGTTCGATTTATTGCAGTCAGACCTCAGTATACCATGGAGAAACTGGCCAAGTTATATGTTGATAATATAGTCAGACTTCATGGCGTTCCAGAGAGTATAGTATCTGACAGAGATCCCCGTTTTACATCGAAGTTCTGGGAAGGGTTACAGAAAGCTATGGGAACCAAGTTGAAGTTCAGTACAGCTTTTCACCCTCAGACGGACGGACAGTCAGAGCGAACTATTCAAATTTTGGAAGATATGCTCCGAGCTTGTGCATTAGATTTCAAAGGAGCTTGGGATGAGAAGCTATCACTTATCGAGTTTGCTTACAACAACAGCTATCAGGCTACAATTCAGATGGCCCCATATGAAGCTCTCTATGGAAAGAAGTGTCGTACACCTCTGTTATGGAACGAAGTGGGGGAAAGAAGAATTGTAGGATCGGAGTTTGTTGAAGAAACTTGCCGAGTGATTGATCAAATCAAAGAGAGAGTAAAGACAGCTCAAGTCCGACAGAAGCATTATGCGGATAATCGACGTCGAGATCAGGAGTTTGCAGTGGGTGACAAAGTATTCTTGAAGGTGTCACCGGTGCGAGGTCTAAAACGGTTTGGTAAGAAGGGGAAGCTATGCCCCAGGTATGTGGGACCATATGAGATATTGAATCGACGTGGTAATGTAGCATATCAATTGGCTCTACCACCATCGATGTCTAGCGTTCATAATGTGTTCCATGTATCATTACTGAAGAAGTATGTCAGAGATCCATCGCATATCTTGATCGCTGATCCTCCAGACTTGACTGAAGACTTAACTTTCGAAGTGGTGCCTGTAATGCTCTCAAGCTGAAAAGTTCAGCAACTTCGAACCAAGGATATCCACTATGTGAAGGTGCATTGGAGAAGCCAAAATGTGAAGGAAGTTACTTGGGAAGAAGAGAACGCGATGAGGAAGGAGTACCCTAACCTTTTTGACGATCAAGGTATGTTCAAATTTCGAGGCCGAAGTTTCTTTTAAGGGTGGGGGAGTTGTAGAACCTACATGTAAATTTTGGGACAAAATTTCTTTTAAGGGTGGTGGAGTTGTAAGACCCGCACTCTGAAAACCCGGTCTAAACCTTGGTTTTGTGTCATGACAGGTCTTCCGATCATCATCGGGCCAGACGGGGCAAGCGGATAACAAATAGGTACAAAATCTGACCGAAGTCGACCAATTATATCTGATTTTAGGTATACCGGTCGATGGTACCGGTCTTGGTACCGGTCGACCGGTATGGCCTGCACAGCTATGTGCGGGAATCTAGAAATTGGTCTCTACGGGTCCCGCTTTCTTGATTTCGAATCCTAGAAGTTTCCTAATCCTAGTAGGGTTACTAAACCCTATTTCTAGCCTATAAATACACCCTTAAGCCTCCTCAAATCCTTTCCATTGTCTCTCACAAACCCTAGGGTAGTAGGTAGGGTAGCACCTAGGGTAGCAGTTTTCTGCTACCCTAGGGTGTAGGGTCGGACGTGGGGTCGGATACTAATCGACCCTACGTGCGACCATAGCCTCCCTAGGATTTCTCGAGGGCATGTGATCAATCCTGTGGTCTTGTAGGTCCATTCTAAGATTGTTCTATAGCTCATAACTATGATTTTTACACACTTTCCATTGCCTATGATGATTACTTCCATGGATTCCTTCGGTACTTGTCCATGGATGGATGATTTGGGTTTCTCTTAATCCTAACTTCCTCATAATCTATTCTAGTGTGAGGACAAAGATTGATATCTTGGAAGTCGCCACCTAGATTTAGGTCTAGGACCTTAGAAATGTGAAATCTCACCCCAAGGTAAGACTTCGATTGACTCATGACCCTTAGATTGGACTTCTGGTCCATCAGAGATTGGGTAAGCGTCAGGTTACGGTTATGGGAAGGGGTTAGGCACCCAAACTGCCTGATCGAAATCGGTCTCCTATACCTTTCCTATGCTAGACTCTATTTGTTAAACCAAACCAAACCAAGCGGTTTGATATCATTGAACCGAATCTGTATCCATCAGATTGCCTACGTATCACGGAATTATTCTAAAAATCAGGTTCACCATCGTAGTTCAGGTGTGATTAAAGTTTATGGATGTGATTTATGCTTGTGCATGATTAAGTTCATTGTTCAAGTTGAAGTTTATGCTTGAAAGGCTGAAAAATCATATGGGTTAGGATCTGGATAGTCCATGTGGAGTGATAGATAGTCCTAGTGGATCTAAGAATAACCCTATTTTGGGTCAAATATGGATAACCCTATCTGGGTTGGAATGTGGATGTAAGACCCGCACTCCGTAAACCCGGTCTAAACCTTGGTTTTGTGTCGTAGCAAGTCTTCCGATCATCACCGGGCCAGACGGGACGAGCGGATGACAAACAGGTACGAAATCGGACCAAAGACGATCAAATCAACATGATTTTATGTTGACCAGTCGATGGTACCGGTCTTGGTACCGGTCGACCGGTCAGCTCTACGCAGCTGAGTGCGGAGATCCAGAAATTGACTTCTGAGGGTCCCACATTCCTGATTTCAAATCCTAAGACTTTTCTAATCTTAAGAGGGTTACTAAACCCTAATTCTAGCTTATAAATACACCCTTAAATCTCCTCAAATCCTTTCCATTATCTCTCATAAACCTTAGAGAAGAGAAGGAGGTTGGAAAGGAGAAGGAGCTAGGAAGAAGAAGAAGGTGTCGCCATTACCGTTCGACGACGCTCACGTTACGCCCGTCAACGGTAAGTGTTTTTAATCATTCTTCTTACTCTGTGACTTTAGGTTGTGGTGTGGGTGGATCAATACCATGCAAAGTAGGTATTGATCTAAAACCCTAAATTGGCCAATAAACCCTAAGTTACCGTCAAACCCTAGATTCGAGTTCCTAGATGATATTCATCGAAACGAAACTTGAATGAGTTGGGGATAACTCTAACTCCAAGATTAGACTTAGAATGGATAGGTGAAACCCTGGAAATCCATGGAGGATGATCGACGGCAGTCGAAATACCCATGTATGGTCTTCCGGAGACATATCGATCGACTATACCAGTTGCACACAGTGCGGCTGGTATGTTGCCACCGGTATCTTCTGGGAGGCTGGTCTGTGGGGACTGGCTGACCATACCGGTCGCCACTCTTCCCCACAAGCTGCGATCGGTACATGCCACCGGTCAGCTCTGTGAGGGTATTTTGTAACTTTGTTGGTTTCCGACCAACATGAAACCCTGAGAAGCTATTCTAATGAAACCCTAGTAATATTGTAGGACTTTGTGATTTTTCGTTTGGATCTTGCGACGTGGAGCAAGCTAACAAACGAGCGTCAGGTAAGGGAATCTGACCTAAACCCTAATAATTAATGGACTGTAAATCGTTGTTAATAACCTGAACATATATGATGTGATGTTTGTGCATATTCACATGTCATCCTTACTTTCAGTTATTATTATTGTTCATGCATTGATAGGATGTGATTGTTAGGCATGTGATTGTTTTCGTTAGTGTGTGGAGTGGGGCATGGGCACGGGATCGCTCCTCACACTAGCACCTTTTGTAGTATTCTATCTTAACATGCTTCCGTACGGGTGGGGCATCGGGGAAGGTCGTGGTACGGTGGTCTCCGATATTGATGTTGGCCTGGCCATGGTTATGTGGCATTGTGGTCTCGAGTCGACGCGGGCTTATCCACGATGCTTTAGCTCTATCTCTATGCCGTAAGGAGTTATGTTGGGATAGGGTCTCTACTGCGTATTGTTTATATCCTAGTGGGTTAGTTGCGGATAGGGCATCAGGGGAGGTGTGGGAATGCCTTAGCTCTATCTCTATGCCGTAGACGGCTGTGTTGGGATAGAGCATACATTGATGACATATAGGATTGGTTAGTTGCGAGCCAGTTTGCGGCCCGGCCGTAGGGGCTTAGGTACTGGTATGGGTAGAGCATCGGGAGGGTGCGGGGGTATCTTAGCTCTATCTTTATTCCATGATGGGTGCATGTGGGCCAATGGGGGTGTGATCCATGAGGTGCCACACACTCGTGTATAGAGGTGCGGGGGCCACCAAACCTTTCTATAGCACATTGCAAACTTAAAACCAGACCACAACATAAAATTGATTGTTACTCATGCATAATATTATGAAACTGTCTGATTGTCTTACTGAGCTGAGTTGTGAACTCACCCTTTGTACGTACATTGTTTACGATGTTGATGCAGGTTACACTGTGGATGATTATATGAACGCTCCGACGTATGGTGGTGTAGCTGCTCTTGACGTACAGGCAGGAGAGGACGAGCATGATGCTTCATGCGAGTGCCCTTTCTGCGTGTACCTGTGATCGGATTTTATTTATTCGTTTCAGTTATTTTTGTTTGATATTAAAGAGATGTAAAAGATATTTATTTTATGTTTAGATTTGAATAATTGGATACTTATTTAATTTATCAATAGATACTCAGTTCATTCTATTTTAAAGACTTCCGTTGTACTATTATATTCTGACTGTGGTTATGTGTGATGGTTTGTACGAGTGGACATGGCCTATTCGAGATCCTGGTGTGAACCGTTGGTTCATTGGTGGTTCACTCACACCATTCTGGTTGGATCAGAATTGGGGTGTGATAACTTGGTATCAGAGCCCTCGGGCTCTGTCCAACAAACCATATTGCACTTAACTAAGTCGATGAACTGAGTTAGGAAAAATTTAAAAATCTTAATACAAACACGCCCTAAGCATTGTTTGATACATGAGACGGACTAAGAAAGAGCATAATACACTATTAATTATGGAATTTAATGATACTCATGCACTAGTTAGGGTGAACCATAAAACTTTCATTAAACCAAAAGAGAGTATCAAATGTACTAGTACTACAGGGTACAATCCACAAACCGGACAATTACCCTGTTATATAAACCATCAAGAGAAAGAAAATAAGAGGGACAATCATGGGGTAGGGGGCCTGGGAGGAATAGGGTCTGTTATATCATAGTCTCGCTCGTAAGCGACCCTGAGCCAGTACACCTGATCCTGTGTGACTCTGAGACTGCGAGCCAACTGCGCCAAGTCACGGCTCATCTCACGCTGAGTGTCCCTGATCTCCATAATCATACCCATCATGGTGTCGGGAGAAGGCTGAGATGGTCCAGCTGTAGAGGTGGATGGTGGTGCTACAGGTGTAGGCTGTGGAGTTGGCACTGGTACACCCTCGGCCCTATCCTCGTCATCATCACGCTCGATCTCGACTGCATAGGCCGCATTGGCTACTGCTGCTGCTGCTGCGGCTACTACCCTCCTGAGTGGGGGAGGACGAGCCTCCAACTCGTCATCGCTAACAGGCAGGTCAACCATCTGCATCCTCTGAATAGCCTCCCAGTCTATGTCGGATGTCATAGTATCCTCAACAGTCACCTCGCCTCTCATGATCACACCCAGGCGACGTAGCAGGAAGGTAATGAGACGACCGTAGGGAAGGTTACTGGCCTGATCGGCCAGGGTCGCCTGATGCATGGTCCTGATGATGAGGTAAGGGAGAGAGACCCGCTCCCCAGTGCAGACGCAATAGGTGATGTACTGAGTGAGCTGAGACAACTCACTGTAATGGCCGCTCTGGGGCACGATGTTGTGCTGAATGATGCGACTATATATACCCGAGGTGCAGGTCTCAAGCTAGCCGCCTTGATAGGAGCTCCAGGGTTTAGTATCTGGTCTGCTATCTCTCGGCACAGATCCTCAGTCAGATAGCCCTTCGCTTTGGGAGGGCAATACACTAGGTCTCCATCATTAGGAACCCCTAGAAGGTCGGCCAACTGGTGGGTGTTGAATGAGATAGGTACACCCCTGACATAGCTGGTGATGTGCAAATCCCTACCCTGGTTGGGATCGTTAACATCCCCATGCAGCTCCAGGTTCGCATAGAAATTCTTAACCAGGTTGGGACGGGTGGTATCAGTGTAGGATATTACCGGTACCCACCCAAGCACGTCGAAAGCGGCTCGCACATCGAACCTCTCTAGCTGATCCAGGTTAACCCGACTCCCAGATTCTATGTTCTTGTTATCAAACCACGAGAATCGAGCCTGTGCTTCCATAGAACGAAACCAGTGCTCGTCAAATTGCGGAACTGGTGGATAGGGAGCACGTGAGCTCGAGCCATGAGGACGTTTCCCAAGAGCACGTCAGGGAGCCATTTTTAACTGCAAAACAAAGGGGAACAAGAAGAAAATGTTAGAAAATTTTCAAAATTTCGGCAGCATAACGACAGTAAATTGGGAAAAAGCCTCAAACTCACCCACAAACATGGGGAGGAGGACTTACGTAACCCCCACACTCTTCAACAATTCAATCACAAGCAATTACAACAAGAAATTTTAGAAATTTAAGAAAAATCAAGAAAATTCGAAAATTTTGGAAAACCTAGGTCAAAAATTGAAAAAAAATCAATTTTTCCAAAAACCGTTTGGTGGAACCTCAAATAGGTTGAGGGCTTTTGCTCTTGGGGGTCCCTAAACCCTTTCTAAGCCGAAGGAAAAGAGTTCCTATGGTTAGAATCTCTCAATCAAAAAACCTAGAATTCTAGGTATAGACGATATAGAAAATATCTAAAAACTTGAAAGAGAAGGAAGAGACCTACCTGGAGACGATGTTCTAAGCTTTGAATGGAAGGAATCGGCTTCTAAGGTCACCGGTCGGACTGTAGCAACTCGGAGTCCAGAGTAGAATCGCCACCGGAGGAGAGGAAAGAAAGAAAAGTGAGAAATTTCTCACTTTTCGCGATTTTAAAGCCCTTTCTGGGCATACCGGTCGACATACCGGTCGACCGGTACCCCAAAGGAGCTGCGACCGCTATGTCTCGGTCAGAAATTCCATTCTGACCGGTCGACTATACCGGTCGCAGCTCTGTCTACAGAGTGTCGACCGGTATGTATCGACCGGTCAGCACCAGAATGGCCAGAAAAATCTCAGAAATTTTTTAAATTTTAGTAAATTTAAATACTCCTTTTTGCGACTGTTTCGCCTTATATTGTTCAAGACTAACACCACTATTACTTCATTCTCATGTGTTATGTCTTCTTCTCAGATTCAAACAGAATAGTCTGAGATGGTGGGCGAAAACGGTCGTAGGGGTCGGAAGCGTCACCAGGCTAGGATGCGCCTCGAGGAAGAAGAACAAGTTGAACCAGGCCATGTCAGAGAGCCAAGCCCGGAAGTTGAGGAAGAACAGGTTCCAGAGGTACCAACAAATTTACCTGGCCCACCTCACAGGAATTCGATTACAAACTTGGTCTATCAGATGCAAGCTCACCAGAAAGAGTTCCTGAGCGAGATACTGAAGATGCTCAGGCCACCGGGTTCTGTCCCCACTGAAGGTACGCTTGAGTCTGGAGAGAAAAATACTTCACAGCCAATGCAGGGTAGCCCAAGGACGATGGGCCAAGCACAGAATATACCACCACCGCATCAGTTTCCATCGCCTTCTGCGTACCCAGGAGCCTATCCGTATCCACCATTATGGTACGGAATGAACACTCAGGGACAGCATGATCTGAGTAGAGCGGTGGATAGATTCCTGAAGTTGAAGCCTTCATCATTCACCGGTAAGATAGGGAAACCATTGTGGCCAGCACAGTGGGTTACAGAGATGGAGAAAAACTTCCGACTGATGACCTGTACAGAGGATGAAAAGGTCTTATTTGCCACTCATATGCTGAAAGAAGACGCAAATGCTTGGTGGAATTCTACACGGGCATATCTGGAGACGAAGCATACACAAGTGGATTGGGAAGTGTTCAAGGTTGCCTTCTTCGATAAGTATTTTCCAAAGAGCTTCAGAGATCAGATGGAGAAGGAGTTCCTTAATTTGCAACAGTTTCAATCGTCTGTGGATGCTTACCAGCAGAGGTACGATGAGTTATTTTTCTTCGCACCGGCAAGTATGCAAGAGGAAGAGACCAAGACACGTAGGTTCACCATGGGACTACGTGGAAGCATCAGAGAGCACATATTGGGTCTAGACAAGAAAATCTATAATGAGGCTGTGCAGGTTGCGAGGGTGATAGAGTCCAGTCAGCGGGACAGCTTCTTTGCTCAGAACAGAGGAGTGAAGAGACCCGCTATTGAGAGTTTGGGTGGCGATAACAGTAGACCCTTCCGCCCATACAGGGCTCAGACCGCTACAGTACCTGGTAGAAACATTACGGAACCACCTGTGCCCAGAACATCAGATTCAACCCGAATATCAAGTGTTTCAACTGTCAGCAAGTGGGTCATATTGCAAGGACTTGCACTCTACCTAGGAAGCAACCTCCCCAGCAAGGAAAAGTATATGCGGTCACCACTGAAGAGGCAGTCGCATCACCTGATGTGGTCACTGGTATGACTCTATCCCTTACTATTTGGCTTACTATTTTCATTGTGTGTATGCGCATGTAGAACTAAGGGATGATAAAAATTCCAGGAATTGTAAATGTAGCTGGTATACCTGCCAGAGTACTATTTGACTCTGGGGCCACGCACTCCTTTGTTTCTATTTCCTTTGGGAAGCGAATGGGGTTACCAATCAAGCACTTGAACCCAAGCTTGATAGTTCGCTCTCCACTAGGAGTCGAAGTGGCTTTAACTGAATATTATGGACCATGTACTGTAAATATTGAGGGCCGAGACTTAGAAGCAAGCCTGGTACTACTCGAGATGGCAGACTTTGATGTCATCTTGGGAATGGATTGGCTAGGCCATTATTCAGCTACCCTATTATGTGGTGAAAGGAAGCTTGTGCTTACAGACAAAGAAGGAAGGGAGTATAGCTTTACGGGGATCAGGCTATTTAGGAAGCGGAAGCTAATTCTTTTCGCCCTAAAAGCCAAGCGATGCTTAGAGAAAGGGGGAGTGGGTTATCTAGTATCTGTAGTCGACATCACAGCTGAGGTGCCAAAGATGGAGGATATAGATGTGGTTTGAGAGTTCCCAGATGTATTTCCAGAGGAGCTTCTGGGTTTACCATCTAACAGGGCTACAGAGTTCGTGATAGACCTTATGCCAGGTTCGGCGCCGGTGTCTAAAGCACCATACAGAATGGCCCCTACCGAGTTAAAGGAGTTGAAGACCCAATTACAAGAATTGTTAGATAAGGGTTTCATACGACCTAGCATATCGCCTTGGGGAGCACCGGTATTATTCGTCAAGAAGAAAGACGGAAGTGTAAGGCTGTGCATTGACTACCGTGAACTGAACAAGTTGACTATCAAGAATCGGTATCCCTTGCCTAGAATCGATGATCTGTTCGATCAATTGCAGGGTGCAAAGGTTTTCTCGAAGATTGATCTCCGATCGGGGTATCACCAACTGAAGATCAAGGCCGGAGATATTCCGAAGACTGCTTTTAGGACAAGGTACGGGCATTATGAGTTTCTAGTTATGTCTTTCGGGTTAACCAATGCCCCAGCATCGTTCCTGGAACTGATGAACCGAGTGTTTCATGATATGTTGGATACTTTGGTCATCGTATTCATCGATAACATATTGGTCTACTCAAAGGACATGGAGGCTCATACAACACATTTGAGGGCAGCCCTACAACGGCTGAGACAAGAGAAGCTTTATGCCAAGTTCAAGAAGTGCGAGTTTTGGCTGAAGGAAGTGGCTTTCTTGGGCCATGTAGTATCTGGAGACGGTATCAAGGTTGATCCAAGTAAGATAGCTGCTATAGTAGGATGGGAAGCACCAAAATCTGTTGCGGAGATTCGTAGTTTCCTTGGGTTGGCTGGTTATTATAGAAGATTCGTGGAAGACTACTCCAGGATCGCTGTTCCACTCACCAGATTGACCAAGAAGGGGGAAAAATTCATATGGACAGAGGAGTGCGAGAAGTGCTTTCATACTTTGAAGTCAAGACTAGTCTCTGCACCTATCTTGACCATACCAGAACCAAGCGTACCGTTTACTTTATATACGGATGCTTCAGGGTTGGGTATTGGGTGTGTATTGATGCAAGGAGAACAGGTTATTGCTTACGCATCAAGACAGTTAAAGGAGCATGAGAAGAACTATCCTACGCATGATTTGGAGTTAGCAGTGGTTATACATGCAATCAAGACTTGGAGACACTACTTGTACGGTGAGAAGTTTCAGATTAAGTCAGATCACAAGAGCTTAACTTATCTTTTCACTCAGAAGGATCTGAATATGAGACAGAGGAGATGGCTGGAGTTGTTAAAAGATTATGATTGTGACATCCAGTATCATCCGGGTAAAGCAAATGTTGTGGCTGACGCCTTAAGCAGAAAGTGGGCTTCGAAACCTGAGGCAGGACCAAGTACAAATGCTGCACTATGTGCCGCAACCTCAAGTTCAATTGAAGGTGATGAAGAGTATCTAATAGAGACTGTAGAAGATCTAGTCGAGCAAGGCTTAATTCATAAGTTCACCATGATGTTCGCCGCTTTGAAGATCTCACCGGATCTAGTTGATGAAGTCAAGGTAGCAATCCTACAGGATCCACATCTCAAGACAGTGCAAGAAGACTTAGAGAAGGGCACGAGCAATCCTGACTTTACCTTGGATTCAGACAAGGTACTTAGGTATCGTGGACGGTTATGTATACCTGAGAGTGAAGACTGCAATATTAGAGATCGAGTTATGACTGAAGCTCATTACACTCCATATTCGGTACATCCAGGAAGTACCAAAATGTAACATGATTTAAGAAGACTATATTGGTGGAGGGGTATGAAAGCTAATATAGCTCATTTCGTGTTCCAATGTTTGAATTGTCAACAAGTTAAAGCGGAAAGGCAGAGACCCGCAGGTTTACTACAGCCATTACCAGAACCTGCATGGAAGTGGGATTGCATTACCATGGATTTTGTCACTGGCCTACCTTTGACACCAAGGTCAGTGGATGCAGTTTGGGTTATAGTCGACCGACTCACCAAGACAGCTCGATTTATTGCGGTCAGACCTCAGTATACCATGGAGAACGGCCAAGTTATATGTGGATAATATAATCGGACTTCATGGCGTTCGGAGAGTATAGTATCGACGAGAGATCCCCGTTTTACATCAAAGTTCTGGGAAGGATTACAGAAAGCTATGGGAACAAAGTTGAAGTTCAGTACAGCTTTTCACCCTCAGACGGACGGACAGTCAGAGCGAACTATTCAAATTTTAGAAGATATGCTCCGAGCTTGTGCATTAGATTTCAAAGGAGCTTGGGATGAGAAACTATCACTTATCGAGTTAAACACAACACGACTATCGGGCTACAATTCAGATGGCCCCATATGAAGCACTCTATGGGAAGAAGTGTCGTACACCTCTGTTATGGAACGAGGTGGGAGAAAGAAGAATTATGGGACCGGAGTTTGTTGAAGAAACTTGTCGAGTGATTGATCAGATCAAAGAGAGAGTAAAGACCGCTCAAGTTCGGCAGAAGCACTATGCGGATAATCGACGTCGAGATCTGGAGTTTGCAGCGGGTGACAAAGTATTCTTGAAGATATCACCGGTGCGAGGCCTGAAAAGGTTTGGTAAGAAGGGGAAGATATGCACCAGGTATGTGGGACCATATGAGATATTGGCTAGACGTGGTAACGTAGCATATCAATTGGCTCTACCACCATCTATGTCAAGTGTCCATGATGTATTCCATGTATCATTATTGAAAAAGTGTGTCAGAGATCCATCGCACATCTTGACAGCAGACCCCCCAGACTTAACTGAAGACTTAACATTTGAAGTGGTGCCTGTGATGCTCTCAAGCCGAAAGGTACAACAACTTCGAACCAAGGATATCCATTATGTGAAGGTGCATTGGAGAAGCCAAAGTGTAAAATAAATTACTTGGGAAGAGGAGAGCGCAATGAGGAAGGAGTATCCTAATCTTTTCGACGATCAAGGTACGTTCAAATTTCGAGGCTGAAATTTCTTTAAGGGTGGGGGAGTTGTGAGACCTACATGCAAATTTTGGGACCAAATTTCTTTTAAGGGTGGGGGAGTTGTAAGACCCGCACTCCGTAAATCCGGTCTAAACCTTGGTTTTGTGTCGTAGCAGGTCTTCCGATCATCACCGGGCCAGACGGGACGAGTGGATGACAAACAGGTACGAAATTGGACCAAAGACGATCAAATCAACATGATTTTATGTTGACCGGTCGATGGTACCGGTCTTGGTACCGGTCGACCGGTCAACTCTTCGCAGTTGAGTGCGGAGATCCGAAAATTAACTTCTGAGGGTCCCACTTTCCTGATTTCAAATCCTAAGACTTTCCTAATCTTAAGAGGATTACTAAACCCTAATTCTAGCCTATAAATACACCCTTAAACCTCCTCAAATCCTTTCCATTATCTTTCATAAACCTTAGAGAAGAGAAGGAGGTTGGAAAGGAGAAGGAGCTAAGAAGAAGAAGAAGGTGTCGCCATTACCGTTCGACGACGCTCACGTTACGCCCGTCAATGGTAAGTGTTTTTAATCATTCTTCTTACTCTGTGACTTTAGGTTGTGGTGTGGGTGGATCAATACCATGCAAAGTAGGTATTGATCTAGAATCCTAAATTGACCAATAAACCCTAAGTTGCCGTCAAACCCTAGATTCGAGTTCCGAGATGATATCCATCGAAATGAAACTTGAATGAGTTGGGGATAACTCTAACTCCAAGATTAGACTTAGAATGGATAGGTGAAACCCTGGAATCCATGGAGGATGATCGACGACAGTCGAAAAATCCATGTATGGTCTTCCGGAGACATACCGATGGACTATACCGGTTGCACACAGTGCGGCTGGTATGTTGCCACCGATATCTTCTGAGAGGCTGGTCTGTGGGGACTGGCTGACCATACCGGTTGCCAGTCTTCCCCACAGAGCTGCGACCGGTCAGCTCTGTGAGGGTATTTTGTAACTTTGTTGGTTTCCGACCAACATGAAACCCTGAGAAGCTATTCTAATGAAACCCTAATAATATTGTAGGACTTTGTGATTTTTCGTTTGGATCTTGCGACGTGGAGCAAGCTAACAAACGAGCGTCAGGTAAGGGAATCTGACCTAAACCCTAATAATTAATGGACTGTAAATCGTTGTTAATAACCTGAACATATATGATGTGATGTTTGTGCATATTCACATGTCATCCTTACTTTCAGTTATTATTATTGTTCATGCATTGATAGGATGTGATTGTTAGGCATGTGATTGTTTTCGTTAGTGTGTGGAGTGGGGCATGGGCCTGGGATCGCTCCTCACACTAGCACCTTTTGTAGTATTTTATCTTAACATGCTTAGTACGGGTGGGGCATCAGGGGAAGGTCGTGGTACGGTGGTCTCCGATATTGATGTTGGCCTGGCCATGGTTATGTGGCACTGTGGTCTCCGAGTCGACGCTAACTTGTCCACGATGCTTTAGCTTTATCTCTATGTCGTAGGGAGTTATGTTGGGATAGGGTCTACTTGCGTATTGTTTCTATCCTAGTGGGTTAGTTGCTGATAGGGAATCAGGGGAGGTGTGGGAATGCCTTAGCTCTATCTCTATGCCGTAGACGGCTGTGCTGGGATAGAGCATACATTGATGACATATAGGATTGGTTAGTTACGAGCCCAGTTTGTGAGCCCTGACCAGTAGGGGCTTAGGTACTGGTATGGGTAGAGCATCATGGGAGGTACGGGGGTATCTTAGCTCTATCTCTATTCCATGATGGGTGTATGTGGGCCAATGGGGGTGTGATCCATGATGTGCCACACACTCGTGTATAGAGGTGCGGGGGCCACCAAACCTTTCTATAGCACATTGCAAACTTAAAACCAGACCACAACATAAAATTGATTATTACTCATGCATAATATTATGAAACTGTCTGATTGTCTTATGAGCTGAGTTGTGAGCTCACCCTTTGTACGTACATTGTTTTAGATGTTGATGCAGGTTACACTGTAGATGACTATATGAATGCTCTGACGTATGGTGGTGTAGCTGCTCTGGACGTACATGCAGGAGAGGACGAGCATGACGCTTCATGCGAGTGCCCTTTCTGGGTGTACCTGTGATCGGATTTTATTTATTCGTTTCAGTTATTTTCGTTTGATATTAAAGAGATGTAAAAGATATTTATTTTATGTTTGGATTTGAATAATTAGATACTTATTTAATTTATCAATAGATACTCAGTTCATTCTATTTTAAAGATTTCTGCTGTACTATTATATTCTGATTGTGGTTATGTATGATGGTTTGTACGAGTGGACACGGCCTATTCGAGATCCTGGTGTGAACCGTTGTTTCAATGGCGGTTCACTCACACCATTCTGGTTGGATCAGAATTGGGGTGTAACAGTGGATAACCCTATCTGGGTTGAAATGTGGACAAATATCCTAGTGGATCTATGGATAGTCCAAGTGGACTAAGGTTTGAATAAATATCCTAGTGGATCTATTGATAGTCCGAGTGGACTAAAATGTGAATCCGAATTTGAGATTCTCCCAAATAGCCTACGTATCCTAGGGTTTGCCCTAGGAATCAGAATCCGCGTAGTTCAAAATTGGGTTGAAATGGATGGATATCCTAGTGGATCAATGGATAGTCCGAGTGGACTAAGGTATGGATCCAAATTTGGGTTTATCCCTAGCCTACGTATCCTAGGGTTTGCCCTAGGAATCAGAATCCACGTAGTTCGGGCTGGATAACCCTATTTGGGTCAAAATGTGGGTAAGTATCCTAGTGGATCTATGGATAGTCCGAGTGGACTAAGGTTTGGATAACTCTTTTTGGGTTGGAATATGGATAGATATCCTAGTGGATCTATGGATAGTCCGAGTAGACTAAGGTGTGGATCCAAATTTAAGATTCTCCCAAATGGCCTACGTATCCTAGGGTTTGCCCTAGGAATCAGAATCTACGTAATTCGAAGCTGATGGGTGGATATCCTAGTGGATCTATGGATAGTCCGAGTGGACTAAGGTGTGGATCCAAATTTGGGTTTCTCCCAAATAGCCTACGTATCCTAGGGTTTGCCCTAGGAATCGGAATCCACGTAGTTCGGGATCTGGGTTGAAATGGATGGGTATCCTAGTGGATCTATGGGTAGTCCAAGTGGACTAAGGTGTGGATCCGAATTTGGATTTCTCCCAAATAGCCTACGTATCCTAGGGTTTGACCTAGGAATCAGAATCCACGTAGTTCGGGAAAATAACATGTTCTAGGTTAGAAAGTGAGAACCTGTTCTAGGTTTGGGATTAAGAACCTATTCTAGGTTTACGGTTTAGAACCTATTCTAGGTTTAGGGTTTACTGAGGGGAAAAATCATCCTAAATTACCCTTTTCATCCTGAATTCTAATTTTGAAAGGTTTGACAAAACATTTTTCTTTCTTTATTAAGATTTTTATTATTCCCATTATGCCCTTCCCAGGAATGTAGGTGCCTAAATGCACATCCCCACACCTAATATGTTTGCTAGGTGTACAGATATGACAGCTCGACTAAGGTGTTGCATAAATTAAATTATTGCCAAAAATTATTCATCTAAATATGTCATATAACACATTTATGGCAAGAAATTCACATGTAGTAAGATTGTTTAAGATCTCTCAAATATGACATGTATTGTAAATAAGGCAAGAGCCTATATGGCATGATCTAGTATGCTATCTTCTAAGCATGAGAAGACCTAATATGGCAGTGAGCATTTAAACATGGCAATGAGCATCTAAATAGACAGATATGATAATAAGCAATCCAAACATGACAGTGTGATCATTCCAATCATGGCAGTGTAATCATTCCAATTATAGCAGTGTATGCATGTGAGCATTTCAAACATAGTAGTGTATTCAAACATAACATGTAAGAGCATTCCAAATAAGACAACATGTCAATCGAACAAAATATGTGTATCACGTGTATCAAAACAACTTATATGCATGATCTAATGGTTTTGATTCCTCTAAAACACATATAATGTTAATCCAATGGTTCAGATCCTTCTAAAACATTCGCAATGACAATCCAACGGTCTAAACCATTCATAATGATAATCCAACTGTTTGGATTCATTAAAATCACTCATAAAGATAATCCAATGGTTCAGATTACTCAAAATAATTCATAATAAAGATCCAATGGTTCAGATGGCTTAAAGACACTTATGATCAAGATCTAATGGTTCAGATTTCTTTAAGACACTTATGATCAAGATCTAATGGTTTAGATTCAAATATCAACACATCTAAAATCAATGGTCCAGATTTGGTCATTACAATATTTAAGATCAATGGTCAATATTAAATTGCTTAAAATTCCAAGATCAATGGCCAATATTAAATCAAAGTTTCATAATCAATGGGTAGAAACGAATCACATCAAAATTCAATAAAAGGGCCAAAATTCATCCCATCCAAATCTCATGATCGATGGGCCCTCAATTAATCAAATTAAAACCCATTCTACACCAATGGTTCACATTGAATCAAATTAAAAGTCAATCAATATCAATGGCCAGATTTTAATCACATCAAAATTCCATGATCAATGGGTATATTTTAATTACATCAAAATTCCATGATCAATGGGTGAGATGTCAATCATGTAATGATGGGATCAAGTGTTGCAGATGTGAATCAATGGTGATGATCCTTGATGGTATGAAATTAGTCTAGACCCACCAATTTGATGACGTATAAATAACCCAATATAATCATGAAATTCATCCATAATACGACTTGGCTGAATATACAATAGTATTTGTATGAGATGCTATGACAGAAAATTAACCTATGTGAGAGGCATGAAATTAATCTATGGTCCACAGACAGCATGATCAATCCACGGCAGACAACATTGAACGCCCATTTGATCATAACCTAAATTTCAATCTAACTGAGGCAACATGCAAATTATCATGGAAAGGAAGGCCTATATAGACAAAATAGATATGCAAAAAAAAAAAAATAATAATAATAATAAATAAATAAACAAGGATTTCGATCAGGAAATTGAAAGTGGCAGGACATAAGGAAGAATAAGATGAACATACCTGATGGCTGAAGACTGGAGACCAGATGGACTACAGCAAAAGAGAGTTTTGTTGTTGAGCAGAGAAACCCCTTACGATTTCTTCCAGCAAGATGAGAAACACCAGGCTGACTTTGCTGCTAGACCGATCAAAGTTCATGTAGAAACAATGCTGCTGAAAACGATCGGATGATTCCCTGTCGGTGAGGATGAGATTACACAAGGAACAATCGCAGAACATGAGTAAAGTCGCCATTAATGGAATCACAGGTTTGCCATGAAAGCTAGGCAATATCATGAAAATCTCGCTGAATGGCATGGCGAATTTGCAGTTGAAGCTAAGAGAGCCGAAAGATCTTTGGCATGAATGATGGTTTGAAAGACATCTCAAGATCCCAGCCCTACACTCATTCTTTCCTCCAACCGACTAAACCTTCTTTTTGGTTCTAGCTCCCATTTTTCTCTTTTCTTATTTTCTTATTGCTGAAACCATATTCTTCCACTCCATCTCTCTCTTGTTTGTTCATCTTATTTGTTGAAACCACCTTCTTCCACCCCATCTCTCTCTTTCCTATCAAAACAACTCACCTTGAATAACACTAAGTAAAATTCTTCTCTCACCACCAACTCTCTTATCTCTCTTCCCACTTACATTCTCCCTTCTCTCCTCTTCTTTTATTCTGATTTTTTTTCTCTCCCCATCTCGCCTCTCTCTCCTCTTCTTTTATTCTGATTTTTTTGGCTCCTCTTTCAATCTCGCCTCTCTCCTCTTCTTTATTCTCATTTTTTGGCTCCTCTTTCAATCTCGCTTCTCTCTCCTCTCCTTTTATTCTGATTTTTTTCTCTCTCTCTCTCTATTTTCCCAACGCTCTTCAGCTCCTTCCTTCTCCTCCCTTCTTCTCTTTTTTCTCCCTTTTCTATATATTTTTTTTTCTTTCCTCAATTTGGCAATCAATCCCTCCCTCTTTTATAATTTTTCTCCTTTCTTTTTCTATTGGGATCCTTCCCGATTTCTTTTCTGTTTCTTCTTTTATTTCCTTTTTTCTTTTTTTTTTCTGTTCGGATCCTTCCCGATTTCTTTTCCCTTTTCTTCTTTTATTTTCTTTTTTTTGTAAAGTCCCACCGACCCCATACAAAATCCTTTCTGTTTCTTTTTTTATTTATTTCCATCTCCCTCTCAATCAGATTCTCTCCTATCTCTTTCCGGATCCAGTTCTCTCAACATCTCTCTCTTTCTATTTCAATTTCTTTTTCCTCTTAATTCTTTTCCTTATTCAATCCCCCTCAGGTCTTTCCAATATCTTCTTTCCTTATATTTTTTCAGATTCTCTCTCTCTCTTAAACTAAATCCATGGCCAGCCATGATATTATATGTATAATATTATACCATATAATATAAATTAGGAAAATTTTCATATACACCCCAATAAGCAACATCATCTATCTCCACAAAATTTCAAAAACCTCAATCACATCCAACTAACTGACGGAATTGCTGAAATACAATTTTACCCTTCTTATTAAAAATTGAAATATTAAAGGCATATGTTGAATGACTAATTTAACCTTTGTAATGTTATATATATTGTGTCTCTCTCTCATATTCAATCTCACCCAAGCCCTAACTCGACTCCAGTTTACGTTGGTTCCCTTTGAGTTGATTCTCTCTACGATGTTGGTTCCCTTTTCATTGTGGTCGACGGTGGTATCTCATCTTCGGAATCATATCTCCGGCGGTGGTACGTATCTCATCTTTAGAATCATATCTCCGGCATCTCACCACCCATCACTGGCATCTCATCATCCATCACCGGCATCCGAGCTCTGCCACCAGGATTGATTGAGGAAGAAGAAGATCAAAGGCACTGTCGACGCTGGCCATATCAATGAAAAAAATAAGATTCAAACCATTAGAGATATCAATTGCCAAAGCCGAATCACAGATTTGTCGCTGTTCACTCTTCTTCTCTCTCTCCCACGAATTCTCCCTTTTCTACATTTTCTGCATATTATTCTTCCTCTTCTTCTCCATGTTAGAAGTTAATGGAGCTGAAGTGTTGAACGGAGAGGTGGCACTTCCTGGGAAAGCAGAGAAGAATTGGGAAAGTTGACAGTTTCTAGAGATTGAGAGTATTGAGATGGAGATTCTGTGAGAGGAGGAGGAGACTCTCTATGGTGTTCTTCATCGTTTCTTTGCTGAAATTTTCTTTCTTGATCCAAACAGCTCATTTGCTTCTGCTTCTTTTCTTTGGTTTTTTCAAGAAAACTTCATTTCTTTTCTCTTATCTCTACACATCCAGGGAAGGGGAGGAATAAAGGCCTGTTAGTTATGAACTCAAGAGGAAAGCTTTCAGAAAAAGAAAAACTCAAAAAACAAATCATGGAAATGAAAGTTAGAAATATTGAAATTTGTGTAAACAAGAATTCAAATTACAATGATGGTATATAAATATGATTAAGGAAATAGACGAAGGGAGAGAATGGGGTCTGATTTAGGAAATCACCTCGGATTTGGCGTTCGATGTTGCAACACTTTTTCCTGAGTCGCCTCTGCCAATCCCTCAATTGCTCTTGCGGATTTGGTTTCAGTTTTAGCAGATTTTTCATTTTTTTCCATCTCTATTAGGTATTACAAATGAATCTCCAAGATAAAAAGAAGCAGCAGATGAAGATGATTATGATTATTCAATTCCTAGATTCAATGGACTATAAATAGTTCAACGTCGAATTAAAACTACTAAAACCCCAACTGATAATTTTTCTCAATCTCTTCAATATTTAGGTTAGGGTTTTTTCACATATCTGATGGGATATTGGGGAAAAGGGGATGATGATATTCAGAGGATTAGTAGCAATAACTTGGGATGCACAGGGAAGAATAAGACATGCAAGATGAAACCACAATGTTCGTCGATTCCACTGTTCATCGATTCCTTGTAGTTGCAACCTCAACCCCAATGATTGATGAAACTACAGAAGAAATTACACATTATCCTTCGCTGGCAAAGAAGAAAAAGCTACAGAAGACTCGAGGAAGATGAAGTCTGTCGCCGTCGCCATCGAAGAGAAGATTCGAAAAGCATCAAGACAATCGCCGGCGTGAACAGAGGATCGAGAGTAAATTTTCGAATTTCACTGTTACAAATTGAAATGAACGTTTGGGTAGGGTAAGTTATGAATAAAGGGTATTTTCATCCTTTAACAATGCTAAAATGGTAGTATGGTCCGTTAAAATGTTCATCGCAACTGACGTCAGCAACTAACAGAATTTTGTTAACGGAGTGGACTTCGTTGATTAACGGAGCAAACTTTTTGGGTACTAGATGAGGTTTTTAGAATTTTATGGAGGTAGATGATGTTTCCATTCCTTATTGGGGTATATATGAAAATTTTCCTATAAATTAATATATACCATATGATATATAACATCTAATGTAGTATATATAACACACGAGATGCACTGATTTGGTTTGGACCGGTTTGAGCTGGGTTGACTGAAATTAATTAGGTTGGGCCAAGACTGGCTTGGGTTGTGCTGAGTTGACTGGAATTAACTGGGTTTTCTCTCTATTATTTCTTGGGTCATTTCCGTTGTTATTTCGCATGAAATTTTCCGATAGCCTTTATTCTAATTTTTTTACGTTCACTTTGTAGAACACTAAAAATGAGAAATATTGGAACTTGAATCACTTTATTTGGAAATAAAATGGTAAACTTATGAATTTTTGAAGTTAGCAGGCCAATTATCGATAATTTGGTTGACCATTCTGCATGGGATCCTTCGGAGATTTCTACCATAAATTCTTTACGTCCATTTTGTAGAGTACTAAAAATGGAACATAATGAAACTGAAATCACTTGATTTGGATATGGGATGACCAAAATATGAATTTCCAAAGGTTAAATGACTATTTCCATGTGTAATTTTGCATGGGACCCTTCAAAGACTTCTACCTAGGATTTTTCGTATCCACTTTGTAGAACATCATGAATGAAGAATAATGGAATCATCTGAATCCGACGTAGAACGAAAAAGATATGAAGCTTTGAAGTTCTAACGATAATTTGCATGAAAGTTTGCATAGGGCCCACTGGTGACTTCTACTCGGGATTTTTCACGTCCACTTTGTAGAACATCATGAATGAAGAATAATGGCCTTGGAATCATCTGAATCCGACGTAGAACGAAAAAGATATGAAGCTTTGAAGTTCTAACGATAATTTTGCATGAAAGCTTGCATGAGACCCTTCGGAGACTTCTACCTGGGATTTTTCACTTCTACTTTGAAGAGGATTAAAAATAAGGAATATTGGCCTTTGAATGATCTGATTTCGATATCAAATGACCCAGATATGATGTCTTGAAGTTTGAATGATAATGCATGCATGATACGATAATTACGTAAATGCCCCTGTACTTTCAAACTGCGATATCTTCCTTGTTTGAAGTCAGAATTTGATGATTCTGGTTTCATTTCGAAGATAATTTCACAACCTATTCATCCAAGTAGATAATAGCCCATGATCCTGCTGTGGGGTTCAGCGGAGAATCACAAATCTTTGGGTTAAAGGTCGAAAACCTGCCATATTGGTTCACTTACGCAGAGGGTGGCAAAAATGGGGTGCTTACATCTAGGCTCTTACTTTACGAAGGGAATTAGGTTCATACCTAAGGTTGGCTGAGATTTAGAGGTTTCTCTGAACTTCCTCCTCTTCCTTAGTCTTTTCTTTAATTTTCCTTCTCTTCTTCTTTTCCTTCTCTTTCTCTTTCTCTCATTTTCAATTAGGATTCTAAAAGGATTGAAAGAGGCTAAGGGATGTCCTATTTATAGAGGAAAACCCTCCAAAATAAGTCTCATCGAGTTTAGGAAAGAACCCCTTGGAATTAGGAAAGTTTCCTAATTTACAATTTTTGTCTGTCATCGTAGGGTCGAACGTAGGGTCGCAGGATCCGTCGACCCTACACCTTTTTAGTCATGCGACCCTAGGACTAAAAAGTCATGGTTGGACTTCTGTTGAGGTGGGGTCGATCCTACCTGTTTAGGCATGCGATCGGCTCAGCTCCGGACAACCTCGCTGCTTGTTGCGCACGGGATGGCCCAGCAGATCTGGGGGGATCCAGAGCTAAGCGCCCCTCCTATTCGAGGCTGGGTGGCCTCGCCCCACAAGCACCCAACCTTCCTTTTGCTTTTCCTTCGGTTTGGCTCCACGAATGCGCCACCTAGGAGCCCCACTCATATTCAAAAGGCTCTACTTCAATTCAAGCGCAAGCCCAGATAAAGTTGTTGGCCTCGGCAATCACCACCGGCATGAGCGGCCGCCGGCGGCGCAGAACGAACTAATCCGCGACCGGCAAGTTTTCCGAAACCGAACTGAATTGAATTCCTACCCTCACATTTGCCGTTTTTGGGTTAGACTCATACCCGGTCTTGTGATTTTCTTCACGCACTTGGTCCACTTGGCTCGACCATGATAGGTAGACCTGGTACAAGGTGGTAAGATCAGTTAGTTTGATACGGTTCTTACAACTCCCCCCCTCTTATTAAAAATTTCATCCTCGAAATTTGTACATACCTTCCAAGTCGAAAAAGTGAGGATATTGCTTCCGCATAGCATTCTCTTCTTCCCATGTGATCTCTTCTATATCTCGGCTCCTCCAGGTGACTTTAACATAGTATATGTCACGGTTGCATAGACGTTGAATCTTTTGACTAGTGATTTCAATTGGTGCTACTTCGAATGTCAAATCATCAGTTAGATCTGGTGGATCCGCTGTCAAAACGTGTGTTGGGTCTCTGACGTACTTCTTCAGCAATGAGACATGAAATACATCATGCACACTTGACATAGATGGTGGTAGTGCTAACTGATAAGTCACCTTTCCACGTTTAGCTAGAATCTCATACGGCCCAACATATCTCAGACTTAGCTTCCCTTTCTGTCCGAATCATTTTAAACCCCGCATAGGTGATACCTTCAGAAATACCTTATCACCTACAACAAATTCAAGGTCTTGGCGTCGAGTATCTGCGTACTGTTTCTGATGATTCTGAGCCGTTCTAACTCTTTCCTTGATAATGTCAACTACTCGACAAGTCCCTTCAACAAATTCTGGTCCAACGATGCTACGTTCACCAACTTCATTCCAAAACAAAAGAGTTCGACACTTCCTACCATATAGTGCTTCATAGGGTGACATCTGTATATTAGCCTGATAACTGTTGTTATAGGCGAACTCGATCAATGGTAACTTCTCATCCCATGATCCTTTGAAATCAATAACACAGGCTCGAAGCATGTCTTCTAAAATCTGAATGGTACGCTCCGACTGTCCGTCTGTCTGAGGATGGAATGCAGTACTGAATTTCAACGTTGTACCCATAGCCTTCTGCAATACTTTCCAAAACTTTGAAGTAAAGCGTGGGTCTCTATCAGACACAATGCTTTTAGGTACTCCATGTAATCTGACAATATTATCCACATATAGCTTGGCTAACCTCTCCAGGGTATACTGTGGTCGTATAGCTATAAAGCGAGCTGTCTTAGTTAGACGATCTACAATCACCCAAACCGCGTCAACTACTCGAGGAGTCAATGGTAACCCAGTGACGAAGTCCATAGTGATGCAGTCCCATTTCCATGCTGATCCTGGCAGTGACTGCAACAGTCCTGCAGGTCATTGTCGTTAAGCCTTCACCCTCTGACAATTTAGGCATTGAGACATGAATTTAGCTACATCTGCTTTCATTCCTCTCCACCAATATAATTTCTTCAATTCATGATACATCTTTGTACTTTCAGGATGTACCGAATAGGCGGTGGTATGAGCTTCCTTCATTAGTCGGTGTCTAATGTCCAGATTTTCTGTTTCAGGAACACATATTCTTCCTTTGTACTTCAGTACCTTTTCATCATCTAAGGTGAACTCAGGAATAGTCCTACCTTTTTCGATGTCTTCTTGTACCGTTCTCAGATAAGGATCTGATTTAATAGCTGCTTTCACTTCATCAATTATATCAGGTACAATCTTCAACTTTGCGAACATATTTAAAAACCGATGAATAAACCCTTGGTTGGTTGATTCACCCGGTGCATCTATCACGAACTGCTCATTACTGTAATTGAACACTTTTACTGTAGTACACATTGCTGTAGTTGTATTAACCTCTCCTTGAGATTTTATCATTGCTTTTCTGCTTAGCGCATCAGCAACTACATTAGCCTTTCTTGGATGATACTGGATATCACAATCATAATCCTTCAATAATTCCAGCCATCTTCTTTGTCTCATGTTCAACTCCTTCTGATTAAAAAGATAAGTGAGACTCTTATGATCTGATTTAATCTGAAATTTCTCTCCGTATAAGTAATGTCTCCATATCTTGACAGCATGTACTACTGCCGCTAATTTCAAGTCATGAGTGGGATAGTTCTTCTCATGTGTCTTCAGTTGTCTTGAAGCATACGCAATTACTTGTTTTCCTTGCATAAGTACACATCCTAAACTCAATCCCGACGCATGAGTGTACAAGATAAATGGCTGTCCTGGAATAGGAATAGTCAAGATCGGAGCAGATATCAATCTAGCCTTCAATGTTTGGAAAGTTTTCTCACATTTATCAGTCCAAACAAACTTTTCTCCTTTCTTAGTCAAACTGGTGAGAGATACGACAATTCTGAAATATTTTTCCACGAATCATCGATAATACCTAGCTAGACCTAGGAAACTTCTAATTTCTGCAACGCTCTTCGGTGCTTCCCACTTCACAATGGCTTCAATCTTGCTAGGATCCACTTTAATTCATTCAGCGGATACAACATGGCCTAAGAAAGCGACCTCATTTAACCAAAACTCACACTTTATAAATTTGACGTAAAGCTTCACTTTCCTTAATCGCTGCAGAGCGGCTCTTAAATTTATGACATGAGTTTCCTTGTCCTTGGAGTAGACCAATATATCATCAATAAACACAATAACCAACGTATCCAACATATCATTGAATACCCGATTCATGAGTTCCATAAAAGTTGCGGGTGCGTTAGTCAATCCAAAAGACATGACTAAAAATTCATAATGTCCATATCTTGTTCTAAATGTTGTCTTTGGAATATCACCGTCCTTAATCTTCAACTGATGGTATCCTGACTGAAGATCGATTTTGGAGAACACCTTGGCACCTTGTAAATGATCGAACAAGTCATCGATCCGAGGCAATGGGTACCGATTCTTGATTGTAAGCTTATTCAATTCCCGTAGTCTATACATAGTCGAACACTACCATCCTTTTTCTTCACGAATAATACTGGCGCTCCCCATAGTGATATGCTAGGTCTGATATAACCCTTGTCCAATAATTCTTGTAACTATACCTTCAATTCCTTCAGTTCAGTAGGAGCCATTCGATAGGGTGCTTTAGATATTGGTGCGGCTCCAGGTATCAGGTCTATAACGAATTCTGTCGCTCGGTCGGGTGGTAGTCCTGGTAGTTCTTCAGGAAATACACCTGGAAAGTCACGCACAACATCAATATCCTCCATTCGTGGTGCTTGCTTGGTGAGGTCGACCACTGATACTAAATACCCAACTCCTCCTTTCTCGAGGCATTTCCTATCCTTTAATGCAGAGAGGATGAGTTTTCGTTTACGAGGAAGTTTGGTTCCCGCAAAACTAAACTCTACTCCTTCCTTGTCTTTAAATGTCAGCTTCTTTTAATAAGAGGGGGGAGTTGTAAGACCCATATCGAACTAACCGGTCTTACCACCTTGTACCAGGTCTACCTATCATGGTCGAGCCAAGTGGACCAAGTGCGTGAAGAAAATCACAAGACTAGGTATGAGTCTAACCCAAAAACAGTAAATGTGAGGGTAGGGTCGCATGCCTAAACAGGTAGGGTCGACCCCACCTCAACAGAAGTCCAACCCATGACTTTTTAATCGTAGGGTTGCATGACTAAGAAGGTGTGGGGTCGACGGATCCTGCGACCCTACGTCCGACCCTACAATGACAGACAGAAATCGTAAATTAGAAAACTTTCCTAATTCCAAGGGGTTCTTTCCTAAACTCGATGGGACTTATTTTGAAGGGTTTTCCTCTATAAATAGGACGTCCCTTAGCCTCTTTCAATCCTTTTAGAACCCTAATTGAAAGTGAGAGAAAGAGAAAGATAAGGAAAAGAAGAAGAGATGGAAAAGAAGAAGAGAAGGAAAATTGAAGAAAAGACTAAGGAAGAAGAGGAAGTTCAAAGAAACCTCTGAATCTCAGCCAACCTCAGGTATGAACCTAATTCCCTTCATAAAGTAAGAGTCTAGAATAGATTATGAGGAAGTTAGGATTAAGAGAAACCCAAATCATCCATCCATGGACAAGTTCCAAAGGAATCCATGGAAGTAATCATCATAGGCAATGGAAAGTGTGTAAAAATCATAGTTATGAGCCATAGAACAATCTTAGAATAGACCTACAAGACCATAGGATCGATCACATGCCATCGAGAAGTCCCAAGGAGGGTGTGGTCGCATGTAGGGTCGATTGGTATCCGACCCCACGTCCGACCCTATATCCTAGGGTCGCAGAAAACTGCTATCCTTGGTGCTACCTTACCTGTGACCCTACGATTTCAGCTAGTCTAAATTTATTGAAATTAATTTTAATTAAAATCTATTGACTTGTTAGGCCTTTCTAGTGATTTAAAGGTGATTCATAAAGCTTGAACGAGGATCTACACTCAATCAAAGGTGAGGGAACAGAACCTAAACTAATTGGCTAATAATAAACTATTTTCGTTTATTGAGTCCAATACCATGTATGATTCTATGATTGTATAATTGTAATGTGCATATCACATGTCCTCTACTATTCTTGTTATTACTGTTCATGCATATTTAATTCAGTTTATTTATAACATGATGATGATTATGATGCTAGGAATAGGCATGTGAATGTATGTGTGTGGTTAGTGTGCTTGATGCGAGTGGAGCATTAGGGGAAGGATGTGACACTGTGGTTCATCCTGATCACCAGACTCTAGCTCTATCTCTACTCAAGTCTTGTCTACTAGCATCATCGTATCGCCATTACCTTAGTAGAACTATTACGTCGTAGGGCATCAGGGGAGGTGGTCTTAGACTGTGTAGTCTCTGACTCTATCGGGGGGCCTTAGCTCTATCTCTATGGATGTATTGAGGGATGCTGGGGTGAGGCCTTGGATACACTGTTTGACATTAGGATTGGTTAGTTATGAGCCCAGTTTACAAGCCCTTGCCAACAGGGGCTTACATGTTGGTATGGCTAGAGCATCAGGGGAAGTGTTATGCGGTGCGATCCTAAGCACTTTAGCTCTATTTCTATTCCATGGTGGTGCATGTGGGGGCGGCAATGGTGTTTGATCCATTGGGCGGTTCCACACATTCGTGTATAGAGGTGCGACAGCTACCTATCCTTTCTATAGTACATTACAAACTTATGAACCAGACCAAAGATATGAATTAAATGCATACATATGTTTGTTGCATTGTTTTGTTTGCTCACTGATCCGTGATGTGTGCTCACCCTTTCGACGTCGAATATTTTTTAGTTGATGATGCAGGTACCACAGTAGAAGAATATATAAATGCTCCGATGTATGGACATGCGGTGGCGATGGACACTGAAGTTATGATGGAGTCGCATGATTCGTCATGCGAGTGCAACTCTTGTGTTTTCGATTAGATTTTATTCAATTTATACAGACGATGTAATTGATTAAATATTTTATTTATGTCTTAGTATCTTTTTGGAGATAATTGAATACTTAATTTATGTTATCATCTTTAGACTCTCAGTTCATTTAATATATAAGATTTCTGCTATTTTTTATTTACTTTGATTATGGTTGTGGGAGTGTATGGTTTAAGCAAACGGACACAGCCTATTTGAGATCCTGGTTGAACTGTTGGTTATTTAACGGTTCATCACACCATTCTGAATAGTGTGGAATTGAGGTGTGACAAATCATACCTGCTTGTGGGTATGAGTAGGCAGATGTTTAGTGAGATCTGCATGCTAGTCAGACCTGCTTATGGGTATGAATAGGCAGAGTCACTGGGGGCCAGCAAGCTACTCATACCTGTTGGTGGGCATGAGTAGGCTGTGTCAAGTATGGCCTGCGTGTTGCTCCTACCTGCTTATGGGTATGAGCAGACAGATTGTAGTGAGGTCTGCATGCTACTCATACCTGCTTGTGGGTATGAGTGGGTAGAGTCACTGAGGACAACGATGCTACTCATACCTGCTGGTGGGTGTGAGTAGGCTGGTTGGGCCGAATAGAATGGTCGTGAGGAGATCTGCAACACATAATTACTCGTACATGGGGACACAACGAGAAGGCTTCTTGTATTGAAAACTGCATCTGAGCGGATGCCCATAGAGGGTCTGGCTTACAACTAAAACTACTTGCTATGAAAGAAAAATTACATAACAGGCTTGGACAAGTCGATCAACTCAACTGAAAGGAAATTATTTAATTTAGAAGCTAAGTAAAAAGTGATAGACTAGGCTAGTGCTAAGGGAGGCTCACTTATAGTACTTGCTAAGGTTGGTGCCGTGCCAAGTGCGAGGGATCTCTTCTTCGCCGATGGTGGCTGAGGTGTATGAGCCAGTTCGGCCTATTTTTATGACATGGTAAGGGCCTTCCTAATTTTTGGCCATCTTTCCTTGATTGGTTGGCTCGGAGACTGTTGTTTTTCGGAGAATAAGTCCCCTACTCAAAATATCTTGGGCCGTACTATTTTGTCATAGTGCTGGGCCATCGCCTGCTGGTATTTGATCACTCTAAATACCGACGATTCCCTAACGTCCTCTAAGTCATCCAGATTGGTTTGGAGATCATCGGAGTTGGTCTCTTCATTGAAGTTGAGGATCCTTATGTGGGGTGAAATACTTCCACTGAGACAGCTACTTCTATGCTGAAGGCGAGCATAAAAGAAGTTTCACCCGTGGATGTTCTGCAGGTGGTCCTGTACGACCAGACAATGCTTGGTAGCTCGTCGACCTACTTTTCCTTCTCGTTGGCTGCCTTCTTCTTTAGCCCTGACAGAATAGTTTTGTTCGTTGCCTCCATTTATTTGCTGGTTTGTGGGTGACCGATCGACCCAAAGTAATGATATATACGGAAATCCATGCAGAACTCTGCAAAGGACGTGCTTGTAAACTGTGTGCCATTGTCTGTCATAAGGATTCGGGGCACGTCGAACCTGTGTATCATAGAGTGCTTGAAGAACTGCTCCACCTTGGTTGAGTCAATCATTGCGACAACCTCAACTTCGATCCACTTCGTGAAGTAGTCAATGGCCACGATGACATACTTCCATTGATAAGTTGCTTTGGGAAGGGCCTCATAATGTCCATGCCCCAGATGGTAAATGGGAGAGGGCTGGTGATCGGCTGTAAGGGAGCGGCCAGAGCATGTGGTACTGGTGCATAAAACTGGCACTTCCGGTACTTACGTACCAGCTTGACGCAGTTGTCGTGCATACCTGGCCAGTGGTAGCCTTGGTGCAGGATCTTCTGGAACAACGATCGACCTCCCTGATGCCAACCGGAGATGCCTTCATGAACTTCTTTCATCACCTACTCAGCTTCTTCTGATCGAAGACACCAAAGTAATGGTATGGTGGTGGATCTCCTATATAGAACGTCTTGGTGGATGGTGTACTGTCTCGATTGGGCCTGGATGCGTCGTGCTTCTTTTTTGTCCTCTGGGAGTGTGCCTGTCCAAAGGTAACTATAGATGGGGTCATACTAGCTAGACGTGACCTTGATTGGTGCAACCTCTTTGCAGTACTACTTATGGGCTCCAGTAGCTCGACATACACGGTGGCATTCAGCTCAGAGATGTCTGCCAGGGATAGCCTAGATATCTCGTCTACTTCAGTGTTCTCATCTTGGCACACGTACTGCAGTTTAATGCTCCTGAAAGCCGTTATGGCCAAGTTAACTTTCTCTAGGTATTTCTACATTCCTGGTTGCCTGGCTTTGTAATCCCCCTGCACCTATCGAATAATGAGTTGTGAGTTACTGTGGACTATGAGTCATTGGACCATGAAACCTTTCGCCAATCTGAGACCAGCCAATAGGGCTTCGTACTAGACCTCGTTGTTTGTCGTGTGAAACCCAAACCTGATCGTTGATATGACTTTGAAGCCTTCTGGGCTGGTGAGTACCACCCCTGCACCTGATTTGCCGTCCATAGAGGACCCGTCTACTTGTAGAGTCTATGACATTTCGGCCGGTACAGGTCTGTCCTCTTGTTTTGACTCCATTACGTCCTCCTTTGGGAGGGTGCTTTCCACTATGAAGTCTGCTAATGCCTGTGCTTTGATGGTGGTTCTAGGCACATACTTCAGGTCAAACTCGCCAAGTTCTACTGCCCAATTGATCAGCCAACCGGAGGCATCCGACTTTGACAGCACCTTCTTCAGGGGTGTGTTGGTGAGCACAAAGATGGGGTATACCTAGAAGTATGGTCTTAGCTTCCTCACTGCAGTGACCAGGGCAAGTGCTAACTTCTGGATCTGCTTGTATCAAGTCTCCACATCCAACAACACCTTACTGACATAGTATATAGGGCGTTGGGTTTTTTCTTCCTCTAGCAATATTGCGCTCACCGCCAGGTCCAAAACTTTAAGGTATAGCTACAGTAATGGTGGCAAGGCTAGGTAGGCCTTTGGTCGGCGACACCATATTGAGTATGGCGGTGATCTTTGAAGGGTTGGCCTCTATGCCCCTCTGCGAGACCATGAAACCGAGGAACTTTCTAGAGGCGACTCCAAAAGCACACTTCGTGGGATTCAACTTCATGTTGTGCTTACGAAGGACTTGGAAGGCTTCGTCCAGGACGGCTAGATGCCGGTAGGCCTGTTTACTCTTTATCAGGAAATCGTCGATGTACACTTCCATGTTACGACCAATCTGGTTCTTGAATACTTTGTTCACCAACCTTTGATAGGTGGATCCTGCGTTCTTTAGGCCAAAAGGTATGAACGTATAGGAGAAGAGCCCGTGGTTGGTGATGAAGGAGGTACACTCCTCATCGGATTTCTTTATCTTGATCTGGTTGTACCCTGAAAATGCATCAAAGAAGCTGAGTTGCTTGTGTCCAACCGTGGCATCTATTAGCTGGTCTATGCAGGGCAGTGGGTAGCTGTCCTTGTGGTAGGCCTTGTTGAGGTCTGTGAAATCGATGTAGATCTTGTACTTTTCGTTTTCCTTGGGGACCATGACCACATTCGCCTGCCAGTCTGGGTAGGTCACCTCATGTATAAAGCTGGCCCCCAACAACTTTTGGACCTCTTCATCTATGGTTGACTAGTGGGCTGGTGTGAAGCTCCTCTTCTTTTGTCTGATTGGATGGTGTTGAGGGTTTACCGTAAGGTAGTGCTCAATGACCTCTCTCGGGATTCTTGGCATTTCGGAGGCCGACTACGTGAATACATCGAGGTTCAACCTTAGGAATGAGATCAGTTCACCTTTTCCGTTCTCAGGCAGCAAGGAGCAGACCTGGAAAGTCTTTTCTGGTTGGTCGGCCGATGTGGGGACCAACTATAATTCTTGGTCTGGAGTGCCCCTTTCCAAATGATTGATGTCTCAGATCTCTCTATGTCTACTACCTGGACTAGAGCGAACTTTAAAGCTCTCTAACTATTCTGCAGCTCTGTGGCGTACCATCTTCTGGATTTTACCTGGTCGGCTCTGCACTCACCAGCCCCATTCTCCATAGGAAATTTCATCACCAGGTAATAGGTGGACATGCAGGCCTTGAGCTTGTTTAAGGACGGGCGGCCGAGTATCATATTGTGGTTCGATGGCTGGTCCCACTACCATGAATTCGACCAGCACCCTTTACTGCTTGGGCTTCTGGCTGAGCAGTATAGGCAGTTATATACCTTCTCTAACTGTCACTGGGTCACCAGAAAAGCTGATGAGGTTGAATGTGATGGGCTGCAACTGGTTGTCCCCTTTCTGCATCCTCTGATAGGCGTAGTAGAATATGATGTCCACCGAGCTGCCAGTATCTACCAGGTACTTTGCCATATTGCAGTGTTCAATCTCAACAGTGAAAACTATTGCATCCTCGTGGGGTATGACCACATTGACCAGATCTTCATCATTGAAGGTGATGATTTCACCTGTCCTCGCTTTTTTGGTCGGCCACTTTGTATTCGCGACTAAGCGTGAGTACGCCTTAGCCGACCTGTTAGATGTGTTTCTAGTTGTCGGCCCCCTATGATAGTGAGGACTATCTTTCCTTCAGCCCTGGGCCCCCTGGTGATCGGGTAGACACCACTATTGCCTGGAATCCTCGGTTTGATAGAGGTACGGGGCCGGCTCTCTGGTGGGGGGCTTGCTATGAATCGTCGATTCAAGGATTGCATCCTTGACGCCGAGCGGGACCTTTGTTTGCTTCTACTGTGTCACACCCCAATTCTGGTTTAACCAGATTAGTGTGATGAACCTTCAATAAACCAACTGTTCAATCAAGATCTCGTATAGATCGTACCCACCATATCAAATCACACACATATTCCATAGTAATAATTAGAGGTAATAAACAAATAAGCGGAAGTCTTATATATAATAAACTAAGTATTTAACAATGAAAAATAATTACTTAATCCAGTTATCTTTAAATGACTCAAGACATAAAAGTAAATAATCCATTACATGTTTCAATAATCAAATATAGCTAAACTAATCGAATATGCATTGGTTGAACTCGCATGATGAATCATGCGCATCTTCAACAACTTCTACGTCCATGGCCGCAACGTGTCCTAACGTTAGTGCATTCATGTATTCTTCAATAGTAACTGCTCATCAACTAAAAATATGGCTCATTGAGCAAACAAAACAATGCAACACACATATGCATGCATTCAATTCATATCTTTGGTCTGGTTTTTAAGTTTGTAATATGCTATAGAAAAGTTTGGTGGTCCCCGCACCTCTATACACAAGTGTGTGAATCCTTCCAATGGATCAAACACCATTGCCATCCCACATACACTCACCATGGAATAGAGATAGAGCTAAAGTGTCCGAATCAAACACTGCCAACACTTCCCCTGATGTCCTACCCATACCAACACGTAAGCCCCTATTGGCAAGGGCTTGCAAACTGGGCTCGCAACTAACTAATCATAAATGTCATCCAGTGTATCTAAGGCCTCACCCTAGCATCCCTCAATACATCCATAGAGATGGAGCTAAGGGCCCCCGGTAGAGTCGAAGACTGCACGATTCGAGACCACCTCCCCTGATGCCCTACGACGTAATAGTTCTGCTAAGATAATGGCGATATGACGATGCCAGTGAACAAGACTTGAGTAGAGATAGAGCTGAGTCTGGTGACCAGGTCAAGACCACCATGCCATGTCCTCCGCTTGATGCTCCGCTCGCATCAAGCACACTAACCACACACACATAATCACATGCCTATTCCTAGCATCACCATCATCATCATATTATAAATAAATAGATATAAATATGCATGAGCAGTAATAATAGGAATATTGGATGACATGTGAGATGCACATTACAAACTTACAAGCATATAATCAATCATGGTATTGGACTCAAATAAATAAATAATTTGTTATTATCCAATTAGTTTAGTTCTTGTTCCCTCACCTGTTAGCAAAACTTGATCTCCTTCCAAGCCTTGTAATTCTCTTTGATTTGATTTAATAACCTAAAAGTTATATGAATTTAATTTAGGATTCATATGTAACATATTATAGTAGTCGAAAATCAAAATAGAGCACTGATAGGTGTCTGATTGGTCCTATGGTCTCATACTGTGTCAACGTTACTGCCTACGGTCGATACCCTACGGTCGCATATGGTGCGACCGTAGCTGCGACCTTGAGAATTTTGGTTACAGACTACATGCAATTTGAGTTCTTCCTGGGTCAATTCATCTACTCTTCAATTGGGTTTATCCTAAGGTCATCCTGTGACCATCATTAGTAGTTCTTATCAACCCTAATCATCAAACTCATCCCTCATGATTATCCTTGGGATTTTCTCAAGGAATCACATAGATCATAATAGGTTGATATCTCCTAACCTCCAAAGATGTCTTATTCCTTAGAGTTTATATCTCTAGAGATTAGGTTCATACCTTTGCCTGTGATAGAGAGCCAATCTCTTCTTAGCAAAATCCTCTCTTAGCCTTTTCTTCTTCTCTTTCTCTTCCTTCTCTTCCCTTCTCTTTCTCTAGGGTTTACTAATGTTCTAAAAGAGTAAAAAAGGGCTGAGGGACGTCCTTTATATAGAGAAAAACTCTCCATATAGAGTCCTCTTTCAATTAGAAAAGAACTCCTCCTAAAATTAGGAAAGTTTCCAACTCGGAGTCTGATCTGGGGTCTCACGGTCGATGGCTACGGTAGCAGAATCCATCGATCGTAGGGTCAAAATCATCGACCGTGAGGTCTTGAATTCGAGATCTTCATTCTTACCATATGGTCGACTGTACCTACCCAAGTATGCAACCCTACGTATACTTTTGAGCATTTAAACTTGATTCATACCTGGTTTTGTGATCCATCTTCACACGATCCGTCCACTTGGTCCAACAATGATGGGAAGACCTGGCATGACACAGTTAGACCAAGTTAGTGGAGTGCGGGTCTTACATACTGTGCCTCGCAAGTTTTGACTAGGCCAGAAAGGACCCAAACTGGATGTGTTGCCTGCCTCCTGGGCATTATTTTGCTGGCACCCTAGTTGGCTTTCCTCCAGATGTGCCTCTGAATGAGCTGAACTAGATGGCACCGACCCATTGCCTGGGTGTGACTGAACCACCCTCGGGGTCTCTGTAGTCTTTTTAATTGCTGTTAGGATCCTTGCCTACCATTGTTCGGTAATTAGTGGGCTGTTGATTCCTTAGAGGTGGAGGAGTTAGATTACGGTCTCTTCGTGTTAGCGCTAGTACTCGGCTAGCATCTCTGATGAAATTACGGTAATACCCTCTTCGGATGAGATCTTCTATATCCCCTTTCAAGGACTTACAATTGTTTGTGTCATTATCATAGTTGCCATGAAAGTGACAGTACCTAGAACGGTCTTTGTTTCTGCCGTCGTCGAGCGGCTTTGGTGGCAGTCGGAGGTTCGTATCGTTCTTGATCACCTCCAGAATCTTCATCATGGATGTGGTGAGGGGAGTGTAGTAATCAAAAGTCTTGTAAAGGTGTCGATTCACCTGTTCTTTGCAGGACCGTTGCTTCTTTGGATCATTGTTGTTCTGAATCTGATCAGTCGGGTCAGACCTCTTTTTGTCGGCTGACTTTAAATCAGCCTTCACATTATTGATAACATTGGTCTTCTGGACCTTGGTAGTCTTGTCGACGGAGGCATATTTCTCACACCTGACGAGTAGGTCATCCAAGGTCTTTGGAGGCTTTTTGACAAGGGACCAACAAAGCTTCTCGTTTGTTACTCCAGCCTATAGACTGGACATGTGTACCGCTGGCTCCACGTCCTTGATTTCCAGCACCTCATCATTGAAGCGCTTGATGAAGTCTCTCAGGGTCTCGCCCTTCTGCTGCTTTACCATTGATAATTGATAAGATGTCTTCTTACGCACTTGGCTGGCCTGAAAGCGTGTCATGAATTTGTTCGACAGCTGCTCGAATGAAGTAATGCTCCTCGGAGGCAGGTTATTGAACCATGTACGAGCGAAACCTCTGAGAGTCGAAGAAAACGCTCTGCATATTAGGCTATCGCTTAGTGGGTAGAAGAGTGTGGTGGAGATGAACGCGTCCAGATGTTGTTTCGGATCGATTGTCCTGTTGTAAGAGTCGAGAACTGGAATCTTAAAGTTCTTTGGAGGAGGAGCTCTCATGATCTCGTTGGAGAGTGTTGTAACAGCTGTGTAGGGGGTCGTTTGAGGTGCGACTCGGTTCTGCTCTACCTGCTGGAGCCGGGTGATCAGCTCCAACAGTAGTCCTTGACCTCAGTTTATGGAGTTGCTGGTGGAGGGACCGCCGCGGTTGTGGGTGTCTCCATATTGGCTCTCTGTTGGCCGATGGCATTGAGGAAGGACCTCGCATCCTACTAGGGATGAAGGTGTGGACTGTGCATGCCCTGTGTTGGTTGGCCGTTGGTCGGATGACGCCGTGCGGATGATCCTGCAGCGTTGGGATAGGCACGCTGAGAGCCCTGCTGCGATCATGAAATTCGACAGGGGGGAGTGGATTACTTGGTGGTGCTCTAACTGATCCTGTAGAAGTAGGATGGTAAGTAGTCGAGTGGGCGGCTGGTGGTGCACTCGGCGCTGGTGTGGGCGGAGGATTCGCTCTTGCTCCTCCTGCTGCTAAGTTGCTTGCATGAGCGGCTCTCAGTGTTTGAGCCAATTGATTGATTTGCTGCCTTAACTCTTTGAATTGTTGGCCAGTTACATATTGGGGAGGAGGCAGCGGTGGCACCGTTGCGGTCGGTGTAGGCACTGGAGTTGGGGTATGATTTACCCCAGCTGTGCTAGCACTACTGTCCTCTTGAACTTGCATAGATGGCTTAGAAGGAGGTGGCTGAGAAGCCTATGCACAGGTCCTCCCATGGGCCATTGAAAAGTAATTGAGATTCTTTATACGTTGTTCGTCAAACTCAGTCAAGAGGCCCCACAGTGGGTGCCAAACTGTTACTGTTGGAATTGCCCACTGGTCTGGGATCCGAGCAGCCTGCCATCGCAGAAGTTAAACAAGAGAGTTGGGCGACTAAGTCCTTGGTACACTCCGATGCCTAAGTCAGATTCTCAATGTAAACAGTCAAGAGATAGCAGAAAACTATCTCCAGTTTAAAGAAAGAGGGGAATGAAGAGAGAGTTTGAGCGTAAGAGAAAATCGATGGTGAATAGTGAGATGATTGTGAGATTGTGAGTGAGTATTACCTTAGAGATTCATCCTTTACTTATAAATATTGGGATATCATGGAGGTATCAGGACTTAAGGAAGTAGATTGCCAATAGGACTACCAAGTGTCACTCTGAGGGACACCCAGATCATAGACTCCAAGTAGGACTATGAGACAGTAGCCAAGGAAGTTAAGTCGGTCAACAATAAGAGTGACAAGTGTCATCATGCGAGTGGTCGTGATGATCAGCATCGTATTGTACTAGTCGCCTTAGGATTTCTACGACGTAATCTAGTCGCTTTAGGACTCTGTACTCATACCGGAAAACGTAACCCAGTAGGATTATGCCTCCGACCAAGCGCTGTGTCCTGATAGGATTGTACCTCCACCCAAGAGGCGTATCTAAATAAAATTATGACTCTGAGCCAACAAGACCGAATGCTACTTTATCATGCTTGATTGACCTAGGTGATTTAGGATGTCACGTGTAAGATTTTCATTGGGTGATGTTTTTCCCCCATAACACTATCCTTTGTTTTTCTTTTTCATGTTCTTGAAATTTCATACGTCTGTAGGTTCATTCTCCTAAAATTTCGTGTGTATGTAAGTTCACTCTCCTGCAGCCATCTGTAACTCAAAATCCAGCTTCAGCCAAGGTCCAAAATATGGTGGAGAATTACAAATGGGGTGATCCTGACCTCTTGATCGACTAATATCAGTACCAGAAATAACAATTGATGATGGCCGGCCATGATATGCAATAGGGAGATGGAACCAGTTTGGTGGAATTGGATTCTCTGGCCCAAGAAGAATCTGTACATTATCCTTCGAAGTGGGCTGTGGCAGGAAACTCAATCAACCATATCCAAATATATATTCTTCCTTCTCCTTTGTTACTTATCATCAAGTGCAATATAAAAGAGAAAGAAATACTACATTTAAAATAAAAAAATTTCCACTTTTTTTCCCGGTAGCAACGAAGGGAGTCCAGGTGTAAGAAAATGGACTAAACATCCATACCACCTGCCCCAATAAACTCCATGTGATTCTGCCTCCACTAAAGCTTTAAAAAGCTGAGAGGAAAGAGACTTCTATTGGAGGAGTAGCTTTTCCTTCTCTTTCTGGACACGCAGTTGTAGTTATCCTGAGGACATTCTGATAAAAAGTTTTTAAGATTTAATGACTTTGATCCAATTATCAGGTTTCAGCTGTAAAAGAGATATCAACGAGATGAAATTGAAGCACAGTTGAATAGATAATTCCAGGAATCCCATATGTATATTGATTGGTAAACACCAGACGAGAGAGTTATAGAAGCACTTAAGTCTTATCATTGCTGTTCTTATTTACTTCGACCAAACCTCTCCAGTTACTGCAATCACTTATTTTCACCATCATATTTGTCTCAGTTCTCATATAAAATATCAAAACTGTTCTTATTTAATCACCCATTGTTGTTATTCTTCATCTCTACAAAGCAAAGCAAAATTGTTGTCTTACTTGCTCTCCGTTTGCCACGACACAAACGTTGCCAGGTACAACGAATAATGACAATCTATCTTTGCTTGTAAAAGTGCAACAAAAGCAGAAAGAAACCAAACCGATGCCTCATCTTTCAACTTGATCAAAAGTGAGTCAGGAAGTGCGTCGCTCAAAACGTAGAAAAACTGAGGTCAGATTTCCTTTTTACCACGTGAAAAACATGTAGGAGAGAGGAATTAAAAAAGAGCTAAAAAATAGAGCGGGAGAAACGGAGAAGAAAAAACCCAAGAAAAGACAAATAGTTACTTTTTGAGTTTGACTAATTCATTCAAAGCCCGGAAGAGGACTTTTCTATTTGAATGGCCGCCCATAAATGTGAAAGGTATCGTGATGTCGACGAGGAGCGGGGTGACCGAGGGTGGGACCGGAGGGCAAAGCGTTGAGGAGAGATGAAGGATTGTGATTGGGGAAGGTCGGTAGGTTCCACTTGGTTTCATGATCTATAGACTACGACTGTAACACACTGAGAGAGAGAGACTATAGGCTTATGTAGTGACGTTTAGCTGACGTACAGCTAACCAGGGAGCAATTTAGAGAGAGACTATAGGCTTATGTAGTGACGTTTAGATGACGTATAGCTGATAACCAGGGTGCAACTTAACCTGGAGTATCGGTATTCAGTAACCAGAGATCGTCGTTCCAATGTCTAAATTTTGAATTTCCAGCTGCAAAGATAAGTTGCCTTGTCTTGACGAATTTTGATTTGTGAGTTTTTTCTCTTGCCTTGGATGAATTAACCAAAAAATTGCTTGAAAGTTGAATGGCTGGCACAGCCGCAGAAAATGAAAAGAACATCAACGGGGAATTAAGAAAACATGTGTTTTTTATTTTTATTTTTTATTTTTTATTTTTTTGATAAAAAAAGCATATGTTCAATCGCATGCAAATGTTGCAAGTAATTAGTATAGCATCTTATGATCTGTAGTATCGTTTCCCACCTCATCTCTCTCCCCCCTCAAACACACAAAAAAAAAAAAAAAAAAAAAAAAAAAGGGCTTATGATCTGTAGTGTAGTATATTAAACAGTGGTTTTGCTTTTTCACTGTTATAATCCCCGGTCAACTTTCCTATTGTCATATTTTAGAGAGAAAACCATGGATTTAAATCGTCTCAAGTGGAGGAATCAACACGAAGAATACAAGCCACTATTCGATTGGTGACACGTGGCATTTAATGATCCAATGGTTAGAATGATTGATGTAACAAGTTAAGGGGATTCAAGGCAACACACAGAATCGATCTCCCAATCGTTTTGATTTAGATAAAAGGTATTCGGAAGCACAGAACTTGCCGGCACAAATCTCTTTGAAAAAATTTATAACCCTCTCTCCAACTTTCTACAAATCGCTCTCACCCTCTTTCTGCAAATCACTCGCACCCCCTCTTTCTCTCCAAGTCCTATGGTTGTTTCAACGGAGAGGTAATGCTGCACCTCTCAGACACGGCCGTAGTACACCCTCTATCTGCAAATCTCTCTCTCTCTCTCTCTCTCTCTCTCTCTCTTTGCAAGTCCTCTGGTTGCATCAGCGGAGAGGTAACGCTGCACCTCTCAGACACGATCGTAACACCTGCTTCAAATGGGTTTTCCTAGAGGATTAGCATAGAGTGGTAAAGCGATGGGAAAATTATCTCTATCTATGCCCACCCCTTGCGATATTGTATATATAAATGTATGAACCTCGCTGCTATAGGACGATGGAGATGAAATGGTAGTAAACAGACATCTTTTATTGAATTCATCAACGAGAGATAGGTATGGAAAATGGAATACATCCATATTTGTAAATTATAAAATTAAAAGTGATGTTGCAACAATAGCTTTAACAGATGAAAGATCCCATTTAACAACTGGTGCTTCCATGGAAGTTGTCGGTGTAAGTCTTTATACCTACAAAGCAGAAGAAACATTCGATTTAACAATTGGTGCTTCCATGGAAGACGAGGATCCTCCTCTCTTCTATTACTGCTGGTGATCGTTTCTTTAACGATCTCCTTTGGAGGACTTGCAGAGAGAGGGCCAGAAATTTTTGCAGATAGATTTGTGCCGGCAAGTTATGTGCTTCCGAATACCTTTTTTCTAAACCAACAGGGACGATGAGAGATCGATTATGTGTGTTGTCTTGAATCCCCTTAACTTGTTATATCAATCATTCTAATCTTTGGATCATTAAATGCCATTTGTCACCAATCGAACAATGGCTTCTATTCCTCATTTTGATTCCTTAACATGAGACGAAACCATACTGCATAGAAGGAGGGGAGATGTAAAGGGGTCTTTTCACAAGGACATAATTAGATAGCCGACTCTCTTTTTTCCCTTATTTAGTGTTCTATTTTTATGGTTCTCGTCAGCCTTCCTATTGTCATATGTTGGAGAGAAAACCATACCGCATAAGAAGAAGGGGAGATGTAAAGGGGTTATTTCACAAGGACATAATTAGATAGCAGCCTTTTTTTTCCTTATTTTAGTGTTCTATTTTTAAGGTTCTCAATATATATATATATATATATATATATATATATATATATATATATATATATATATATATATATATATATATATATAAAATTTTTTGAACTCTCATAGGGTTTATATACGGTGTATCTATTGTTTTATATATTTAGGTATACATCCTGCCACTTGGGCCACCTCATTGACATCCATAATGATGAGCTTGAAGAATTAATGAAACATTTTCAAACTGTTGAATTTAATATTTAGTTAAGTGAAAAGGAAATATGAGGATGCTTGGTTCATAATTAAACATTGTCACTAACTGGAGTACTATGCTGTTTTCTATCGCAATAATTCATTTACTTTATGACATAGGATGACTGCTGGTCTTTATGAAATTTACAAGCCATTAAAAGTGTTAACATCCCCTCAATACCCATTTAGTCAAATTTTTAAAAACAACTAGTTTGCATCAATATCTGTTCCGGTTCATCGAAGATAAACCGTGGATTCATGTAGGTCCCACCATTCATATGCACTATGTCAGCCCAATACTTATTAGAACCATCAAGGCTTGCATGAGTGGCTAGAAGAACTGAAGAGGAGTTGAACTGATCATGACTTTTGCTTCCTCAGGCACGGTCTCTTGCCAATTGAACAACTTCGTAGGGTTTTTCCTTTTTTTTCTTTCTTTTCCCCTAGACTTTCCTAGATTGAGTGAAAGAAATATATTATATGTTTTATTATAGAATTTTTTTATATAGATGATATTTTACATAAAAAAATTTCTTCCTACATAATAATTTCTTATTTTTTCAATGATTTTCTTTTCATTATAATAAATTATGAAAAATCTTGTTTTATAAATAAATTTTCCTTTTCTCCCATTTAACGGGACCATCCACTTCCTTTGGCTTTGATAGAAGTTAATTTGTTCAACTTCATTAATGCCTCAAATACCATTCAATTCAAGTTTAATCATGTCAAGTTCATCTGTCCAAAGACCAAACAGCTGGTTGTGTGGCAATGGTTTGCTCGATGGATGGCTCAATTATCTACGAACTGGCATATAAATGAGGCCATTTTCGTGGTAGACAGAGCCCAATAAGCTATGTTATGCAGTTAGTCAAAGGATGATAAAATAAAACCTTGAAAATTTATAAGAAATTGAAACTTTTGAAAACGTTGCTTAAATGAATTTGATGACAAAATATACAAGTGAAAAATGCTAATTAATACATGAGAGAGAAAAGAGTAACACAATAACGTATTATAACAGAGTTTAAGGCTATAAAATTAGATTACTTACTCAGTTGGTCGATTGTCTAAGAATACAGAAACCTAAAAGGTGAAGGGTTTGATTCTCTTCCCTTCATATGTGTGCAAAAATTGTATTATTTAATTCCCACAACCCTAGTAGGCTAATGGAGTTAATAGTCTTTGGGACTTATAGTTTATGATGACCCAAAGGAAAAAAAAAATTGATGTATATATAAGAAGTATAAATCATTATAAATTTATAACTTGTCCCTCAAAATGACATACATTTTTCTTTTGGTGTAAAACAGAGAATTATTGATTAGAAGAGGATCGAGTTATTGCCAAGGCTTCAAATGCATAGAGTTTATGAAGCCAATGAGTGGAAATTAGCCAATAAATTTTCTCCGAAAAAAATTCGACTTTCCTGAACAAAATGGCTTACCATTAGAACATATGAAAGTTCTTGACATTGTCAACATCATTAGTCATATCTTCACAACAAGAATGAATGAAAACCTTTAGAAATGACATGGCACATTGGCCAAAGAAAAATTTGCTTGGATACGGTTTTAGATAATTGGGTATGCTTTGGTATGTGTCGATGATTTGATCAATAAAACTGATACCATACTGTAGTGAATAAGTTTTTTATTTTTCATGCTGTTATAGTAAGTCAGGTTCGAATCGATACGATTTTAAATAGTCGACATCGAATTAGTTATGCGGTTTCAGTACCCAATTGACACCCTTAAGATAAGGATTATATACTATTACTAACTTACTATTGATCCTCTCTCTTCAATGTGTCGATTTAGGTTGGGAACGCAGGATCCACCTAGTTCATTGGTACCCAACATTTTAACAAATATAATAAACAAGTCATTATTGGGTGATAATTAAAGTTCACAATTTCGGAATGGATATCAGTATCGGTATCATTATTCGATATAGATATCAGTCAATATCGGTCAGCAATCAAACATTATGTTCATATAGCATAACTTTTTGGTACTACTCAGGTATTAATCAATATCAGCCACATGTCACTTAGTAGCAGTTTGTTTCATCCAATATCGGCCAAGTATCGATACCTTTCGTCCGACACCGATACGGATACCTGCCGGTCTACATTGATATGTGGGGGGAGATCAGTAGATAACATTGATATGTGGGTTGTCGACATCGACAACAACACGCCCCGTATAATCGGGTTATAAATGCATATCCACGTGTCAAATGTGATGACGTGCGTACTATATTTTATGGGGACCATGGGGGTTTGACCCATCAAAGAAGCATGGGTGGTGTAAAAGAGACAAAAACAGCACAAGAACCACGGCAACATTGTCAAAAGAAAGGTCTTGGATGGTCCCCACCATGCTGTCGCGCCACTACTGCATGGTCGCCACGTGTTTTTATTAGTCAACGTTGAAAAGACAACACTTTATTAACACGTGGAAAGGTCAGTGATCCTACTGGTGACGGGACACGTATTGGAGTCAACTATTCACCATCGGGATGGGGTTGGCCGAAACCTCCGGCGGTCCAAAAAACTGATTTTTAAGGTGAAAGAATCCATAAGAGAATCTTAGAATATGGGCAACCAACAACAAATCTCTTATGTTTGCTTTAATTCAACAGTACTGTGAAATAGAAACAACATTTCTTTTATATATAATGTTGGGATCTTCTATTATTTATCCAACTAGGAAAAAAAAAAAAAGCAGAGAGAAAAAAGAAGAGGGAAGCAGATAACCATTTATGAAAATTAAGAGTTCTTGTGAATATATGACAGCAACATCATATCCTTAATTGTGAAAGTTATGTGATTTTTTTAATCATTCATTTCTTTTGACACAGGTGTCAATGATCCATTGACGCTAGATGCTTGTGTCGGCACAAAACATTTTCTAGTTACGAGTTATTCATAATATCCTTATTTTCAGCACATTCAATCCTCGCCTTCCTTTTGGAATAGATGTTAAAGACCGGTGTCGTGAAGCAAGGCTTTTTTTTTTTTTTTTTTTTTTAAGATTATTAGAGCGGAAAGGTACTCTGTTGATTCATTAATCGTATCTGCTTATCCGATTGACGTCTATTGGGTTTATCAATGTGGATTTCAATTAATAAAATGGCATGATACCAATAAATAAATAAATAAAATGAAAGTTTCCCTGAAAGCTGGAGGAGATATTGTTTCTTGATAAAGTAAGAGATTTAGAAAAATTACAACGATTTCAGTATGGATTTTACAGTAGTACCCACAAAAAAAAAAAAAAAAAAAAAAAAAAAAAGAAAGAATCTAAAAACTCTGAGCAGTTTGAATTGATCATCGATCGTCTCTCTTGTGATTCATCTGGACATGATTACATGAATTCGCTGACGTCCAACAGATCAGGCAGATCTAAGTACTTCAGCATTTTACTACAATACCTGTCCATTTCATCTTCGGTGCTGCTGTTAATGTATGTAGGTGATGAATTCAAAGGAGTTGGGCTTGATGAAGGTGTCGATAGGACCGAAGCAAAGCTAAAATTCTGGTTGCTACTGTCGTTGGTAGATTGGAGATTAGAGTTTTCTGACAGAGGATCAACCATAGATTGGTCAGCAGAGCTGTTGTAGCCGTAATTGGATAAGGGAATCTGATTATCTGTGAAATTAGATGGAATAGCACCACTTTCTTGCCAAACACTGGCTTGGGAATCATGGCAGTTGAAGCTGGCTGGATTTGATGGGAACTGGTCCACATTGGCATGCAAGAGCTGGGTTTCGTTCAGAAGTGGAGAATTGGGTATGAAAGAAGGGAACTGGGTTTGAACTTGGGAGTTGCAGAGTTGATTATTTTCTTGGGAAGATAAGAGATTGGTGGCGAGATTTAGGAGCTTAGGGTTGATGAGATGTTGAATCCCAAGCAATCTAGAGACATTGAGTTGAGATGGGTTGTAGAGAGGTGAGTTAAGAAGGGAGGAGAGGTCGAGAAGATCAAGTCTTGGGCTGTGAGTTACTGGATCGATTCCCATTCGGAGTAGCCTCTTTCTAATGTGGGTGTTCCAGTAGTTCTTGATTTCATTATCTGTCCTACCTGGTAAGCGAGCAGCAATGGCAGACCACCTAAATTTGAAGGGGGAAAATATATCAGTATTTTTTAGAAAAAATAGTGAAAGTGGTTCAAACCCGAGTGGTAAAATCGTTCCATTGTAACATGATGGTCATGTGTTCTGTTGCCACTGAAATCTAGACCCACACATCATTGATAGACCTGCACAGCAACGAATCAGAGAGGGGACATCAAGTTGATCTATCCTAGTTCATTGCAGCGCAGGTCTCAGTCAGATTTCAGCGGTAACAGGTTCAAATCATAGTTGTCAAGGCATCGCCTAGACACCCAATTAGCCCCCTCGAGATGTTTTGAAAATCAGATACTTAGGTCACCTAAGCCTCTCGTCAGGCCTCCAACCCCTTGATTCTCCTTTATGCATTGACAATTATATATGGTTCGAATACGGAAACAACCTCTCCGAGAAGCAAATGGGATAAGGCTGGTGTACTGAGTAGACCCTTTTTAGTGAAAGTTAAACCCAAGATTAGAGAAAGAGAAGAAGAATGAGATCTTACTTGTTGCCCAAAATACTGTGGAGCTGAATTATGGTTTCTTCCTCTTCAAAAGAGAATTTGCCTCTCTTGATGTCAGGTCTCAGATAGTTGGTCCATCGAAGTCTGCAACTCTTTCCACACCTCTCAAGTCCTATACAATTCAATGATGGAATAAACAAGAAAAACCATTTTTAATTCAGACGATAAAGAAAAAACAAAAACAAATTAGAACAGAAGTATAAAATTTTTAGAAGTATGGAAGGGAAGGTATGTATACCAGCATTCTTTGGAAGGGTTCGCCAACTTCCATGACCATGTTTCTGGATATAATCGATCAGCTTCTGATCCTCTTCTGGTGTCCAAGGTCCCTTCTTCAGCCCATTTTTTTCACAACAAGGTGCTCTCCCCATCTCTTGATATCCTTTTTGCTTGCTTCAAAGTTCTGCTTGATGAGAGAGAGAGAGAGAGAGAGAGAGAGAGAGAGAGAGAGAGAGAGAGAGAGAGAGTTTGGAAGGGAGAATAGAAAGTAAAAGTGTTGAAGGTCGAATATGAAGTATGCGTATAAATAGTTGAGAAGGGTATGAAAGAGAGTAAGTCAAAGGGATTCGGTGCCGGCCTATCTGTTATGTCTTATCACACAAGAGATACGTGTCTCCAAATCTGATCTTCATCTCCCATTTTTTTTGTTTTTACTGTAGATGGGAAAGGAGTAAAAAAAAAAAAAAAAAAAGGTATGGATCCCTTGAATATGCATGTACTGTCTAGGGATCTCATCATGATCGATGTGGTGTGAGACCATCTCTAGAGTGTGGGATTCATCGAATTTAGATTGTGATAGGATTTCAAGAATAATGTATAGAAATCCTCTCCTGCCTGAGTTTGGACAGGAGAGTTGGCGGCCACGGATGGATGGCCACCACCTGATTCTCGGGTGAATCCGAGCTCTCCATCAGAGTCGACACCGCAACTGACAAACTGAGCAGACAGGGGTGTCGGCTCGAACGGAGGGCTCGGATTTACTTAAGAGCCAGGTGACGGCTATCTATCCGGGTCGCCAACTCTCCTACCCAAACTCAGGCAGGAGAGGATGTAGATCCAAAGAGAATACAAGTACATGCAGGTAAACTATTCTAAAAAAAACATTAAAATTGAAATTTGTTCATCATAGTGGCACAAAAACACGCCACATGGCAGATGGGATGATTCTCAAATACAAAAATTTATATCAATACATGGATAGGTATTCGATTGAATTAAATTCTGAAATTCGACATTGGATCATACTAATCAAAGCCTAAATATGCTTATCCAACGGAGGAGATTCATCACAATATGGCTCAAAATAATGGACGGTTGAGAAAAGCTTACTGTAATGGGAGTAAACAAAATTATAGGTCGCAAAAGAAATGAATAAGAAAGGTTAAATCTTTGATATTTTCCCAGCCGAGGTCTCTCTCCTCGCTTCCTGGATTCACTCTTAGCTGTCGCCATTAGTATGACGCCACGTACAATCCAGCCCGACTGACGCTTCAGAACCACGTAACAATGATTTCACACTTGACCAAAAAAATATATATATATCCGTGTTGCATGGCTCTAAGAGGAGTTTCCTGTTTCCGCTTCAGTCGGCTCAGTTTTCACTTTCCAGCAATTCCAAATTGGGGTTTGCCATAGGATTTTTTTTTTACTACATTTATTTAGGGAGGGGGATCGTTGCAGATTACGTGGCCAATGAGAGCAAGTCCAAGGGCATCTAACGGTGATGGGATTTTTCATTTTATGGGTGGGTGGGTCATTTTGTCCTTCCTAATCATTCTTAGAATTAGGTGTGGTAATGGTCCGATTTTGTTTCGGTTTTAGTTTATTATATATGTAGTAACAAGTTGGCTTAATGGGTTCTATCAGGCCATTATTAGACTTGTTCGGATTTTGTGTTGGTTTCTTATGTATGTATAATAAAGGGTAAAATGTTAGCTTAATATACTCTTATCGGTCCACTATCGGGTTGGTTCGATTTTGATTCTATTGGTCCGATTTGGTTTGGGTTTATCAATCGATCCGGTCCAATGTTGATTTTTTTCGGACTATAAAAACACAACCTAATCCCTGTCCATTAAGGTTTGGTCTAGGTTTCGGTTTTCAATTTATGCCCAATTTTGACACCCCTACTTAGAATGAGAATAGTTTAAAGAGAGGCACTTCCATTCTTGGTTGAGAATGCAAAATGGACAAAAAAGCATGTTCTAAAATGGAATGTTTTTGCGAGAACAAGTGGATTCTCGTTCGGTGCACAATTTGTAAGAAGGTGGATACGATGATTCGAGAGTTTTTGGGAGTCGCCACTTAGATTGGGATCTAGAACTCATAATTGACTCTAGATAATCCATGGATAATGAAGTTGATCCAAAATTGAGATTCAGGAAACATGTCAAGGTACGGTCCAAGGAAGGTGTTAGGCACCCTAGTCCACCCGAATAATTCCATCATTCGCTTTGGCTTAATTCATTCAATATTGGAATAATAGATTCCTTATAATTGCATCAAAATAATAAACAAAGAAGATAGATGGGCAGTACCACAGCTAACCAATTGGGTAGCTTACGACTTACTTACCCAAAAAAAAAATGGGTAGCTTACGACTTAAGAGAGAAAATCTTAGAACAATGCATGAATGCATGGACATTATTCTAAAATGATGAGTCTCTAAAGGAGATTGAGATCATGTAAGACTAAGAATTACATAGCAACTAAATGCATGAAATAATCCTAGAAAATCTTCATGAAATGATAGAATTAAATGCATGAGCAATCACATAAAATCATGACCCGGCCACTTCAAGCTATGCATAATTTAAATAAATAAACCCTAACTAGGTCAATCACATCCTAAAATTAAGGATTGAGGCGTAATGATAAGCATATCTCTAATCATCATGAGAGGTAATGGAAATACCTCTTCCTTTGATATTTAATAGATATACCTCTTCCTCACCATACAAGATAAGGAAAATAGGATTTTAGCTTAATGAAAGCTAGTAAATAATGAAATTGATATACCTGATCGGAAGGTATATTGAAGATGATGTGGGCAAGATCACAACAATGACTAATGACTTTAAGAAAAAGAAAGAGCAATAAATAGGAGAAATTCACTGCTACACATTCACTAAAAAAAAAATCCTTTTGTGGCTTATCGTTTATTAGCAAAAAATTGAGAAACTTAACACGAAAGTAGAAAAATAGATAATAGTGACTTGGTCCCGAGCTATGGGTATTTCTGTCTCTAGAGTAGGAGTTGCAAATCAAATTAAAGTGATGAAACAAGTAGTTGGTGAATTAAAGTTGGAACTAGCTCAATTTGCAGAGTTAGAACCCTTTGCACAATTTGCTTCTAATATCAATATAGCTACTCAGAATCAATTGGCAACAGGTCAACCATTGTGTGAATTGCTCAAACAATCCCAATCAGCCCCTCTCACAGTGGAAGAATGGATGGTTACTATTTATACTAGAACGAATGGATATTTTGATTTGTTAGAAATTGGATAGGTAAAGAAATTTCTTGTTTAGTTACGTACTTAAAATCTTTGGTGATTCCATCATACATGATTGAGTTGCAAAAACTTCTGGATAGGTACCCTACTTCTAAACTGAAATCTTTATGGTTAAAAAAAATCTCTTTCTAGTTGCTTTGGAACAATTAGGAGATTCTCACTGTTAGTATTTTCCCTCAGTAGGATTGACTGTTAAATTTATTGGCCTACAGATCTCTTAGAACATAATGGTATTCATATCAACGATAAATATGGTCAGTAATGTAACCACATACCTCTTTGAGTTTGATATCCCTCTGTGTCTTCAAGCTTTGATCGAAATCCCTCGATTACAGTCTTTCACAGCCTCTAGAGGATATCCTGATGTCTCTTGCTAATGGGTGCAGAGAGAACTAATTAACTATGGTTGTGGGAACTCTAACTCAGTATTTATAGAATACTGTTGTAACCTTAAAACCTTTCCCACAATAGAATTAAGATTATCAAACTTATCTCATACCATGTAACGAATCAAACTGAATCGGTTCTACCGTGTCAATCAGACTCCCACTAAATTAACTAGTTTAGATAATTAAGTCCATATATAAATCTTACAATCTCTCACTTGGGCTATATTAATTACAAAACCACCGTCAGTCAGTGTGGCCACGAAATCCAACACACAAAATCGTCACTAACTTTGAAACATCCAGCAAGCTTCCTAATGCGAGCAACAACGGATAATACACCTCAATATATGATGTACGGTCTTCTGTCAGTCACAACAGAGGTCTACTCAATACATGAATTGCCTGAGATAATGCATGAAAGTAAACTCTCATGCGAGTCCAAACTTTGATTAAAAACACTTAATCAAAATGCCTCAAAACTTTTATGGACAACTAAAAATATGGTATTTAAATAATCCAAAAATATAATATCATACCTTGGTTAGACACTGTCTTTATTTTTTGGCTAAATATTATCTTCTTTGGTTAAATACTACCTTATACTTTATGGCTAAATACCGCCCAGTACTCTTTAGCTAAATACCGTCTTGTATGCTTTGGCTAAATATTACCTCAGTAACCATGACTGAATACTGCCTTGTTACATCGACTGAATATTACCTTTATTCTTTGACATGTCAAACACATATAACTATGTAAACAAAATAGCAATCATGCAATACTTTATAAATAAAATCATGGTTACAAAACTGTGCCCATTAGACCATGAACAATATAATCAAATACAATAGGCAATGTGAAAATACAAGCATAAATATAAAGAGTCTCCTACTGATTAAGCATATCTAGAGACTCCCACTGATTCTCAGATCTTTGACCACTCAAGCCTCTAATAAAATTAATTATTTTCAACCATTCCTATATTAGATATGCCATCCCTTGAAGACTCCCACTGACAAAACCTTCGTCAGAGTCGTCAGAAAATCTACAATTATATAAATTCTTTTGATATTTTTCTTCTCTGAAGAGATTTGATCTCTATTATGCTTTAAAATAGTAGATTTCTTATTATTTTTTGAGAAGAACACAACTGAATCGTTGTCATAATATATCTTAATAGGTCTAGAAGTAGAGTCTACAACCTCCAAATCAGAAAAGAAATTCTTACACCAGATACCTTATTTGTTATCTTTCATAGAGTTACAAAACTCTACCACCATAATAATGAATCTTGAGGTTGATTTCCTGTCATTAATGCTTACATTAAAAATTATATCAAAATAGTTTAGAGTGTCACTATTTCCATAAATGAATACATAATCTTTGGTCCTCTGCATGTACTGCATGACCATCATTTTTTCCGTTGTCTAGTGAGTTATACCAGTATCCAATTGAAAACATCCCATAATACTCAATGAAAAGACTATATAAAAACGATTACAATCTTGAATAAATATCAAGCTTCCTACTATAGTGTAGATGCTCACACTTAATATCATTCCTTGTATACAATTCTATCAATTTGTCTCCTTTATTGATTTAAGCATCTGCAACTTAATGGTTATACATGCATACTAAATAGTTCAAAAATAAGAACAACGTTCACATTTTGAGACAAATCCAGAATTCTATTTTTCTGTCATGGGAAAACTCAATGATAAGTACAAAGGTACTTACTTACATATTATTCATCTCGAAGTTATCAGACATTGAAACTTTGATTTTAATCAGTAAATTACGTTAATACAGGTCAGTATTTAACCATTAACACATATAATTAGGAAATGAATCCGCTCCCATTGACCTCTAGATATACATAATGATCAATGACAATCTCAATCAAGTTGAAAGAAGATACAACCCTGTCAAACTTCAGATACCTATTTAATCTACATATTGACTTTATAAGTTTTCAAAACATATCTTCTTTATCTATACCACAAAACCTTATGATTAAAGCATATAAATTTTTTTTTTTAGATTTTTTTTATCAAAACATTCTTTATATCTATCTGATGCAATTCTAAAACAAAATACACAACTAAGACCTCAAAGATTTAAAGTCAATACTTTCTCTTCTCTTTGTGTGATTCCACTTTACTATTAGTCTTACTTTGTAGCAATCAATTCTCCCACTAGAATCATATATTTCTTTGTATACCCATTTTGAGCTTATGAGTACATCGCTCATCGACAAAAGCATAAAATCTCAAGTCTCATTATTGTTCATAGATAACAATACATCTTTTATGACTATTAACCATTCAAGAATAATTTCATTATTGACAACTTGCTCAAAATCATTGGGATTTTCATCTTGTCCAATACTAAAATATTTATTTTAAAGTACAATATGTGATTAGATGAAATCATAGATCTACATGGTTTAGTATATCTCTTCATTGTCTCTTTTGGCTCTACTATAATGGTAATGCATTAATCTGAATGAAGATAATCTCAAAAATTATCTCATTACACACGGTAATAATTTCATTATCTTAACTGGTTGCACCACAGTTATTTTCATGTGATCTCATCAAACTTTATATTTCTTGAATCTGTTTTGGCATCCCATAAAATGACAACTCAATGTCCTAAAATAATCACTCTCCCATAAATGTTATGAAACCATGTTAGCTCTATAGTCTCAAACAAGAAGATAACTTAAACTGAAACTGACTAACTAAGTATTTTATTAATAATAGAAGCTGCAATATCAATTCTTTTCCTATAGGATTAAATACATTCTTAGGCTCTTGTAAACACTTGCTCAAATTTATTAAGGAATAGATCAGTATCACATGATCTCCCATAATACATATACTTTTATTTAGATCCAATAGTTTTAATTCTTTTAATAAAAAAAATTTTATCTTAATTTTCATTATTTGAAAAAACACCCATGGACTAAACTATGACAAAAATTTTAGATGAAATCTCGATGTCCACCAAGTCCAATAAATCTTTGTTATAAATAACCTTCATTTACCTTAATCTTGTTACATATATACATGTTATAAGCTTTAAAAGGAGGGGTTTCAGAATATGATTAATGCTTAAATGTTTAATAGAATTCAATCTACTGCATGTTCTTGCTCAAAAGTTTCATAATTCTTATTCCTTTTTCACTTAAGCTTATCTAGCTTTACAACCTTTCTTCACATGTCCTTTCTAAGTCACACTATAAGAATTTCATTCTACTTTGATCTATTTTATCTTCCAGTTCTTTAATATCTAATTATTTGTCATAAAATTTTTGACTATTGCATGGAAAAGTGTATTTCATTCTGTGAGTTTCTCTACCCCTTTCGTACTTTACTCTTGTCTAGATATGTCTTATGCACTATGACATTAGCATTCATATTTTTTTTTTTTCTTTTAAACTTCTATCCTTAGTTCTTTCAATTAAGGTCCACTATATCTTTTGAGTACTATACGTCACTAGGATCTGACTATACAATTCTTGTGAGGAAGTGAAAGTCTAAAGTGTCACCTACATAGGTTCTAATGAATTACCTACCAATGTTCACTTATCCTTGAGCTTATCATTTACAGTTAACAGCTCTACCTTGTACTTCCTCACACTCTTAATACCATCTATTATCATCAAAACTGGTACTGATAAACTTGAGTAATAAAACATCTCTCTGTCCCTTCTTGAAATATCAAACCTTACTTTGAATTTCACTAGGAATATCCTTAGTTCTTTTTTCAATGTTCCTCATTTGAAATTACTTTACTTGATCTTAAGAACTGAACACCCTAAAAACCAAAATATAATTTTCTGTTGAGTACATATAGGTTAAACAGTCCTACACTAGTTTTTAATTTCCATGTCAATTGATAGAACTAGTCACCAATGATAGACATCTTAAGGTTTTTAATCATTATATGTCCACAGCTATATTACAATGTAAATAATTATAAGTCTATGATTAATACCAAATAAAATTAGCTAGCAAGAATATATAGATATATAGATATATATATATATATATATATATATATATATATATATATATATATATATATATATATATATATATATATATATATAACATGTGCAAGTTAATTTATATCTTTAAAAAATCAATTGAACTATATACACATTCTTTGGGACAATATGTGCACTGGTCCTCTCGATATCTATGCAATAATCATCAAGGGATAAAGACTCTCAGAAATTTCACCACCTTTGGGTGGATGAAACTCCTAAAACCAAAATTCTTTAACCATGTGCATGAGTTCTTTATAATCTTAGACAATATCAACTTTGGGTGGACAATGTAGTTCTTTGCTGCATTCATAAAAGTGAGAGTTTAAGTCAGTATCACTTTTGTGTGAGCACTATACTTCATTGCTGTAGCTGGTAAATACATAAATATTAGATTTGAACATATTATGATAGAACCAAGATTGTTACTTTGGTGGTCACACCAAAATCCTTACACAACAGTTACAAATTTTAATTTGAATAAACTTGAACAATGTTACCTTTGGATGAACACCATCAAACTGAAGCATTTACAAAACATAAACTCTTGAATTTGAACACATCATAATGAAATAAGGTTGTCACTTTGGTGGTCACACTAAGTTCCACCATGATATGAATAAATTTCAACCTACAGCTCATGTGAGATATTTATTTAATCATGAATGTTTTAAAATATAACTTTATAAGCCTAAACATTCATATAAACATGCACAATAACTCAACAATCAATTTGGGTATCTAATATCCGTGGTCGACCTCACCAAGGAAGCACCATGAATGGAGGATATTGATGTTGTGCGTAACTTTTCAGATGTATTTTCTAAAGAACTACCAGGACTACCACCCGACTGAGCGACAGAGTTCGTTATAGATCTGATACCCGGAGCCGCACCAGTATCTAAAGCACCCTATCGAATGGCTCCTATTGAACTGAAGGAATTGAAGGTACAGTTACAAGAATTATTAGACAAAGGTTATATCAGACCTAGCATATCACCATGGGGAGCACCAGTATTGTTTGTAAAGAAGAAGGACGATAGCGTTCAACTGTGTATAGACTATCGGGAATTGAATAAGCTGACGATCAAGAATCGGTACCCATTGCCTCGGATCGATGAATTGTTCGATCAGTTGCAAGGTGTCAAGGTGTTCTCCAAGATTGATCTTCGGTTAGGATACCATCAGTTGAAGATTAAGGACGGTGATATTCCAAAGACAGCATTCAGAATAAGATACAGACATTATAAATTTTTAGTCATGTCTTTTGGATTGACTAACGCACCCACAATTTTTATGGAACTCATGAATCGGGAATTCCATGATATGTTGGATACGTCGATTATTGTGTTTATTGATGATTTATTGGTCTACTCCAAGGAGAAAAAAACTCATGTCATGAATCTAAGAGCCGCTCTGCAGCAACTAAGGAAAGAGAACCTTTACGCCAAATTTATAAAGTGTGAGTTTTGGCTAAATGAGGTCGCTTTCTTAGGCCATGTTGTATCTGCTGAAGGAATTAAAGTGGATCCTAGCAAGATTGAAGCCATTGTGAAGTGGGAAGCACCTAAGAGTATTGCAGAAATTAGAAGTTTCCTAAGTCTAGCTGGGTATTATCGATGATTCATGGAAGACTATTCCAGAATTCTTGTACCTCTCACCGGTTTGACTAAGAAAGGAGAAAAATTTCCAAACATTGAAGGTTGGATTGATATCTGCTCCCATCTTGACTATTCATATTCCAGGACAACCATTTACCTTGTACACTAATGCGTCTGGATTGGGTTTAGGATGTGTTCTTATGCAAGGAGAACAAGTAGTTGCGTATGCTTCAAGACAACTAAAAACACATGAGAGGAATTATCCTACTCATCATGACTTAGAATTAGCGGCAGTAGTACATGTTGTCAAGATATGGAAACATTATTTGTATGGAGAGAAATTTCAGATTAAATCAGATCATAAGAGTCTCACTTATCTTTTTAATCAAAAGGAGTTGAACATGAGACAAAGAAGATGGCTGAAATTACTGAAGGATTATGATTGTGATATCCAGTATCATCCAGAAAAGGCTAATGTAGTTGCTGATGTGCTAAGCAAAAAAATAATGATAAAATCTCAAGGAGAGATTAACAAGACTGCAACAATGTGTGTTACAGGAAAAATATTCAATTATGGTAATGAGCAATTCATGATAGATGCATCGGTGAATCGACTAACCAAGGGTTTATTCATCGGTTTTCAAATATATTTGCCACATTGAAGATTGTACCTGATATAATTGATGAAGTAAAAACCGCTATTAAATCAGACCCTTATCTGAGAACGGTACAAGAAGACATCGAAAAAGGTAGGACTATTCTTGAGTTCACCTTGGACGATGAAAAGGTACTGAAGTACAAAGGAAGAGTATATGTTCCTGAAACGAAAAAATTGGACATTAGACACAGACTAATGAAGGAAGCTCATACCACCGTTTATTTGGTACATCCTGGAAGTACAAAGATGTATCATGATTTGAAGAAATTATATTGGTAGAGAGGAATGAAAGTAGATGTAGCTAAATTCGTGTCTCAATGCCTAAATTGTCAGAGGATAAAGGCTGAACGGTAAAAACCTGCAGGATTGTTGCAACCACTGTCATAACCAGCATGGAAATGGGACTGCATCACCATGGACTTCATCACTGGGTTACCGTTGACTCCTCGAGTAGTTGACGCAGTCTGGGTGATTGTAGATCGTCTGACTAAGACAGCTCTCTTTATAGCTATACGGCCACAGTATACCCTGGAGAGGTTAGCCAAGCTATATGTGGAAAATATTATCAGATTACATGGTGTACTTGAAAGCATTGTGTCCGATAGAGACCCACGCTTTACTTCAAAGTTTTAGAAAGGATTGCAAAAGGCTATGGGTGCAATGTTGAAGTTTAGTACTGCATTTCATCCTCAGACAGATGGACAGTCGAAGTGTACCATTCAGATTTTAGAAGACATGCTTCGAGCCTGTGTAATTGATTTTAAAGGATCATGGGATGAGAAACTACCATTGATCGAGTTCGCCTATAACAACAGCTATTAGGCTACTATACAGATGTCATCCTATGAAGCACTATATGGTAGGAAGTGTCGAACTCCTTTGTTTTGGAATGAAGTTGGAGAACGGAGCATCGTTGGACCAGAGTTTGTTGAAAAGACTTGTCGAGTAGTCGACATTATTAAGGAAAGAGTTAGAATAGCTCAGAATCGTCAGAAACAGTATGCAGATACTCGACGTCGAGACCTTGAATTTGTCGTAGGTGATAAGGTATTCTTGAAAGTATCACCTATACAAGGTTTAAAACGATTCGGATAGAAAGGGAAGCTAAGTCCGAGATATGTCGGGCCATATGAGATTCTAGCTAAACGTGAAAAAGTGGCTTATCAATTAGCACTACCACCATCTATGTCAAGTGTGCATGATGTATTTCATATATCATTATTGAAGAAGTACGTCAGAGATCCAACACATGTTTTGACAGCGGATCCACCAGATATAACTGATGAGTTGACATTCGAAGTAGCACCAACTGAAATCACCAGTCGAAAGGTTCAACGTCTACGCAACCGTGACATATACTATGTTAAGGTCACCGGGAGGAGCTGAGATATAGAAGAGAAATCACATGGGAAGAAGAGAATGCTATGTGAAAGCAATATCCTCATCTGTTCGACTCGGAAGGCATGTGTAAATTTCGAAGATTAAATTTCTAATAAGAGGGGGGGAGTTGTAAGACCTGTATCAAACTAACCGGTCTTACCACCTTGTACCAGGTCTACCTATCATGGTCGAGCCAAGTGGACCAAGTGCGTGAAGAAACCACAAGACCAAGTATGGAATTTAACTCAAAAACAATTAAAAATGAGTATGTAGTCGCATGCTTAAACAGGTATGTCCAACCCCACCTCAAAAGAGTCCAACCCATGACTTTTTGGTCGTGGGGTCGCATGTCTTAAAAAACAAAGGGTCGACGGATTCTGCGACCCTACATCCGACCCTACAAAGACAGTTAGAATCTGAAAATTAGAAAACCATCCTAATTCAAAGGGGGTCTTTCCTAAACTCATTGGGACTTATTATGGAGGATTTTCCTCTATAAATAGGACGTCCCTTAGCCTCTTTCACTCCTTTAGAACCCTAATTGAAAGTGAAAGAAAGAGAAGAGAAGGAAGAGAAGGAAACTTGAAGAAGAAGACTAAGGAAGAAGAAGTTCAGAGAAATCTCTGAATCACAGCAAACCCAAGGTATGAACCTAAATCCCTACATGAATTGGGAGCCTAGAATAGTTTATGAAGAACATAGGATTAGAAGAAACCTAAATCATCCATCCATGGATAAATTCTAAGAGATTCCATGGAAGTGATCGCTATGAACAATGAATGGTGTATAAATTATAGTTATGAGCCATAGAACAATCATAGGATGGACCATGATAGTAAGCCAAAGGTTTCAAACATGAAGGAATGGACTTTAGAATGAAAGGTCGACTCAGAACACGTGTGGTCGCACGTAGGGTCGAATGATATCCGACCCTACGAGACCACATGATCGACCACATGCCCTCGAAAAGTCCAAGGGAGGGTGTGGTCGCACGTAGGGTCGAATGGTATCCGACCACACCTGCAACCCTACCCCCTGGGATCATAGAAATTGCTACCCTAGGTGCTACCCTACCCTGCGACCCTACCCCTGTGGTCGCAGAAACTGCTACCCCAGGTGCTACCCCACCTGCGACCCTACAATTTCTGTTAGTTTAAACATATTGAAATTAATTCTAATTAAAATCTATCGACTTATTAGATTTTTCCAGTGATTTAAAAATAAATTATAAAGCTTGAACGAGGATCTACTAGCAATCAAAGGTGAAGGAACAAGACCTAAACTAATTGGCTAATAATAAACTGTTTTTGTGTATTGAGTCCAATACCATGAATGATTCTATGCTTGTATGATTGTAATGTGCATATCACATGTCATCCATTATTCCTGTTATTACTGTTCATGCATATTTAATTCTATTTATTTATAACATGATGATGATGATGATTAAGGGTGTCAAAAATGGGCCCGGATCGATAGCACGGACCGAGCCAGCCCGATATAACCCGAACCCAACCCGGACCGAACCTTAATGGACATGTTTCGGTCTCGGCTTGTAAAGCCCGACACCGTTTCAGCCCAAATCGAAACCAAACCGGACCAGCCCGTTAAGAAGCCCGAACTAGTCCGAACCAATAATACCTAACCCAAACACCGGTAAGGTCCATTCGGACCCAGTTTCTTAATTTTAATGATTTTAAATTTTGATGGATTATATTACACTGTTATAGTTCATTTCTTGATCGGAAAGATTATATGAATCTATAGTTGAAAAGAGTATGTTAATTGTTACAATTTACTGAATTACATGCATATAGAATGAATGATTCTAATTTTATAGATATAAATAATAAAACAAGTCATATATCTTACATATAAAATAGGCCCGATAAGCTTGATAAGCCCGGTCCGGACCGAACCAGTTCGAAATCACCTCAATAAACCCAACCCGATAACAAATCGACACCGGACCAGCCCGATTATTATTGTGTCCAGCACAGCCCAACCTAGCCCGAACTCTTAATAGACATGTTTTGGGTTGGGCTTATAAAACCCGACACCGATTCAGCCCGGACCGAAACCGGCCCGGACCGGCCCGTTGACACCCTTAATGATGATGCTAGGAATAGGCATGTGAATGTATGTGTGTGGTTAGTGTACTTGATGCGAGTGGAGCATCAGGGGGAGGACGTGACACTGTGGTTCATCCTGGTCACCAGACTCTAGCTCTATCTCTACTCAAGTATTGTCCACTAACATCGTCGTATCGTCATTACCTTAGCAGAACTATTACGTCGTAGGGCATCAAGGGAGGTGGCCTCAGACCGTGTAGTCTCTGACTCTATCAGGGGACCTTAGCTCTATCTCTATGGACGTATTGAGGGATACTGGGATGAGGCCTTGGATACACTATTTGACATTAGGAATGGTTAGTTGCGAGCCCAGTTTGCAAGCCCTTGCCAATAGGGGCTTACGTGTTGGTATGGGTAGGGCATCAGGGGAAGTGTGATGCGGTGCGGTCCTAAGCACTTTAACTCTATCCCTATTTCATGGTGGGTGCATGTGGGACGGCAATGGTGTTTGATCCATTGGGCGGCTTCACACACTCGTGTATAGAGGTGCAACGGCCACCTATCCTTTCTATTGCACATTGCAAACTTATGAACCAAACCAAAGATATGAATTAAATGCATGCATATGTTTGTTACATTGTTTTGTTTGCTCACTGAGCCGTGATGTGTGCTCACCCTTTCGACGTCGAATATTTTTAGTTGATGATGCAGGTACAACTGTAGAAGACTATATGAATGCTCCTATGTACGGACATGCGACGGCGATGGATGCAGAAGTTATGATGGAGTCGCATGATTCGTCATGCGAGTGCAACTCATGCGTTTTCGATTAGATTTTGTTTAAGTTATACAAACGATGTAATTGATTAAATTATTTTAATTTATGTCTTAGTTCTTTTGAAGATAATTGGATAATTTATTTATGATATCATCTTTAGACTCTCAGTTCATTTAATATTAAAGACTTCCGCTATTGTTTATTTACTCTGATTATAGTTGTGGATGTGTATGGTTTAAGCAAACGGACACAGCCTATCGAGTTCTGATTGAACCATTGGTTTATTGGTTGTTCATCATACCATTCTGAATAGTGCGAAATTGGGGTATGACAGGTGCAGGGGCTACCAAACCTTTCTATAGCATATTGCAAACTAAAAAACCAGACCAAAGATATGAATTGAATGCATGTATATGTTTGTTGTATTATTTTGTTTGCTCACTGAGCCATGATGTGTGCTTACCCTTTCGACATCGAATATTTTAGTTAATGATGCAGATCCTACTGTTGAAGAATATATGAATGTATCGACGTATGGACACGTTGCCGCCATGGACGTAGAAGTTGTTGAAGATGCTCATGATTCTTTATGCGAGTGCAACCAGTGCATATTCGATTAGTTTAGCTATATTTGATTATTGGAACATGTAATGGATTAATTATTTTTATGTCTTGAGTCTTGGAGATAATCGGATTAATTATTTATTATCATTGTTAGACACTCAGTTCATTATCTGTAAGACTTATGTTTATTTGTTTATTACCTCTGATTATTACTGTGGAGAGTGTGTGTGGTTTGATATGGTGGGTACGACCTATACGAGATCCCGAATGAATCGTTGATTTTTTGGCGGTTCATCACACTAACCTGGTTAGACTGGAATTGGGGTGTGACGTGCTTTGCCAAAAAAATATGATTAAAAACCTTGGCCATATATAATCTTAGATGGGAGGGATTCCATACACTTGATTTGCTATTTGATTGGTGGAAAAGGAAGGAAATACTAGTACCATTAAAGAAGATATGGATGCCCTTATTGTTTATAACTTTGGAATATATTTGGAAGGCAAGGAATATGGCATGCTATGATGGAATCAGGTTAATGCCAAGAAGAGTACTGTATGATATAAGAGTTAAAATGAAAGCTTCTTCAAAGCTAAAACCATGTGAGGTCAGAAGGATGGTAGATTTACATATCAAACAATATTTTAATTTGAAGACAAAAGGAAAAAGTGTACAAGTAATTCGACCTATATTGTGGATCAAGCCTAAAGGAAGGTGTTGCAAACTTAACATTGATGATGCTCTTTGGGAAACCCAGGAGATGCAGGAGCCGGTGGTGTGTTTTAGGATAGTCATGGGACTGTCTTGATAGCTTTTTCGGCCTTCTTGGGGCAAAAAACTAACTACCAAGTAGAGCTACTAGCTGCCATGGAAGGGTTGAGCCATGCCTCATGTCTTGATGTGAGCCATTTATGGATTGAATGTAATTCAAAAACTATGGTAGACAGCATGTTAAATAGAGATCCCCCATGGTTTATTTTACAGCAATGGAGAGGTATGATGGCAAGATTAGCAAATACTGATATAAGGATAATACATTGCTTTAGAGAAGCTAACGTTATTGCAGACATATTAGCAAAACGTAGAGCTACAGAGTTAGTTTCTGAGGTGTAGACTACTTGCCCTGATTTCATAGCAAGGGATGTAATGTGGGACACATATGAGCTTCAAAGGTATATATTCAATTGACTTTATTTTATTCCAATGATAAGGCTCTACTAATGGCAATACCGAAGGTGGAGTTATTACTATCATGGTGAATTTTTATATTCTTTCTACTCTTTTATTTTAATACAAATTCTTGCGAATCTTTAGCAAAAAGGTTCAATTCAATTTCAGCTCATTTTTAACACTCTTAGACCAGACTGATCAGACCAATTAGATTTAGAGACCTCAACCCGAATCTGATCCAATATGATTTCGGTCCGGTTTGATCCTGGTCGAATCAAGCTGGATTTATACAGTATTTGTTTTTGGGCTCCATTTTAGTACCCCCTACAAAATACATAGTAAATGCAGTTTTTCTCATCTCAAAATGTAATGTTGACTTAAAATGCATTTCATGAATGAACAACAACGGCGGCCGAATTCATTCCCTCGTCCCAATGGAAAGTGTAGGGACATTCAAAATGGGAAGCAAAAGCCAAGACTTGAAAAACTGAATCATTGGTAAAAGGCTTGATTCGGAGTTTCGCTAAAAGCAGATGTATCCAAGTCCACTTTAAATTTTATCCAAATCAACAATGGTCCATATCTCGCATATCTCGCATATCTCGCTTGTCTCTAGCAGCCGACCTTTTAGTTTGAAACCGCAATTAAGGGAAAGAACTCATGCACAAGTGTCCTCTCTGATGGCTCTTTCTCTCCCCAGCCTTTCCCTGCCACTGAAAATTTTTGTACAAAGCAACCTTCTGGAGAACCAGGTTTGTTGACTTCAAGCCCTGAGACAATAAAGAATGGGTTTTGCCTTTCTCAATTATTGGTTTTGCTTTTGTTTCAAATCCCCATACTTGGCTGTCCATCACCTCACTTTCTAATCCATGAAAAGACATACAGACCTTTTAAAAGACACACAGACCTTTTTGACTCCTACTTAAAAAGAAGGGTTTTACTTCAAATGGGTTTTTTTTTCAGTACAGATTCCAATCATGAGTAAAAATTCCCCCAACATGGTTTTATTATATGAATATTTAGGAAAAGAACCCACCCTACGCAACCCTCATGAGCAGAATAGGACTGCTGATTGTGGGATAACACAGGCCACAACTCGTAGGTAATATTTCTTTGTGTGGCAGTGAGCGACCAAAACGTGGTCGGCGGCCAGTGAAAAACAGATGGATTACAACAACACATTCCAGGTTAAACACCCTACGGCAGGACAAAGCCCGCAGACTTTCCTGGTGAAGCTGTGGAGCTGACCTTATTGAGGACTTCCACCTTATTGGAACATCCCAAAACCCTATTATTGCATCGTTATTCTTATTTTCACCAAGCACTACTGAAAGGTGGAAACCAAGAATTTCCTCACCAAATGAACCTATGAATCTATACTGCTCCAACCCTTGTCCTCTCATCAATTTCATCAGAGCTTGAAGGTTATAATTGGGAGACAAGAAAAAATAATGATGAAAACAATGATTAGTTTTTGTGCTTCTTCATTTCCTCTCTATTTAAAAGAAAATTCAAAATTTTCTTTTCCTTTCATGCGTTCCAAACATTGCTGAAGGAAGAAAGTAAAAAATCAGATTTTTTTTTGTGAGAATTTGAAAACGTTGGATGGCTTTTATGTAGTTTCTATCATTTGGCAATTTAGATGGGATCCAAAATTTTATGAATAAGTAGAACAAAGTCTTCTTGCATGTCAAATTTTATCTCAAATGGAATTAGCCAAATGTCAATAATAATTCTTTGAAAATTGTGACCACAAAGGTATATAGACTATTCAAAGGATGCATACCATACATGTGAACATCTAGGATTGGATTGGAGGCTTGATATTTGGCATATGCCTTATTTACATCATTACCCAATCTATCGAAGAGTCGAAATTGTCCTATCATCTTTCCACATGATAAAAATTTGGTTGACCAATAAACCATACAAAAGTCAATTTACCATATATTTTGTAATTATCCACTTAATAGAATTTTACTAATCTTCTATCTAGCTCTCATAAGGAGAAAGAAAAAAAAAATCATTTCTTGAAGCTATACTCTTTATTTTTTCGAAGTACTTCAAGCTATCTACAGGAACAACAATATATTCATATCTTTCCCTTTCATCAAATTCAAGCTTGAATCCAGCCGGCTAAAGAGCTGTCAACGCCTAGCTCACAAGCAGGACCAGGGGCATTTACGTCAGAATTCCCTTACCTTTCTACCACCCCTCTATAAAAAATTTCGAGCCACATTTCTAAGGATACCAACCCGTATCTGTATGATATTGCATGACGATGTCCATGCACCGTGGACGGTTCCCCTCCATTAATCTAGGATTCACATCCTCTCCTCCCTGGGAGGATGAGGATGCCCTTATCGGTGACCGACATGTGACTCTTAAAAAAATCTGAGCTATATGTCCGAACCAACATCGAGCCAACAAGCTGAGTTTATAGGGGGTGTCAGCTCGAACTTGTGGCTCGGATTCTCCCACGAGTCATGTGTCTGCCATCTGACGGGGGCGTCTCCGTCCTCCTAGACCACTGGAAGGAGAGGATGCGGATCCATTAATCTATCACTCTGGGCATTCCTTACTACGCGTTCCCATTTCCCATGCAAGACTCTTTAACACTCTAAGGTAGGGTCCATTCCAAAGTGCGAAAACCCCTAGTCCACTGACTCCAGTCACCCTACTTTACGACCCTCCATGACGACCCTCCACGTCATATGCAATGATGTGCCCCGGGGGGAGTGGTTGTCAGTTGGTGTGGTTTAAAGTCCTTTTGATGATATGGTACCTTTACGTGTACACTGGCATCTAAATTAGAATCATACATTTTTTCTTGTGAAGGGGGTATCATCCATTTCTAAAGAGGGAAGAGTAATAAATGAAGCGAAAATATACTTATGATGTGAGAAAACATGAGAGAGTGTTTCTTATGAGAATAGTTCTTCTGTATGTATTTATATCTTTTTTAGGATGTCATCACTGTCTATATCTTATGGATCTCACACTTTAAACGTGGTTTTCACACTACATCAATGGTAATAGAATCCCATAAAAATTACATGCACATGCAAGTAATCCAAACTTCCTTACCCATCCCTTTCACTAATTTTATTGTTTCTATTAAATGTGAAACCACTACAAACTTGGAAGACATTGAAAATCATATGTTGAAAATGTCTTATCCACCTCTAACTAACCATAAAAGGTTGATCAAATGTTTTTTTTATTCATCTAGTGAGATTTGGCCCCAGCCTTATATAAATAACTAATTGTTTGACGCATCCCTCATTTTTTTTATTCATCTATTTCTTGCTTCATTAAATTACCTTAATTAATGAGAACCCCTGAAGACTTCTTATAATGCATGTGGAATATAAGCTAGGCAATATGAAACTTGGAAATGCTACAAGCTTTAGTTTATTACTCTAATATGACTTAGATTAATATGAGTGTAAACTAGCTAGGCCTCATGTCCCCATGCTTGCTATCATCATGATGACACCTCACTTGTTTTATGACCTTTCTAATTTGGGTTGATTTAGATTATTGAAATGTAAACTTACATGTCCAAAATCAATGGTTGCTTGTGCATGCATTACCCTAATTAGAGTCACCTATGTATTCAAGTCGACACTAATCAATATCTAAATTAGGTAGATTATATATTTTTTTTTTATAAATGATTCGGTAGATAATCTAAATACTGTTCATATCTGTTGTTAGGTGTCCAATATCTCTCAACAAACTTTGAATTATAGAACAGCATGATTTATTTGTTACAAGTGGTATATCCAAGGTTTTACTTATCAGTATAGGCCAATGTCAAAATTGTTCTAATACCGATATGGATCAAGTACATATCCAATGGGTGCTTAACATGTGGCCGATACGCCATCGAGGCCAATACTTGCACTTCCACGTTTTCCTATCCATGGATTTTTATTTAAACAATGTAATCGTATATGAGTCCAGTTCCTCTACACTTACGTGCATGCATCATCCACACGATCTCATCTCTATGGAGTGTGAAATCCACTTTAGGAGTATGAATCCTATACCCCATAAACGGAGATGGGATCAAGTGGAGGATGCACGTAAGGATAGATAAGCCACGTCCAGTCTTATATGTAGTCCCCTGGAGTTACATATACTAATGCACACAAATAAATTATACTATCAGTATTTATAATATTGATCAATTAATAAGAAGGAACACTTAGCTCCCATTGGTCCTTGAGAACTTTCAGAACATAATAACAGTGTTGTCGAGGACTGGGCTCATTTCAAATTGTTCTATCAATCAAGTTCATGATCCAATGGTTGAAATCAGTCCGCATGCATATCGATACATTGGTTTGTGTACAGAGTAAACTCCAACTATTGATCACGACTAGAGAAATTAGACAACTTTTGTCTGGACTTACGTATAACCATGGAGACATGTGTTTGGTTCTTGTACGTAGCTGCAGGAGGCTACTGCATACATAACAAACAAAATTTTCCAACAAATCGGGTAGCAGGAGTTTTTATGTGCCCGGTTTTGTGTTCACCTAAATAGAATCATATTTTAATTATAAAGGTATTTTAGAAGATAGTTAAATCTAAAAAGGGATTTGTAAACCCATTTGGGAAGCCAGGAAGGGGCCGATTCCTAATCATTGCAGGAAATATTTTTTTTTCATAACATAACCATATGCATGGCGGCATCAAACTTGAAGGACGTGATTAGTCAATGGTTATGGACGAGTTTCTTCCCAATGTGTATACTCAACCTGGAATAGTAATACTTTATTCTGAGATTTCGAGACTTTCTTTAGTCTCGTCTGTAATGCACATTAGAACCAGACTATAACAAACAGAGAAGATAGAAGACACGAAAGGTATCTTAAGCTTATCAAAGTTGGTTTCCAAATTTAGTTGGCCAGAAATCTAACAGAACTCATAAGTCATTGGAATATTGGACAACTTTTTGAGTCAACTCCAAAACAGAATCACATCTGAACATCCAAAACGGATCAACTCAAAGACCAGATAACAGAATAAGCTATAAACAAGAACACCTGAACTGAACAGGTGGCAGGGTTCCCAGATTGAACTATTCTTAATTTTTGCAGGTCAACTATATTTTGTTTCCCCTATTATTACAAAATTCAAAAACTTCCTTAACGGTATGTGGGTTTTTGGTCACAGCTGATTCGATTTCATATAATTTCTCTTTCGAGGGGATAAAATATTTTTTGTGTTTTGTTTTTCTTCACAAAATTCTTTTATCACAGATTATGAAAAATAAAAAATTAAGTTTCTGCATTGATTTCAGCTTGCAAATGAGGATATAGTAAGGGGAAACACCCTTATCACAATAGGTTGGAATTGTAGAATCGTGTAGTTATAATGCATATTCACAGCTTATAATATGAGAAAACAAATTATTTCTAGCAATGGTTGATAAAGAACATATTCTAAATATGAAAAAAATCACAGAAGAGTGCATTTTTGTCTAATATAATTCATTCCAGTGGTAACCCTTAACAATAGACCCATCTCAAGCTACCTTTTGAAACAAATGGATCAATTCCTATTGAAGAATATATCAAATTATAAGCAGTTTGTTTTGGTCCTTCCCCCCTCTGGGTTTTCAGCCACCGAATCAGTTTCATTTAATTTCAATTTAGAGGGAAAATACATTCCTTGTATTCAGCTTTTCTTATGATGATTTTATTTTATTAGACTAAAAAAATATGAGAAAATAAATGTTTAGAATGTTGTCCATACTTAAAGAATTTTCATGAAATTTTCATGAGCTTCATCCCTTTGACATTTGGTAGTCAACCTTTACAGCCATGGGAAGGTTGCAATTTGGCAACCTCCTGTCTTGTCAGTTGCCCTTTATTTCTTCCCTATTTGAGCCAAGTGTCATTGACAGCTCAGATAACTATTTTGTAATGTGGGTTTCTTGTACTTCAGCCATGACTCACTGTATTTTTTTTTTTTTTTCCCGGGGGGGTGGTTGAGTGACTCTCACATTGTAGTTTAACCACACCACCCAATACTTTGGACATGTGTTCTGCTCTGGTTGATAATCTTTTTCTTTTCTTTTTTACACCAACGAAACCACATTCTGTCCCCATCAACTAAGTTTGTTACCAAAGTAACCATTAGCATCCAGATCATACTTAGCCAATTTGGCCTCTCACCATCATTTAGTGAGTCTTGTGAACATGTACTTGTACGATGCTATTTCAGAACTTCTATGGCCATTGATCTTGTATTGTCCTTCCAAACTGTTACCTTCCCAAGCGCAATATATGGTCCATGACCTTGGTTGTTTTTTCTATATCAACTCGATTAGGGGTGTCAAAATTGATCCCAAAATGAAAATCAAAACCAAACCAACCTGATTCAGCCAGACCAAACCAAAACCGTACCTTACTGGGCCATAATTGGGCTGAGTTTATACAGAGCCCAGTAAAACACCGACACGGGACCGGACTTATTGATAAGACCGAATCAAACCAACCAATATACCCAAACCGTAATCAAACCAGTCTGATAATGGACCAATAAGAGCCCATTAAACCAACCACCTGCAAATATACATGTAAGAAACCGAAACCAAAACCGAAACCGAAACAAAAACTGACCCCATCAAGCCAACATGTCATTGAAACCAAAACCAAACCAATAAGAGCCCAATAAGTCAGCCCGATAAAATCCCAAAACAGAAAACGGACCGAAACAAAAAATGGACTGAAACCAAAATTTTCTTATTAGGCTGTATTAGGGCTTCAAGTACAGGACCGAAAACTGAATCAGCCTTAACTAAAACCCAACCAAACCAACCCATTGACACCCCTAAACTCCAAAAGTGGAACTGACTTCCATCCATCCACGGTTCATAGTTGATCAAACTTCCCGGTGGTCCAATTTCCTAACTTTGGGCCATTGGTATAATCTCCATCATCATTCAATTTGACCAGAATACTTGAACCATAGAAGAATACCACTTTTCTATCATTCAGATATTGTAGTCTTGGATACAATTATTCACCTCTTTGTGGCCTACGAGCTCTATGACAATCACCACCCCATCTTGTATCCATCCTTGACTACTTTAATACCAATAAAGGATATGACTAACATTGAGAGAAATATCAAACAATAGCAAGAAATGCATAGAGTTGGGAATTTCAGGTAAGATGCATAGTCAGAGCAAAAGCTTTTTCTCCCTTAGCCAGTTGATGCTATAACTTAATCACAATCTTAAGAAAGTATGTAAACTTCACTACACACACACACACACACACACACACACACACACACACAAAGTATGTAATACCATCTTGCAGAAAATTCCTTTAAAGATGTTGATATTCTAAAATATATTAGAAGCAAAGTTTGAAATCTTATCAATATTCTAAAAACTAGGATATGCTTGGACCCAAAAATATTGTTGTTATAAAACTAGTGTTTTTATCCTCAACAAATTTGAAAATGTAGAGCACACAAACACAAATGTACACGAAAGGCAGGGACAGGGGAGCGAATTACTGCAGATTAAACAGAACTTATCATGCTCAAAATTACTAACAACTATTGAACATTCCAATTATCATTAACACACCACTCAAGATAAAAGCTGCTAAAAGTAGATGTTTCACTTGTAAAGCAAATGAACTATGAAATTTAAATTTCGCAGTACAAGTATCATGCTGAAAATGATTAGAATTCATGATTAAAATTCATGATGAAATAGGATAAAAATCAAAAGCTATGGCTTTTCTTAAAGAATGACTAAGTTAAATAGGATAAAAATCAAAAGCTACGGGTTTTCTTAAAGAATGACTAAATTTATTAAGGTCCTATTTGTTTAGAAGTAAAGTTAATAAAATTAGAGAAGCAAAATGATTTTTGTAATCATTACCAAGAATAATTATTTAACTAACTCAAAAACATATTAAGAATAGTGACAAAATCTACTTCACTTACCAACCAAAATATAACCAGATTTTTTTTTGATCTTCTACCTCCTCAATGCCACAAATTCCCCCCGGCTCCATTAAACCTCGATACTGGCATGGTGAAGGATCCTAAACCACAACCTAAAGAATTATTCCTCATGAACAGTCATGAAAAGAAGTCATACAGTTTGATATTTATGATTTATACAAGAGGGCCAAGGACAGTAGGTTTCTTACATCATTTTTAGCCTACTATTAAAAAAGGGTGGGGGGGAAGCATTACCCATTGCTAGTCCTGCCTATGCGTGAATTTGGAGTTGGTCCTAACCATCAGAATTTTTGCCTACATACATACGATTACATATTAAAGACCACAGTTTATAGTGATTTGACAAGTTTACCCTGTAAACCCAGAACTAATCAACCATTAGAACCATTTTATGGGTATTCAGATTACTCAGTTTTTATTATATTGATCTTGACAAAGTTTGAAGTCTAGGCAGTCCAAAATTAAGGATCCCTAGCCCCCACCCAAATTTCCTATTCTAAATTATAATTCTGAGTTCCATCTTTCAAATGCAGTTGCCTCCTTGTGGCTGATCCCTTAGAATTCCATGATTCCATCCATTTTTGACAAATAATAATTATTGTATCATAGTTGACATTAAAGATGACGAACCAACTCTCTGACGAATCTAATCTTTCATGAAAAGCCTAACTAAGAAATTGGTTACATTAATTACATAAAAATACTTCGAATTAAAGTAACTTTTCCTAATTATCAACGATTCACCTTTTTAAACATTCATGAAGAAACAAAATCCTAGCAAAGGATGACAAAAGAGGGCACTGAAACATCCAAAAGAGCTGCTTTCCACCAAAGAGGGCACTGAAAGATGATGCAAGGTTTTAAAGTTCGACTCCTCTTCACCTCGTGGAGCTATTTACACAAGGCTTGATGGTTCTCATGGGCTTTGGACTGACCTGGTACATGTGGATGGTGGGTCTACATGGACCCAGGGTTTACACAGTCCATCCAAGAGATGGGCCGTGGGTCCTCGTTAGCCTAAAATTTAAAATAATAAAAAAAAAAATAAAAAAATGAATGCTGCTTTTGTCATCCACCAGTAAAAGATGCTAAGATCACAAATTATGGACAATTAGCCATTGAGGCTTCCTATAACAAAAGTTAATTATAAATTTGGCTCATTGACATGGGCTGGGGCTCCCTCAGTCCATCTGGTGCAACCAAGTTCCAAGCTAGTTAGAATTTTGAGCTCCAAGATTCATGGAACCTGTCCTTCCTTAACCCCTGTCATTGCCATTGCCATTGCCATTACCATTACCATTACCATTACCTTGCTTAAAGCCACTTATAAACTGCAGAAAATTTTTTCTTCCCCATAAAATATTTTGTTCAAGGTATCATTACAAGAGTCATATCTCATAATTAGGCTAAAATGTTTACAAGTGTCAAATCAAACAATAGAAGAACTAACAGATAAAATCTCCAAGATCTGTTTATGGACATTACCATTTGTCACAAGCACACCACCTGAAGGAAAGATGACCCTTCGCTCAATCTGATCCACTGCAAGATCAAGTTGACTCCCTTTCCAGTCAGTAACCTGATTAGACAGAATTATTTCCATCAATCCCAGCAAATACTAAAAGATAGAAATAATCATTGTTCTAGACAGATTTTAAGGTTTACTAGCATCTATTTTGTTCAACATAAATGAGTTTTTGGCTTCTTAAAATGTTAATGTCATTGAAGGAAAGAGAAAACATTGGCATATTCCCCGGAAGAAATATCCATACAAGAAGTTTTCTTACCACTGATTATGGTCAGCTGAAACGGCTATAATAAGGAAAAACAAACACTAACAAAACCATAGTAAGGAAGCATACCTGTCCTCCGGCTTCATGCACACATATTATTCCAACAGCATGATCCCAAGCCTAAAATGTAGATGAGTCATATATAATTGACCAAACTGTTGCCTAATCCATGTTGCCAACATTCGATATGTAACATACCTTGATAACAGTTTGAGCCCTTGCTCGAAGAAAGAAAACCGAAGCCTTGCCAGAAGCCACCATTAAGTATTTACACAAGCTGCAAACATATACATATTTGTAAGAATATAAATAACTGCAAAATAAGAAAATAATCCAATTCCTTTCTGTCAAAGGAGAATCTAAAGCAGCAATAATAAAATGTAAGGAATATGTTTTGCCCATCCCAAAGTACACCATGATATTGGCAGTAATTATCCAAGTATTTATCATACCCAAGTTCGGTAGAAATAAACAAAAAGCAGGTAATTCATTTTTTCATGTTAGGAAAAAGAATACTATTCAGATATTTGAGTTATAAGATCTCCGGGTCAAGAATTAAGCATCATAGTATACATTATACATAATCAATGACTGATAGACCTTTTTCTGGTTTAATATAACTTATTAGTGATGGAGAAAATGTCTACTCGTTTTTTTTTTTTTCAATTATCGTATAAATGTGTGCATATGTAGTTTCGCAAACTTTTTCAGTTCTTCCAATGGAATTCTTCAGAAACAAAAATTGTCAAGAAATTTCAATTTTCTTCTCTTCCCAAGCAATTTTTGGGTAAATCGCTGGAAATTTTGAACAGAGAACAGAACTATTAAATCTAGAAATAATCTTTCATAAAAGGAACACATGATGGCAAGGTAGGGTTACATCTCAATTTATGCCCAACCTTTGCTTGAAGGAAGATCTTTTAATCAGCCCAATTCAAATTTAATAACAAGAATGATTGAATTTGAACAAATAATTCCACAACTTCAGATCTATCTGTAAGAATGTTTCAAAATTTGGGATCCTTAATCCTTAGGATATGAGGAACAATATCCCATAAGATGAGCTTGATCCAACGGGTAGGATCGAAACCAATCTTGCCCGTAGATTTTAGACAGATATTTTAATAGAACCAGAATTAGAAAGTAAAGAAGAAATTCACTTATCTTGAAATCTAACCCTTAGTTCTTCATGAAATTTGGATCAGATGCTCCTTAGAATATATGTGAACATTCTCTAAAAGATGATAGAGATCTGATGAAAACTGATGCAGCTATTGATGGTGAAAAGCTGCTGGAATAGCCTACCGCCAGGCTGCCAGTGATATCTGATTGTTTCGATGGAAATCTCACCAATAACTTCAAAGGATGGTCTTGAGAATGAGAGAGAATAGTCGACCAGCAATAATGAAGAAGAAAAACTAGGAGTTTGTAAGAAAAATAAAGCAAAACAGCAATTGGTTGAGTCTCACAACCATGGAGACTCAACCAGAAAATATAGGAGCTTGCTCTCTTATTTTTCTGGAAAATCTCTAACTGCCGACAGCCACTTCCTCTCTTATTTATAGCTTTAAAACTTTACAAATAAAATAGGAAAGAAACTAAATTTAGAGAAACTAAACCTCCTCTATAATTTAGGAAGTTTCTAAAACAACGAAATAGGAAAGTAAATTCTTAGTCTCCAAGTAATTGAGACTTCCAACTATCTAGCCTATATCTTGGGAAACTAAACAATGAAATAACTGAACAATAAATTAGGAAACTACTTAACATGATTAACCCAAAAGAGTCCTAAATATTAATGAAACTGTTGATTGTTGATCGGCTGTAAAGACTGGCGGTAGAGTAGGGCTCTCGGCTGGCTCCTTAATTGCTTGCGTCTCCTTATTTCCTTTGCCTTGAATAAACCCTAAATCCTGATCCGCATTACCTCCCCCCCCCACCGCTTAAAATACTCATCCACGAGTTTTGTAATGGTGAAGAATGACTACAGAGGGGTCGGTAGGCAGCACATGTTGATCTTGAAACTTTGAATGTACTTGTGACGTTGGAAGAAAATTCATCACTTTGGGTCCGCTTTCTTCAAGATATTTAAAAGATATTACAAAGTCAATATCCTCAACAATTGAAGAAAGTCAAGTGGAATCGTGGTATTCATGGAGACGATCTTATTCAACTCTTCATCTTCCGCAATTGCCTTCATAATACCGTAATCTTCATCAGAATCATGGTCGCCATTGTTGATCCATGGAGTTGTAGAAAGAGCATCAAAAATATACATATTCACTTTTGAGGCAACCACAACCATAATGCTGATTATATGGGTTCCATATGAATCATCACCATCATCCGTGACATCCGTATTAGGAACAAGCGTGTCATCACTTTGCGGCTCACATACCTGTGTATCTGGGTTAGCCTTGATTGCAGTAACTAAAGAGTTTATCTTTAATTTTTGTAAACAATCTCTAGCAAAGTAACCATATGCATTGCAGTGATAACATTGCACGTCTGTAGCTGTTACCATGGGAGTTTTACCTTTATCTATCGTTGGAGTAGCACGAGACGTAGTCCCTATAGCCTTACTAATCGGTATGGGGTGCTTCTCTTCATAAGAACTTAAAGTTGGCTTCTGTGCTGACTTCAAAAGCTCTTCAACTTGAAAGGCTTTATCCACCAAATCATTGAGACTGACAATATCAACCACACCTAATTTGTCTCTAATATCAAGTCGCAACCTCAAACGGAGTCGATATATCATCTGATCATCACTGTTCGTGATCCAGTCCGTGCACATAGTTAGTCAAATTCATACACATAATCTTCCAAGTTCATAGTTCCTTGTCGAAGATTATTCAATTTATCATGTAACCTCATTTGGAAAGACCTTGGTAGATATTTTTCCTTTAATTCCTTTTTCATCTCCTCCCAAGTAGTAGGCTCCAGCCCCCTCCTCATTAAGCCATATTCATAGTTACGCCACTAATCATGGGCATCCCCCATTAATTTGGAGAGAGCCAATTTCGGTTTTCGTGATTCAGGAAGATTAACCAATCGAAATAGTCATCTAAGGCATTTAACCAGTCATGAAAAGCTTGGGGGTCTTGTTTCCCATGAAACTCCCTGAGGTCCATCCGTACTTTATGGGTTTGGTAACAGATGGATTGGTCTCCATAATCTTCATAAGGTCTTGATATTCTTCCCTAGGGACTCTTTGGGGAGCCCTAGTAATACATCTTAGCACTAGGTTGGCATTAGGGGCTTCTCTTCTAGGAGCTTCTCTTCTAAAGGCTTCCATTCTAGCCGGCTAGGATTATTTCGTTCCTCTAAATTATTTATTCTTCCGTCCATATTATCTAACTTTGCATCTATTTTGACCAATTGTTGGAGAACCAAATTAATAAGGTCATTGGGATTATTGGACTGATTAGGAGAGTTAGAACTCTCTTCAGCCATGTTCTGATACCAATTGATGGCAAGGTAGGGTTACATCTCAATTTATGCCCAACCCTTGCTTAAAGGAGGATCTTTTAATCAGCCCAATTTAAATTTAATAACAAGAATGATTGAATTTGAACAAATAATTCCACAACTTCAGATCTGTTTGTAAGAATGCTTCAAAATTTGGGATCCTTGATCCTTAAGATATGAGGAACAATATCCCAGAAGATAAGCTTGATCCAACGGATAGGATCGAAACCAATCTTTGCCCGTAGATCTCAGACAGATATTTTAATAGAACCAGAATTAGAAAGTAATGAAGAAATTCACTTATTTTAAAATCTAACCCTTAGTTCTTCATGAAATTTGGATCGGATGATCCTTAGAATAGATGTGAACTCTCTGAAAGATGGTAGAGATCCGATGAAAACTAATGCAGCTATTGATGTCGAAAAGCTGCTGGAATAGCCTACAGCCAGGCTGCCAGTGATATCCGATTGTTTCGATGGAAATCTCACCAATAACTTCATAGGATGGTCTTGAGAATGAGAGAGAATAGTCGCCCAACAATAATGAAGAAGAAAAACTAGGAGTTCGTAAGAAAAATAAAGCAAAACAGCAATTGGTTGAGTCTCACAACCATGGAGACTCAACCAGAAACTATAGGAGCTTGCTTACTTATTTTTTTGGAAAATCTCTAACTGCCGCCAACCACTTCCTCTCTTATTTATAGCTGTGAAACTTTACAGATAAAATAGGAAAGAAACTAAATTTAAAGAAACTAAACCTCCTATATAATTTAGGAAGTTTCTAAAACAATGAAATAAGAAAGTAAATTCTTAGTCTCCAAGTAATTGAGACTTCCAACTATCTAGCCTATATCTTAGGAAACTAAACAATGAAACAACTGAACTGTAAATTAGGAAACTACTTAACACGATCAACCCAAAAGAGTCCTAAATATTAATGAAAATGTTGACTGTTGACTGGCGGTAAAGACTTGCGGTAGAGTAGGGCTCTCGGCTGGCTCCTTAGCCAGCACTAATTTGGCCCAAGAGCCCAGACCCATTGGAATGCTTGATTACTTGCGTCTCCTTGTTTCCTTTGCCTTGAATAAACCCTAAATCCTGATCTGCATCAACACTTCTTTGTGAAACATCACTATTCTAGTGAGGAACTTCAATAGCATATTTAATTGTAGGGATATTCTTATTGACACTGATCTGGTGTCAAGGACCCAAATAACCAATAATACCCCCCTGTATTAGCAAAAAGGAATCGGTGTCAATGGCCATTGACACAAGCCGGTGTCATGAAGAAAGGCCCTTAATTGTAAGTGATTCTATTGGCTTTCATTGTCAAAAAGATCCGAGGACAGTTAGCAAGAACCCATACATATCAAAGATAAATATAGGTATATGCCAATGCACTCATACACATATACAGGTGATTTCTTACAATAAAACAACCCTTGAATCAAATGAAGAAGAAGAGAATGTCATCCAATTCATCTGGTGCTGTAATCCAATATATTTGATGCTGAATGGATCTGGATTGGTCATTACGAGCCAGACGAAAACAAGATTATGCAATGGAAAATGTATACAAAAACTCTAACAGAGTTTCAAAACCTGAAATAAAGATAAGCATCTGGTAACTAGAAGCCACTGTAATCTACTCAGGCAGATTATGCTAAGCATCTAATCTATCACACGAATGACTAGAGAATTCATTCTTATTGCAAAAAGTCTCCAATCTCATGTCTTTCTGATGTTTTATTATTTTTCAGATCTGGCTATCTATGATTTTCAGGTCAATCGGGATGGAATTATCTTATGGAGATTGATCTGCATCTTTGGGATGGTTTTGGTCCAGATTGTTCTTTATCCTTCAGGGATGCCTTAATGCGTTTTCTCTTTGATGCAGCCCAAGAAGGCAACCAGCCCACATGGTCAACACTGTTCACGTGGTACTGTTCACGTTAACAGTACCAGCAGATTTTTTTGAAAGATTTTTTCACTCTTTTGTTATTTCTTTCCTAAAAGTTAGTTTCCTAATTTCATTGTTTAGTTTGTTTCCTAATATTTAGGATAGATTGATAGTAGGTTTCAATTACTTGGAGACCAAGTATTTACTTTCCTATTTTCAGATTTAGAAAGTTTTCTTTCCATTGTATTAAAACCTTCCTATGTTATAAGGAGGTTTAATTTTTAGTAGTTTTCTCTCTTTCCTATTTTTATTGTAAGGATTCTCATTATAAATAAGAGGAGTAGAAGTTGGCGGTAGCTCTTAGAGCTTTTCCAGAAAAATTGAGAATCAATTAATTTCTGGTTGAGCCTCACCTAATTGTGAGACTCAACCTCTTGTTCTTTTCTCTTTCCTTGCAATTTCTGTTTTTCCTTGGATCTAGGTCTACTATACCTTGGCTGGCAACACTGTTCCTACAAGCTCCTTCAAATTCTGTGGCTGAATTGAAACCAGATCACAAAAGCTCCAGAACACTGTCCAGAACCAGGCTCTACCAGGTCCAGCCAGCTTTGGGGCCTCATATCTTCTTCAGTTTTGTTCCGATCGTCTTCAACTTTGGAGGGGTGTTCATAACTATTATAAAGGCCATTTAACTCAAGTTTCATCAATTTCTGACGGTCGAATTTCCAGATAAGAATTTTTCTATTACTTTTCTCTGCAGATTTTTGTATTGGACTAATTAGAAATCCTGTAGCAAAGAGGGCTTGTTAATTTGATATATTTTAACCCCTTTGCCACCACTCTTTCTTTATTATTTTCAACAGAATAATTTTCTCTGGTCATCTCTAATCACCAGAAAGGCGATAATGCCAGAAGCACCAAACAAAAGTGAAAATCAAAATTTGAGTTACTGTCAATTAAATTGGGTCAAGCGCAGAAAATATCCTACCATCCTATGCTCCGCCCCTGCTAATAAGTAGGCTAATTTTCCCTTGGTTCATAGAATGACTAAAATTAGATGTCAACATTCAACGACAGTCAAATTAATAAATTTAATTTATTTAATTACCAAAAAAGTTAATTTTTTTTTTCTGAAATTTACTTAAGTAATGACAAATACTATGGTTCGAAAATTTTTTGTTTCAGCCATGAACACCAAAATTTAGCACTTGAACTGGGAAAAACCATGTGTTCCTCCAAATGATATCTTAAAATTTGTTAGTATCACTAACTGTAGCAAGGTGACTGAATTCAACAAGGAGGTAATAATTGAATTTTTTTTTTTTCCCCATAATACATAACATCCCTGCACTGTTTGAAGATGAATATACTGGCGCACATATTTTAACATTTCTCCTTTGTGTGCACTGACAATTTAACGATCTGTATCTAGTAGGATTAACTGGAAGGTACATGTATATAATTATATAGTGAATGGATGAAGAACTAAACCTTCCACAACATATTGGTAAAAGGAGAATTTGTCTATCCCCAACACTATCAGGATTATTTGTTGAGCTGAACAAAATGGATAGCGGCAATGATTCCCAAGTTTGACTATCAGAAATACAAAAGTGTGCCTCATGAAGCAAGCAACAGCTATCCACAAAGCATCTGACCCAATCATTATGCACTTCAACCCTGCCACCCAGCATATCTGATAACCTCTTTCTCCATGTTCCACAACCAATATGTGCAACCATAATTGTCCCTGATTCTGATAGAATAGTTCTATCTTCCTGGCCTTTGGCAGTTGGCCATTTGGAAAATTCTCCTCTCCAATTGGGGCAGCCCATAACCCCTAACACAATCTCCCCTTCGACTACAAGAGCCAGACCAACCTGAAATGTTGGGGTGGTACTTAGAAAGGAATACAAACATTACCAGAAAATTAATACACTGTTTTCTAGAAAGAAATTCATCCTTCAGGAATATACAATGAGCGGAAATTTCATAAGAAAAAAAGTTAGTTCATTTTATAGTTTAGACATTCTTAGTCGCCCTTGACTATACCAGTAGAAGATTTAATACAACACAAGAAAAATACATTCAATCAATACCATGAAAAGGGTTTCTATATGGCCATGTTATATGCTGCATATCCCATCTGACATGAATGAACTGTCCCTGTCAAGCCAACTGTTACGATATAGGCCCAAAAAGGGCCCATCTTGATATCGCTGGGCGGTAATTACCGCCAGCAATATGGACTTGGTGCTCTTCCCTTTTTGAGTTGCTGCTTTGTTTCCAATTATTCTTATTGTCTTTCTTCTTTTGTGTCTCCTCTTATTATAGAGACTTTCCTGTAATAGATGTAATTCATTCTCTATAAATATAATTGATTGAGAGGAGAGTTTTTTTTATCGATTTTGGCTGTAGCACACTGCTGCTATCGAAATCTTTTTCTCTCCTTCTCTTCTTGTTATCTTCAATCTTCTTCTCCCTTTTTCTGGTTTGTGAACTTGCTGATTATCTTTTTGTGGAATTGTTACATGGTATTAAAGCACTAGATCCTAGGCTATCATTCATCAAAGCTTCAGTTTGATAGGCCTTTGATATTTTTGCTCTAACTATGTACTACTTCTCTTGGTGCTACTAGGTGATCGAGATTTACTTCTCTTCTACTATATTGCTAATGCCTTGATCTTAATTTCTCGATCATCTTCTTATTGATTCACATGTTGAGCAAATAATTAAAAAAAATAAAAATTACTACTCTACTACTACTACTACCGCCACCCTCTTGAGCCCTTCATTCCTTTGGCCACTCGGTTGGCTGAACCGAGACTTTGGATTGTTTTTCTTTTATATATATATATATATATATACACACACACACCCTATTACCACCATCAACCCTTGCTTTACTTTGAGCTTTCCCTCTCGGTTGGCTGAACCAAGTGAAAGAAGAACAAAATTTATATTGCTTGATTGTATTGTTTGCTATTTATTTTGTTTTCGATGTCTGATTCCAGGCCTATAGAGGTTCAGTTAATCTCTATAAAATTAGAGGGGTTTCAAACTACCTTCTCTAGGCTCAGGCTATTAAAGCCTACATCCTATCTAAGGATAAAGTACAACTATTGTTTGAAGATGCTCCTACCTGTAATGCTAAAGATCCTGAGTCTGTTAAGACTTATAATATCTGGCTTCGTGACAACTTTATAGTTCAAGCTTGGTTGTGGAATAATATTGAGCCTTCCATCTTACCTACTGTGATGTTTCACAATACTGCCAAGCCCATCTGGGCTGATTTACAAGAGACCTATGGCCAAGATAAGAATGTTTCCCGTATTTATGACCTCTATGAGAGGATGTTCAACTATTCTATTGGTGACAAATCCCTGACTGACTACGATAGTGGTTTCCAAGGCCTTATTGAGGAAATTCAAGCTGCGCAGCCTCTTACCACTGACATAAAGAAGTTAAAGGCCCAATAGTTTTCTGTGGAAAAATTTCTGACTGGACTCTCTCCTGAATATCAAGCTGTAAAGAGTCAACTTCTTGTCAGTGCATCCATACCTACCCTGAGTGAGACCTTATTTCGTCTCCAACATTTGGTTCCTCAAAGTGACCCTTCTCCCAAAAATACATCTGCCGTGTTTGCTGGCCGTGGTCATGGTTCCTCCCTTAAAGGTCGTGGCTCCACCAGTGGTCATGGTCATGGTGCACCTAGTTGTGGTTCTGCGAGACCACTGTCTGATAAGTTTGCCCGCTATTGTACTCATTGCCACAAGACCAACCATACCGTTGACACCTATTGGGATAAGTTTGGCCGTCCTGAACGGGCTGATAATTTAATTAATACTGCTACCATTGATGATGCATCTGCTGCTGTACTAGCTCCACCATCCACAACTGCTCCATCCTCTGCCCAGTACAAGATCCTCCTTCGTAGGAATTCAACAACTTGAAGCCAATGATTCTACTTCTGCTACTACCCTAGCCCATACAGGTACATCTGCCCTTCTTTCTTATGCCTCTCTTCATTGTTGGATCATTGATTCTGGTGCCACCTGTTATATGATTGATGAGGCCTTTATCTTTTCTTCTCTTCATGCCACCAACAAGCCAGTTACTATTTATCTTGCTGATGGCTCCTCCACTACTGTCTCTCAACATGGTCATGTCTCTCTTACCCCTTCTATGTCTTTACCTTTTGTTTTACATGTACCTAATTTACCTCTTAATCTTTTATCTATTAGTCAACTAACTAAATCTCTTAATTGTGTTGCTACCTTTTTCCCTTCTCATTGTACCTTTCAGGATCTCAGGACTAGGGAGATGATTGGTAGCAGACGTAAGCATGTTGGTCTGTACTATTTGGAGCATACTGACCGTTTTCCTACTGCTGCAACTACCTCTCCTATTACCCCTCTTTAATGGCACCACCAGCTTCGTCATTTGTCTCTATCAAAGATGAAAGTTCTTATCCCTAGTTCCTAGTCTCTCTCCACCCTTCAATGTGAGGCCTGTGAATTAGGGAAACATCACCATTCCTCTTTCCCTGTTAAATCTATTCCTAGGAGTTCTACCCCTTTTTCTTTAGTCAATTCTGATATTTGGGGCCCTTGTCGTCTCCCCAATAGGTTAGGATTGTCTTATTTTGTAACCTTTGTGGATGATTTTTCTAGGATGACTCGGCTTTATTTAATTAAAGATCGTTCTGAGTTTCTTACTATTTTTCAAGGGTTCTTTAAAGAAAATTTTACTCAGTTTGGAGTTTCCATTAAGGTTTTACGTACAAACAATGCTCTTGAATATGTTCAAACAGCTGTTTCTGATTTCTGTTTTAAACATGGTATAATACAACATACTAGTTGTGCCTATACCCCTCAACAAAATGAGGTCGTTGAACATAAAAATAGGCATCTTCAAGATATTGTCTGATCCCTGATGTTTCATATAAATGTGCCTAAATTTTATTGGTGTGATGTAGTCTTAACCGCCTATTATCTTATTAATCGAATGTTATCTTCTGTTCTACACAATAAAGTTCCCTTCCTTCTTCTTTATCCTGCTACCTCTTTATTTCATGTCTACCCTAAAGTTTTTGGTAGTACCTGTTTTGTCCATATCATGTATCCTAAATTGGGAAAACTTTCTCCTCGCTCCCTAAAGTGTATTTTTCTTGGTTATTCCCATACTCAAAAAGGTATAGATGTTTTGATCCTACTACTAAACGTCACTATGTCAGTGCTGAGGTTACTTTCTTTGAAGACAAACCATACTATCCGGTACCCGTGCCGACTCCTTCTCCTACCCCTTCCCCACCAGTCCCTTCTATCATACCTGATGATACTGAACCACTAGTCCCTTCTATCACACCTGATGATACTGAACCACCAACTGACCAAACCCTACCATCTGACCAAACGTACCATCTGACCAACCCCTACCATTTGACCCCCCACCTCCCCTACAGGTTTATACACGCCGTCCTCCAGTGGCTCCAACTACTACTGCACTAGATGCTCCGCCGACTACTACTACTTTACCTAATCCTGAAGTCTCTCCTGACCTCCCTATTGCACTCTGCAAAGGTACACGTTCTTGTACTCAACATTCCTTACTTGCCTTTTTCCTATTGAACATTTTGTTTCTACTACCCATCTCCCTGGTTGTCACCAAAATTTGGTTCACTCCCTATCTACTATTTTTGGTCCTACTTCTCTTTCTCAAGCTTTGTCCCAACCAGGGTGGAAAGCAGCTATGGATGCTGAAATGGATGCTCTGATGGCACGCCAAACTTGGACCCTTGTTGATCTCCCTCAGGGTCACTTCGTTGTTCGTTGTAGATGGGTATATAAAGTTAAACATAACTTTGATGGCACTGTTGATAGGCTGAATGCTAGACTTGTTGCTAAAGGGTTCACTCAAACCTTTGGGGTTGATTATTTTAAGACGTTCTCTCTTGTTGCTTGGCTTAATTCTATTCTTATTTCTTATCTCTTTGGCTGTGAAATTTGATTGTCCTCTTTATCAGATGGATGTCAAGAATGCATTCTTATATGGGGACTTACACGAGGAAGTTTGTATGAACCAACCTCCAGGGTACGATGCTCAGGGAGGGAACTCAACTAAAGTGTGCAAGTTACTTAAAGCTATCTATGACCTTAAACAATTTCCTCGTACATGGTTTGGTAAGTTCAGCACTATTATTACAACCTTTGGTTTCACTGTCTGTTACTCTGATCACTCTATTTTTGTGCGACGTTGTTCCTCTGTCACCATTATTGTTGTTTATGTTGATGATATTATTATTACAGGAAATGATAAGTCTGCCATTGCTAAAATGAAGTTTTATTTAAACACATAGTTCCAGATGAAAGACTTAGGACTACTTTACTATTTTCTAGGGATTGAAGTGGTTCACAGTAGTAAAAGTATTAATTTTTCACAAAGAAAGTATGTACTTGATCTCCTTTCTAAAACAGGACTTCTTGGAGCCAAGCAAGCTGATACACCAATGGACCCACATCAGAAGCTTAAAACATGTGATGGTCCGAAATTTTCTGATGTCCATAAATATAGACGTTTAGTTGGGAAGTTGATCTATCTTACTGTAACTCATCCTGACCTTTCCTTTGCTGTTGGAGTAGTTAGCCAAATTATGCATGCTCCTAACCACTGGGAAACTGTCTATCAAATATTGTGATATCTCAAGAAATCTCCTGGTACTGGTCTTATTTACCATCAACATTGTCATCTTGATATTGTTGGTTTTTTTTTATGCTAATTGGGCAGGAGCTGATGGTGATAGACGCTCTACTACTGGATACTGTACCTTTGTTGGGGGTAATCTGGTTACCTGGCGAAGTAAGAAAAACTACTATATCCAAGTCCAGCGCTGAAGCTGAAGACCGTGCTATGGCACAGATTACTGCTGAATTGTTATGGTTAAGAAATCTTTTGCAAGAACTTGGAATTTTCTGCCTCTCAGCCCATGACTTTGATGTGTGACAATCAAACTGCTATTTACATTGCTAGCAATTCAGTGTTCCATGAACATACCAAACATATAGAGGTGGATTGCCATTTTGTTCGAGATGTTGTTATGAAAAAGCTAGTTGTTACTCCCTTTTTCCGGGAGGAATTCGATCTCTTCAATCTCTTTCAGAGCCTAAATAACTGCGGCCAGAGAGTCAAATAGGTCGGGAAGATACCGTCATATTGAATGATCCCGGTCGCTTGCTTTCTGTTCATATAATGCATACAGCTCTAGTTTCTGGTTGGGCCGGTTCCATGGCTCTATACGAATTAGCAGTTTTTGATCCCTCTGATCCCGTTCTTGATCCAATGTGGAGACAGGGTATGTTCGTTATACCCTTCATGACTCGTTTAGGAATAACCAATTCATGGGGGGGTTGGAGTATCACTTTATTTACTTTGAATTTATTACCGCCATGAATCCTTCTTTTTTCCGAGCCATTGGCCGATTCAGATACCGAATCGTATCTCTTGGAGAGAGGTGCAGAAGCTCCCCCCTTAAGCTGGTGGACCACATCTATGATAGCTGGAGAGGCTCCACGAGCCCCAGAACGAAGAAGGAATCTGGAGTTCAAGAGTTCCGGAAGTTCAAACTCAACAAAAAAATTACATCCAGTGCAATGCAAACAACTTTGATTAGTAAGTCTTTGCTTCGGCGAATTGGCTTTCGCACATTGATTTTTCTCGTAGCTGGTCATATGTATAGAACTAACTTCGGGATTGGGCCCAGTATGAAAGATCTTTTAGAAACACATATTCCTCCGGGGGGGCGATTGGGACGTGGACATAGGAAACTACTCTTTTAGTAGAGTGTCCTTCTTTCTTAGTTCTAATTAGAAGTATTTGGACTAGACGGATGGTACCCAGTTAAAAGCAGAAAGAAAGAAGATCACCTCGCAGATCTACGAAGGGTCTTCGAGATACTTCGAAAGCACAACATGAGGCTCAACAGACCTCAAATTCCTTTGGTATTCTACGTCCATTCTTACGTGAACCAATACGTCACTCAGCTTACTCACCAGGAATGCACCCTAAGGGAAAGGTATCTTCCTCAAATCAGCTTGCTAGCATTCTTACAAAGCCTTTGTTTGGACCTTCATTTTAGTTAAATTGTTACAAGCTTGGATTAGGTGACTTGTACATTCCAGCTTGAGGAAGGGTGTTATAATATAGGCCCAAAAAGGGCCCATCTTGATATCGCTGGGTGGTAATTACCGCCAGCGATATCGAATTGGTGTGCTCTTCCCTTTTTGGGTGGCTGCTTTGTTTCCAATTATTCTTATTGTCTTTCTTCTTTTGTGTCTTCTCTTATTATAGAGACTTTCCTGTAATAGATGTAATTCATTCTCTATAACTATAATTGATTGAAAGGAGAGTTTTTTTTATCGATTTTGGCTATAGCACATTGTTGCTGTCGAAATCTTTTTCTCTCCTTTTCTTCTTGTTATCTTCAATCTTCGTCTCTCTTTTTCTGGTTTGTGAACTTGTTGGTTATCTTTTTGTGGAATTGTTACACCCACGTTATGCTGGATTTATTCATATGAACATAAATAAGCACGTGTGCTTTGCATTAACCTGTCATTAGGTCAAGTAGGAAGCAAATGATAGATGCTTGGAAATAAGTATTTACAGAAGCAAATAACAATTAAGTATCTTCTCGAATCTGGAAACACATGATGTATTAGACTGATGAAACACTAAACTCTTTACGACAAAAAAAGGATAAATACAAAACTGAGAATATTAAAATTATATCTTCCATGGCTCACCTAGCTCTATTATTTTCAAGATTTGCTGGTAGACACTACTTTAATATGAGGGATATGTCCATAAAATTAACAATAATTGCCACAATCAGGAGACATTTAATGTTTGATTCAGAAGAAATTCCAAAATCAAATTCAGGACTAATGATCTCAAGAGTTAAGTTGGACAATCAATTGATCATAACAAATATGAGGTCAACCTAGATATCAGTTACCTTATAATACATCACTTTCAAAGCTTAATAAATTGCACTTACTCGATCTCTCAAGTCGGAAAACAGCATGGATAAAATTCAACATAGATTATAGAATCAATGGAAATATACCATGGATAAAATTCAACTTAACAAACATACTTCAGCTTATAAAAAAAAAAGAAGTAATTTTATTTTTAAAGCTTCAAGACACATCTGACATCCATATCACATTCCATATGAGACTAATTACAACTCGTTAATATTCATGTATGCTGCCAAGCTGAAGCCACATATCACTAAACTCACAAATAAAGTGATCCCTAACATGGTTTGAGCCTGTTTTGTTCATGGGTTTGCCACATGGCCTAAACCAGCTTCCAAAGGATTAAGTTTAAGAGGCAGGTCCACTAAAATCATAAATGAAAGAGAGAGAAACAAAAAACATTGGTAGCAAAAGAATTATACCTCTAGATGGCCATTTCATGAACCAAAAAGTAAACTTTGCCTGGGTCATCTGAAGCTATCACTCCTGCAGCGTTTTCAACAGCTGCTGCAGTTGGATTAATGGTATTTAAAGTGGCTGCTACTACTGGATTTTTTAACATAGAGGTAGGGGCCGAAGGATATGAAACAACTGGATCTGCTTCTGCCAGTCCTTGCCTCTGCTTTCGCTCCTTCGACTGCTTTAACGGAGCTGCTAGCTTCAGATCTTTACTCAGCCTCAATGGGAGTGGTTCAAGCCAGTCCCCAGGAAACAAACAGAGTCAATAGAAAGAAGCTCCAGCGGGCGGCCCCAGCTTCTAGCTCTCTTAATCAAGCCATCTTATTTTGGGAAGGTGACTCCCGAAGCAGTTTTACAATCCTAGACCAGCAGAATTAGATGAACGAGCTAAAAGACCAATTGCAAACCCTACACTAGTAGAGAAGTCTGCTCTAGTCTCTCACCATAGGTTTTTAATGAACACACTCTCAGGGAAATTACTATATGAGATGGCAGACAATGGGACTTGCTAATCTCAAAGCCAAGGATATCATGTAACCTCAAACATGCAAGCAGAGAACAGGAAGAATAGCTACAGTTGAGTAGCAGAAAGAACTTAGAACGGACATCGAGCATTTAAGAGAAAAAAACATCGGTAAAGCTACTTTGCTGCATTAATTGAATGCCAATTGGAAGACATTCTTGGTAATTCAGCATTCTAATGAAGTCAGCTACCTGGAGGAACTAGTCCTGTTGGTCACCAGGTTCCAGCTATTCCAACCAAGCATACAAAAGCTCTTATGGGTCATTTGGTCAGAGTAAACCACTTTGGATAAAGCTTAACGCATCTGGGGCCTCACAATGTGATCCAAGTCAAAGGTGCTTTGGGGACAGTAAATATGTGGTAGTGACAATGTAATATCATTATATTCTTACAATAATGCAGAAATAACCACGAACCAGTGAGATCCAGTGGGAGATTAGCTTGCAACAGGATAGAAAGTAAGGACGAGAACCAGATTTGAGATAAATTAGACAAACCAAAAACAAATCAGATGTGCAGACAAATCTAATCAAATGGACAGTTCAATTAGTGAAAAAGGACTTCTAAAGATGATTTAAATCTGACAGACAAATTCCAAGTTATAGAGGAATCCAGCTAGAAATAGGAAACCGAAAATCCACCAGCAATTCAGAAATCAATAAGAGGCTTTTACAGGTTTAGAGAACAAATCAATGGATGAATTGACTTGATGATTCAACAGTAGAAAATTGAGATTTCAAAGAGTATAACTGCAAATGGGAAACTGAAAATTCAACTAGGAAGCTAGGTTCAGAAACAGAATTGAAACTAGAATTAACACCAGGAAATCAGACAGGAAAAATAAAGTTAAAGAGAGTAGAACCCGTCTAGAAGAATAGCTTATCAGCCAAGCAAAAAAGAACAAAAGAAAGAAACCAACATGAAGAGGGTAAGAAGAAGTTTGCTCTGACTTGTAATTTGATGGAGAAGTAAAGCAGAAATAGAAAGAAAAATATGATAAAGAATCCACCTGATCTGTAGGGATGGAATCCCACCAGTACCCCAACCTGGAACTCCACAAGGTTCACCACTGAATCTCACAGTAGTTAAACACTCCTGAATCCACAAGAGTCAACACACCGAATCCCATAGATGCAAGCCTGAATCCACAAGCAAAAGCCTTTCATTAATTCATTAAAATTCATGCCTAGGTAATGTGATTCACTAGGCCAAAAGTCTAGAAAACCTATAAAGGGCCAGAATTGTACTGACAGTAACCTCTAACAGTAGAACAGATCCAATGAAATTCCACAAACGCAGACATTAGGAACCTGAAATCGTTACTGATCTATGGGCTATGGCAGAAATAGAAGTTCAGAAATAGCAACTCTCAGCTTTAGAAACTAGGAAAACATACAGATATGGAAACCAGATTTAGAAACTTTCAAAACAGAGAATATACAAAGGAATAGAAACAGGGCCGAAAGTAGAAACAGAAGACAGAAATAGAAACTAGTTTCAGAATTAGAAAGTAGAACTCAATAACAGAATTAGACACTCAGTTAGAGGCCTGGCAAAGAAAATAGAAAGTAAAAGCTGAAACAGAAAATAGCAACCAACGAATGGAAACTGTAAACAGAAACCAGTATAATGAACTGTAAGCTGACATTCGCAGTTAGAAAAGTTCAGGTCTTTAACTCAACTCAAATCTAATTGACAGGTGGCTGGTTAGATAATTATAAGAAAAAAAAAAAAAAAAAAGAAGTCTCCTAATCTAAAACTCTTAGATAGCTAGACTACTTGATTAACAATAACTCTAAAATACATAGCTAGTTAGAATTGTCAAAACTTAAATCTTCTAAATAACTTGGGCCCCATACAATTAACCAAAAGAGGACTCTTTAATGACTAAACTAAAGTCAATTACACTACCTATTTCCGTACACCCCTTTTGCCCCCCAATTTTAGGCCTTATAATTCACCCCATTACAAATAAAACCCACATAATTTAAAGTCCTTATCCAATAGATATTAAAATAGCCCCTTCCCATTGTGGGGGTAAGGCTGTGCACATTCTATCCTTCCCCAGACCCTGCAGTCATAGTTCAAAATCTCGGCAAGATCTTGCCGAGATCTCGGTTTTCTCGAAGATCTCAAGGGGGTCGAGATGAGACACCCCCTCAAATTGTCTCGACCAACTCGAACCATTTACGACATTTTTAACCAATTTTCAACTAGTTCTCGACTGATCTCGACACGATGTATGAAATATGATTATATGGTCTACTTGACTACTTTGGGTTTTTTGATTATGACAATTAGACAATTAAACAATTAAGTGCTATTATGTTTATTCTTCTCCTAAAATATAATTTTACTGGCTCATTTGGCCTTCTTTGATCTTTTAGTAGTGTAACATTATGGTTTAAATGTGTTTATATATGCTAAAATAAGGTTTCCCTGGAGTATTAGGCCTTAAAATGACCATTTTAGCCTCAAAACTATATTTTTCGCCTTTCACAGACTTTTTGCAGTTTCTTGTGAAATCTCGTTTTTTCTCAAGGTCGAGACGACCTTGAGGCTCGATATTTTAATCTATGCCTGCACTTGCGGGAGCCTCATGCACTGGGACTCCCTTTTTACCCAATAGATATTAAAATAGGAACAAAGTTTGGATAGGGCCTACTCCCCTCCATTCTAAAAAAATGTGTCCTCAAGCTTTTGGGACTATAAACAGTAATCATGAATGGTACCCACGAGACCAGAATAATTAGAATTTTTTTTTTATTTCTTTTCTTCTACATTATCTCTTTATTGGTACAATATTGGCATTTTATACCATGTATTTGTATTCCCCAATCCCCACAGGAACTCCCATTCCAAGCTACACCTGATGAGCAAGATGCATTGCGATTTCCTCTTCAGTGGACACACCAAAGTATGACCCAGGATGGGAAGAGATAGACTTTTTTCTCCGTCGGGCTTTCTCTCATAAAGCCAAAGACGCCCCAAGACAAGATACAACTGTTGGGAAGGGGACATGATCAATAGAACCTGGCTGGATCTGGGCTGGTATAGTGGCGCCCAGCAAAGAAAACTACTGTGCTACTGCGCCGTGCTAGCAGCAAGAAATTTTCAGGTTATTTCTGGTGCATGTTGAGAGAGAGAGAGAGAGAGAGAGAGAGAGAGAGAAAGAGAGAGAGAGAGAGAGAGAGAGAGAGGAACTTAAGCTTATAAATCTATCTTCAAAGCTGGCAAAGTGCCCCTACCTCATCCGTGGTCCTGTGGATATAAGCATCTTGACAAACCAAAAATATCTTCCTCCCCTTTTTCTTTTAAATAATCTATTTATATTCATGCCTATTGCAAGATCTGGTTTTTCTACAAAAAGCACTACAATGTTAATTATATAGCCCTGTTCCTGCACTTAGAAAGTGGGATTAAGCAAGTCACCACACGGACATTAATCCTTTCTCATTTCTGATGCTTCTACTGATGTCCAGGCCGCATAGTGCAAACCCAATAAGCTCTCTCGCAAGATAAGAATCTCCTAAGATCTGTGTTTAAGCTTTAACTTGAGAAATAAAATGTATGGCCTCCCTCTTTTATTCACCTGGCACGAATTTCAGAAATTAAATATTTAGCTGTCAGTTTGTTTCCTTGTCAAGTTTCCATCATTTAGCACCAAAGCTGATGATAGATCTAATTGTTCAGTTTCTGAAAACATTTATTACAACTTTATGACTTTTAGTTGGACATGACCCCTGATCACTAAAAAAATTTGACAACACCCTTAATAGCATCCCTTAGAGCACCTTTACAATAGAAAATCAAGCAGCATTTTAGACTTGAACAAAGAATATTACTAGAGGAACATCTATTGATCATAAGAATTAGAACCTTCTCCTTGCAAAAAGCTCACCACTTTCAGTACATTTCATAAATAAACATAACATTAAACGGAAGTTTCTCTTACAAAATTTGTGACTTAAAAAAATTAATTGAGGGGGAGAACAATACCACATATAAGGCCTCACTGCCTTTCAAAAAGCCCCGAGTGCCATCAATTGGATCAAGTACCTAAATCAGTCATATGATCATAATGTGAGGAAAAGTATCCAATCCCATAAACAAGAATCAAGATTCGCAGGCAAAATGACTAAAACAGAATCAGATAACATCCAACAATTTCCTTCGGGGTAAAGAAAAAAGGTGGGATTCACCAACTAGAACAGATATACTAAGGGTGATGGAAGCCTAAATGCTGACCACTGGGAGAAGTGGAACTAATACAACAGCACAGTATTGCATTGTCTCTTTAGTACCTTAATATGTTAATAAGTGATTACAAACTAACATCCAAATTAAAGAGAAGTTGTAAGCTCCCATAGCAAAGAACATAAGGCATTACTAAAAAAAACATATATGCTAAACTAACCCAATAAGTAGCAGGCGTTGTTCCAAAAGCAAATGCGTCCTTGCCACCTCTATCAATAGCTTCCAAGACATCATCTTGACTTAATGATTCGTCTCCAAGACTTGCTTTATCAGTTACAGCACTTAACACAGCTTGCGACAGAGGAGTTGTACGTAAGAATGTTGAGTCCTCTTCAGCCACCAAAGGAATCGACGGGAACTTTCTACCGAGCTCTGTCAGCACCGGCAATCAACAAAAAAGAAATAAATATAATATTTTTGGATTAAAATATCCAAACATAGATCTTCTTAGACCAGAGGATATGACACTTGGAATCTAATTTAAAACAAACCACATAACGTGTGTGGAAAACCAATTTAGCATCAAATAATGGAAACATTCTGCTAAGCTCTGCCAGCACCGGCAATTAACAGAAGAAGTAATAAAACAATATTTTGGATTAACTTTACCAAATATAGATCTTCTTAGAATGAGAATCTGATACTTGAAACTAATTTGATACAATTATCCAAAACTAGATTCTTTTTTTTTTTTTTTTTGGGGGGGGGGGGTGTTGGGGTGGCAAAATGGAAAGAAGGGCAGAGTGGAAAATAATAGGATTCGAACCAAGAGTAAATATGAACTACCTAAGCTAACAAGAGCTTGCACCCCAAAATCGGCCACTGTGACAGGTGTTTGATCGTTCTTTTCAAGAATTCCTCCACTGCTGGCAAACAAGGACTTCTGGACCTGTTCGATATGGAAACGAATTTGAAGCGGGGCGTTATTCAAATATATAATCCAAGACAAGGATAAAATTAACAAATGTAGGGACGTAGAAGAATCATACATCGACACAAAGACCGCAAGCTTTTTCCACGACATCTACTGCTGCTTGGAGTTCTCTGTGGTACTTCGCGTTTTGGGGCGGAAACGGTAAGCTTGATCTGAAAAATAATTTCTAAATCATCAATAATGAAAATCTTCAGAATCTAGACAAACATATCAACGTAACATCCATTTAAACTGAAGAACCAACACCAAGGATTTCAATGTATACCTTAGGGTAAAAGCTCGAGGGGAGTGACAACGAGGATTAACTAGTTGACCGATTGAAAATCGAGAAGAATAACTTAAGATATCCATGGCAGGAGAGAAGCTAAGGTTTTCTGTTCACAGAGACGTCTGTAATGCCGGCGATAGTGGTAGTAATCATGGATTCTCAGTTTGGTTATTCGTTATTGGCGCCCACTCTCAGTAGTGAGATTTGCAGAACAATGGGCAGGGATTCCAGGTTTGGCGCTAAAAATAAACTGATCGGCTTGCGAAATTTTGTATAATCGGCTTACGACTGGTTGCGTAAAACTGGATGTAGTTGAGCCATTGACGCTACTCCAGTGGTTGGTAAGAAAGGGCCCCGATACGAAGCCAAGGTTTCGGTCCGATCTGGCAGTTATTACTTCTGAGGTGAAGATATTTGTTGACATCGTATGGAAATCCTCTCCTGCGCCAGTTTCCAGTTCCGGCTGTTAAGGGTTGGATTTCAATGAGGGCACATACCGATGTATTGGTATACATATCGACTGAACTCTAGCCCCCCTACCCCCTATCTGATTTGTTACCTGGGTCCCAACTTTACCTTTTTGGTTTTGTAAAGTTCCTATCCATGGGAGACTGGATACAGATGCTTTAAGGGCCTGTTTGATAATATTCTAGAATCCGGATTCTGACTTTTGGAGCATAAATGGAGTAGAATCACATTTGGTAACCCGGTTCTGATTCTGGCCTCTAATTGAGTGAACCGGCCCCAAATAGACTCCAGAATCCATTTTTTTAGAACATCAAATTGATGCTTTTCAACTTTAGAGTACAATTTTGGAGTAAAAAGAATCATCTCACCACACTACCACTAACCACCACCACCACCACCCACCACCCACCATCCACTGCCACCGCCACTGCCACCGCCACCGCCCTCCACCACCCACCGCCACCACCCACTGCCACCACCACCCACTGCCACCACCACCTACCACCGCCACCATCCTCAACCACCACTACCCACCCCCCGCCACCACCACCCACCGCCACCACTATCCACCACCACCCATCGCCACTACTACCCACCACCATCCACCATCACCACCACTACCAACTACCCACCACCACCACCCACCGCCACCTCCACCACCACTACCCACGCACCATCACCCTTCGCCACCACCTCCCACCCACCACCACTGTAAAACTCACACTCCATGAATCCGATCTAAACCTTTAATTCATGTCGTAACAGGTCTTCCAATCATCACCGGGGCAGACGGGACGAGCAAATGACACCAGGTACGAAAACGGACCTAAAAGTATGATATTTTTCATACCGGTCGATGGTACCGGTCGACCGGTATGTCTGCGCGGGCAGACTGGTTAGATCCGAAAACAGATCTCCGTGGGTCCCGCTTTCCAAATCTTGAGCCTAGGGACTTTCCTAACTTAAGGAAACTTCCTAAACTCTATCCTAATCTATTTAAGGACCCTTAAACCTCCTTAAACTCCTTGATTGATCCTCACACAACCCTAGAGAGGAGAAAGAGATCGAAGAAGGAGAAAGAGCTAAGAAAGGAGGGAGAGGAGCCGTCGTTGGCCATTGGACGAAGAACACCATAGTTGCGAACCAACGGTAAGTGCTTGAATTTTCTCTCTAAGTTAAGCATTATAGATGATTAATCATGAATTGATCAATACCATGCAAGGCGAGGTATTGATCTAAAACCCTTAAATTGCCGTCAAACCCTATTACAGTCGATAAACCCTAGATTCGCATTCTAGGCTAAGGATCATCGAAATTAGGACTTGAATGGAACATGAAACAACTCTAACTCGTTGCTCAGGCCTAGAATGCATAGGAGAAACCCTAGAACCAATAGGGGACGACCGACAGAAGGCGAACACCAAGTTGGTGGTCTTCCGGAGGCATACCGGTCGCATCATATGCGACTGGTACCTCTCGGGGACTGGTCTGTGGGGGACCGGTCGACTATACCGGTCGCGCCTTACCCCACAGTGCTGCGACCGATATGCACTGTGAGGGTGTTTTCAATACCAGTTGATTTCGATCAACGTGAACCCTAAGAAAGTTATTCTAATTCAACCCTAACATCGTGTAGGACCCTGTATTAGCAAGTTTGGATTCGGTGACGCGGAGCAAGCTAGCTGTCACACCCCAATTCCGACTGAACCAGAAGTGTGAGTGAACCGGTAATAAACCACGGTTCACACCAGGATCTCGAAAGACCGTGTCAACCAATCATCCCTGAGCAAACCATCAAAAACCAGAGTAATACTAGCAAATGAAATAATATATCAATGAGCTGAACTAAATAATAAATTAAATAATTAATCCAGTTATTCCATCATCCATCAGAATTTAGATAATATTTATTTACAAAGCTTTAAATTTAAAAATAACCAAATCAAAGAGGAAAGACACAGAAGGAGCACTCGCATAACGCATCATGCTTGTCCTCCACACTCTGTGTCTCCAGGGCAGCCATCGTACTGTAGGCTGGGGCGGTCACGAAGTCCTCCACCGTATACCCTGCATCCAAATCTGAAAAGAGATATATATATCGGGGTGAGCTACAACACAGCTCAAAGAAAGCACAAGACCAATGCAACATCCACATGCATGAGTTAACATTACACTTTGGGCGGGTATAACTTGCAATTGTGCTATGGTAAGGCTTGGCGGCCACCGCACCTCCATGCACGAGAGTGTGAGCACACCCAATAGTCGGGCTCCTACCACACTACTACATGTTGCCCCACATCACTCACTCCGGTATAGAGATAGGACTCGAGTCCGGCGGGCGGGAAGAACCACAATCCCACGTCCTCCTCCAGATACCCCATACCGTACCAATACCTAAACCCCTATTGGCAAGGGCTTGCAAGTGGGTTCCGTTTCTAACAAGTCCTAGATGTCAATACAAGTAGGCTCCACCCTAGTACAGCCGTCTACGGCATAGGGATAGAGCTAGAGCATGCAGGCCAGGCTGGAGACCACAATACCTCACCTCCCCCTGATACCCTACCCTCAACAAGCATACTAAGATGGAACTATACGCAAGTAGGCCCTATCCCAACATCGCTCCCTATGGCATAAAGATAGAGCTAGAGCGTCATGGCCAGGTCAACGTCGACATCGGAGATCACCATGCCACATCACTGCGGCCAGATCAACGTCAACATCGGAGACCACCTACCTTAACCTCCCCCTGATACCCCACCCATACCAAGCATGCTAAGATAGGGTGCTCGAAAGGCGTCGGAGTGAGGAATGATCCCAGGCCCCCGGCCCTTCCCATTCCACACTCCAACTAAAACAATCACATGTCTAACATCCATCACACCTAGCATATGAAATGCATGAACAGATAAATCAAATAGAATTTACACTACATGACATGTGATATGCACAATCATCAAACAAGCACATAATTTGATACAGAAAATTTAAAGAGCTCTCTAAGGTTTATTATTAAACTTTAATTTAAGTTTCGGGTCTTGTCCCTTACCTGACGCGTGGTGTTAATCCTTTTTGGCGTCAGAAGTTTCACATACAAGTCCTACACAACCATATTTTCATGTTAATTTTCATTTATTAGAGTTTTAGAAGCCAAAACCTGGCTTTCCCAGACAAACAGGGCTCAAAACACATACCGGTCTCGCACATACCGGTCGCAGGATAGTGAGACCGGTATGGTGAGACCGGTATGGGTGAGACCGGTATGGGTGAGACCGGTATACCATACCGGATGCACACATACCGGTCTCACTCGAGATCCGACCGAGTGCGACCGGTATGGTGCCAACGGTATGCATACCGGATGCACACATACCGGTCTCACTCGGATCCGGCCGAGTGCGACCGGTATGGTGCCGGCCGGTATGCATACCGGATGCACACATACCGGTCTCACTCGGATCTGGCCGAGTGCGACCCGGTATGGTGCCAGCGGTATACACCGCGGCCCATACCGCGGGACTTTCCCAAGGATATACCCTACGGCGTGATTTCCGAGATCGAGGTCTCCACGGTAGCTCCCCTAAGGTTTCACCTATCTTACGCTAAGGTCCAGTCTGCGAAGGGTCCTACGGATCTTGGCTAGAATGCCAAAAACCAACCAGATCCGAAAGAAAGACGAAAGGAATCTAAGCATTTTCCATCGGGATCTCACGCCGCTCGCGGCCCGATCCGATAAACAACACTACAGGAAGGATAGAGCACTTTACCGGTAGCGGTTGTCGGTTGGCGGCGTGTTCCCTCCACCGGCAGCTCCTCCCTTGGCGGCGTCAACCTCCTTGAACCCTCAACTCCTTCTCGAACAAAGGAGTTCACGGAGCGTCTCCCCCTCTATTAATAGAGGGAGGCCGTCCAAAACACACTCCCCCTCATATGGAAACTTTAAGTTTCCATTTTTGAGAGAAACACAGCTCCGAACACATACCGGTCTCGCACATACCGGTCGCAGGATAGCGAGACCGGTATAGTGAGACCGGTATGCCATACCTGTTGCAGGATAGTGCATCCGGTATGGTGAGACCGGTATGGTGAGACCGGTATGGGTGAGACCGGTATGCCATACCGGTTGCAGGATAGTGCATCCGGTATGGTGAGACCGGTATGGGTGAGACCGGTATGAACTTAGCCAATTTTACACATTTTTCGTACCTGAAAATGATTGGTTCTTCACCCGGCTTCTTGCGTGGTCCCTTGCCCGGCTTCGCTTCCGGTCCGGTTATGATTGGGGCACCCGCCATCGCATAAAACCATGGTTAAACCGGGTTTTAAAGCACGGTTCTTACAACTCTACCACCCTTAAAGAAATTTCGTCCCTGAAATTTGCATGTAGGTCTTACAATTCCCCCTCCCTTAAAAGAATTTCGTCCCCGAAATTGTGTACGTACCCTTCGCAGTCGAAAAGACGGGGGTATTCTTTTCGCATGGCATCCTCCTCTTCCCAAGTAATTTCCTCTACGTCCGACTTTTCCAAAGCACCTTGACATAGTAGATATCCCGCCTTCAAGATGTTGTACCTTCTCGCTAAGGAGTTGGATTGGCACTACCTCAAAGGTTAAATCTTCGTCAACTCTGGAGGATCAGCAACAAGGATATGCGAAGGATCTCGTACATATTTCTTCAGTAGGGACACATGGAAAACATCGTGGACGCTAGACATTGCCGGCGGCAATGCAAGTTGATAGGCCACTTTGCCGCACCGGGACAGAATTTCATAGGGCCCCACATATCTTGGACACAATTTCCCTTTTTTGCCGAACCGCTTCAGGCCTCGTGACCGGTGATATCTTCAAAAACACTTTATCACCTACCATGAATTCAAGATCCCGCCGCCGTTATCGGCATAGTGCTTGACGCCTTCGAGCCGTCTTTACCCGGCTTCTAATTTGATCCAAGGGATAAATCTAGCAGTTTTGGTTAGGCGATCCACAATTACCCATACTGCATTCACCGACCTTGGAGTCATGGGTAGACCAGTGACGAAGTCCATGGTAATACAATCCCACTTCCACGCGGGCTCAGGCAATGGTTGTAGTAGCCCTGCAGGTCTCTGTCTTTCGCCTTGACTTGCCGACGGTTTAAGCATTGGAACACATGTCGAGCCACATCGGCTTTCATTCCCCTCCACCAAGTACAACCTCTTCAAGTCGTGGTACATTTTCGTGCTTGCCGGGGTGTATTGAATATGGAGTGGCGTGAGCTTCCAACATAATCCGATTCCGGATTTCTAGATCTTCATCCTCGGTATGCACAAATGCCCACGATATCCGAGTACCTTGTCCGCATCAAGCGTAAAGTCGGGATTGACTCGACCCTTTTCCAAATCCTCTTGAACTGTCCCGAGGTATGGGTCCCGTAAAATCGCTGCCTTTAATTCCTCCTTCAGGTCGGGCAAAATCCTTAATCGTTGCAAACATTAAGGTAAACTTGTGTATCAACCCTTGCTCAATGTATAGGTGCCGATACCAGCCTTGCTTTCAACGTCTGGAAACATTTCTCGCACTCATCCGACCATATGAATTTCTACCCCTTTTTGGTTAACTTGGTGAGTGGAACAACAATCTTGGAATAGTTCTCCACAAACCTTCTATAGTATCCAGCCAAGCCCAGGAAACTACGAATTTACGACCGTCTTCGGTGCCTCCCAATTGACTATGGCTGAGATCTTACTGGGGTCTACCTTGATTCCTTCGGTTGACACCACGTGACCAAGGAAGGCCACTTCATCTAACCGGAACTCGCACTTCTTGAATTTTGCATACGGCTTTTCTTTCCTCGGTCTACGTAATGCGGCTCGAGATGCACCGCATGCGTCTCCTGGTCCTTGGAGTATACAAGGATGTCATCAATGAAAACTATAACCGACGTATCCAACATGTCGTGGAATACTCGGTTCATTAATTCCATAAATGATGCCGGTGCGTTAGTCAATCCAAAGGACATCACAAGGAACTCGTAGTGTCCATACCGTGTCCCGAAGGCGGTCTTTGGAATGTCCGAGTCCTTAATCTTTAGCCGGTGATACCCGGACCTCGGTCAATCTTTGAAAACACACTTGAACCTTGTAGCCGATCAAACAAGTCATCTATTCTAGGTAATGGGTACTGTTCTTGATAGTGAGCTTGTTCAACTCTCGATAGTCCATGCACAAAGACACCGCCATCCTTTTTCTTTACAAAGAGCAATGGTGCTCCCCAAGGTGAGATGCTTGGTCTTATAAACCCCTTGTCCAAAAGTTCCCGCAGGTTAGGTTTTTAATTCTTTCATCTCGGTAGGAGCCATCCTGTACGGAGCCTTAGACACAGGCGCCACCCCCGGTAGTAAGTCTATCACAAACTCGGTAGCCCCGTCAGTGGTAACCCCCGGTAATTCTTCTGGAAACACATCGGGGAACTCCCGTACGACCTGGATGTCTTCCAATTTCGGTGTTTCAGCGGTCACATCAACCACTGACACAAGATATCCTACTCCTCCTTTCTCTAAGCACCTCTTTGCTTTTAAGGCTGAGAGTATGAGCTTCCTCTTTCTTGGCAGCTTAACCCCTTTGAACTGAAACTCATTCCCATCGCTGTCCTTGAGCATCAACTTCTTTTCAGCACATAGCAGGTTTGCTGAGTGTTTAGCTAACCAGTCCATTCCCAGAATAACATCAAAATCTGACATCTCCAGTTGGACTAAATTGGCTTCAAGTTCTCGACCCTCAATACACACTGGGCAAGGTCCATAATAGTCTTCTAATACCACCTCGATCCCCATTGGTGACCGAACTAGCAGACTTGGTTGTAAAGTCTTGATGGGATGTCCTAGCCCTTTCCCGAAGGATACTGAAACAAATGAATGAGTAGCCCCAGAGTCAAACAGGACCCTTGCAGGTATCCCTGCTATATTTACTGTTCCTGAGGTTGTAAAAATTCCCTTTTTAGCTTTAAATATGCAACAAATAATGCAACAATTTAGGAGGAAGTGTAAGTAATACCTGTAACCACATCTGGTGATGCGGCTGCCTCCTCAGTAGTAACGGCATATACCTTGCCCAACTGCTGTTCCTTCTTGGGTTGCGGGCATGATCTGGCATAGTGCCCCACTTGTTGACAGTTGTAGCACTTGATGTTAGGGGCCGGCCCCGTTGCTTGCGAGGCCATTGCAGGAGCTGATTTGGGAGGTATGGTACTAGCTTGCGGCCTGAATGGACGGTATGGCCTGTTGCCTCGTCCGCCTCCACCTTGAAATTCGGTATTCGGCCTCTTCAAACCTCTGTTCTGGGCCACAAAGCTGTCCCTCTGGCTTGACTCAATGACACGAGCCACCTGTACAGCGTCATTGTAAATGACCAAACCTCGACCTATAACATGTTCTCCGATTGTGCCCCGCGCAGTCCCATGGTAAAACGGTGAGTCTTAGTCTCTTCCTCTTGCATCTTTGGTGGGAGCGAAGAAGAACAACTCCTCATACTCCGCCGATACGCCTCTACGGTCATCCGTGATTCTTTGTAGATTTAGGAATTCCCTCTCTATCCGGTCACGGAAACTCCCGGGGAAGTACTTGTCGAAGAATGACTCTTTGAATATAGGCCGGGTGATAACCCCGGTGCTTGGTTTCCAAGTACCTACGAATGGAATTCCACCACCCATTGGCCTCTTCCTTCAACATGTGAGTAGCATACAAGACTTTATCCTCATCCCGACAGGTCCAACAACCTGAAATTTTTCTCCATCTCTCGCTATCCACCGTGGCCGGCCACAAGTGCTTTCCCGCACTTCCCCGTAAATGTGGGTGGTTTAAGCTTCAAGAACCCATCCACCGCCTTAGCAAGGCTGTTCCGAGCATACGGCGCCTGTCCATACCACTCGTGGCCGATAAGCGTAGCCACCCCGACCGCCTCCCTAATAGCCACCATAGTGTGCACCTGGATATGGACCCCGGTACCGGCCCCGATACCCTCCGTGGTCCCGATTATACACTGGTGTGCCGGTAACCGGGTGAGGCTCGGTGACGGGTGGTTCTTGCCGTGTTGGTATTCCAAAGGTTCGTGTTTACCCCCCAGTGTTGCTTGAACATTTCCTGCGACCGGTGACCGGCACATCTCGTAGGTCTTTGGTACGGGCTCGGTGGTCTCGAGCATTTTGGTTATCTCTTCGAAAAACTTCTTTTGCTGCGCCGCCATACTAGACATGAAATTTTCCATCTTTGTTTCGGAGCTTGAAGATGGCTGCCCCTGGGATGGCGACTCTTCACTCGCCCGCCTTAAATTCTCGGATGCGTTCGGGGGGTTCCGCTCTTCCCTACTTATCCTCTCTTCTTGCCCTTCGAATTCTCGCACTGAACTCCCGTCTACCGCAGCGTCCATGAGCGATGACGTCCCGTGCGGAAACCTACGACCATTACCTCTTGCCATAGGTACTTTACTCTACCTTGTAAGAACCTGAATACATCAAAACACATGGAGCAATTTAGAAAAATGTATCCCAACAATTTATAGCCTCAACATGTGCATCTAGTATTTAACAAGAGTGGCAAAGAAAGAGAAAGAGTAACAGAAAGTAATCAGGCTAACTTTTCACATTTACTAGATAACCCTCTTTTCACCAACTTACACCGACATAGGGTCGAAAAACCCTCCGTTCATAAAGAGTTTTTGATATCAATTTGTACAATCCAAATACCTCTGGGTTTCATGGCAAGGTACCGGACTTTCGGGGAGAAAAACCCCTTTTTGCCCATACCGGTCGGACCATACCGCTGGGAGGTACCGGTCGCGGGATAGCGCAACCGGTATACCTCACAAGAGTACCGGTCGCGGGGTACCGGCTGGGAGGTACCGGTCGCGGGATAAGCGCAACCGGTATACCTCTCGGTAGGTACCGGTCGCGGGTACCGCTGGGAGGTACCGGTCGCAGGATAGCGCGACCGGTATACCTCACAGCAGGTACCGGTCGCACGGTACCGCAGGGAGGTACCGGTCGCAGGATAGTGCGACCGGTATACCAAAAGACAGAAAAATCCCCTTAAAATCGCGATTTTTTCTTGTCTTTTCCTCATTCTCTCTTTGGTTTCTCTCCAATGGCGATTTCTCTCCGCTTCTCCGAGTTGCTACAGTGCATCCGGAGTCCTAAGAATCGGTTTTCACTCTTGCCAGAGTCTCCACGTCGACTAAAAAGGTAAGCTTCTTCTCTCTTTCCCTCTTTAGATGATTTTTACATCGTCTTTTTACCCAAAACTTAACTTTTCTCAAATCGAGGAATTCCAACCGTGGAAAACTCTTATTGTTGCTTGGAAAAGGTTCTTGGGGTCCCTCTGAGTGAAAGCCCTCAACTTATTTGGAGTTCCATCGGTTGGTTTGCAAGAAATCAACAAAAATCGATTTTTAACCTAGGTTTTGGGAAAAATTTCGATTTTCTTAAATTTGTTTGATTTCTCCCAATTTTTCACCTGGTAAGCCTAAGTTTGGTTTGATGGAAGAGAGCGGGGGTTACATAAGTCCTCCTCCCCAAACTTTTGGGTGAGTTCGAGGCTTTTACACCGTTTACAGCCGTTACTCTGCCGAAATTTTCTCATAATTTAAGACTAACCGTTACGTTTCCTTGATTTCACAGGTTATATAATTTCCACACTTCAAGGAGACGTTCTATCAAACACAATGAGCAGCACGCCTCCCCCAGCCACCTCGTATAACGAGAGGTATTTTCGTTCGGCGACGGCCGCCTCACGGTTTGATCGGTTTCAGTCCAAAAACATAGAATCCGGCCGGTACGTCAACCTGGAGCATCTCCATCGCTTTGATGTAGCGTCGGCTTTTGGGATTTTGGGGTGGTTACCCGTCATTCAGTATCGAGAACGCACCTGTCCAAATCTAGTAAAGCTATTCTTCTCCAACCTAGAGGTAGAAGGAGATGTGGATGACTGGGACAATGCTAGAAGTCTGCGCATCACAAGCTATGTGAAAGGGGTGGGAATCTCCTTCAACACAGCAGAGTTAGCCGTTCTACTAGGGGTTCCAGACGATGGGGACCTTGTTTACTGTGCCCCCAGGGTCAAAGGGTACCTAGATGAGTACACCAGGGCGATGATAGCCGCGCAGATATTAATACCAGGACGGGTTATGTCGGCCTCAAATCTTTACCCCTTACCTCGCCTATATTGCCGGATCATTCAAAGATAATATCGTCCCTCGAGTGGACATTATGGAGAGGTATCTCGGTTGACCCGGTTCATTACATACGGCGTGGCCTCCGAGTACCGGGTTTGTCCGCCCTACCCGATCATGCGGGTTATGATCACTGCGGCGATGCCCGATATGTCGGGTAATCTTCCATATGGTAGGTTGATTACGGCACTTCTACGGCGTTTGGGTGTCGGTATGCGGGAGAGGCACCTAGGGAGGTGACCATGAACTCGGATATTGATCTTCGAGGCCATCTACAAGATGCGGATGGACGACCTAGAGCTCGGTGATGAGGAGTTACGGGCTCGTCCCCTCCGCCCGAAACCATGCGGCTCTTGCCGCAGCCAGGAGTTGCAAAAGCGGCAGATGTCGCCGAGATGGGGGTCGATGAGGACACCCACATGGAGGACATCCCAAGTACCCGCACCTCAAGATTCACCGATGCGCGAGACTTCCGGGCCGTCGGACCCCGGTACATCTAGGTCCGATCCCATTCCCCGAACCGGCGGGGTACACGTCGGCCACGGTACCACCACGTCCTTCTACAAACCCTACGGGTGCTGGCACTTCTAGACCCGCTCCAGTTCCTAGATCGGCTAGGCGCATGCCGACTCATCGTTCCACCCCCTTCATCTTCGGACCTTTCGATTTGCATGCTCACCGAGCTCGGGGACACCCAGAGAGTCATCCCGGATACTCGAGAGAGATATCCCGGTCTCACAGGCGAGAGATGGGTCGGGAGTTGGGGCGCCCGGCATGCGACTTACGGGTCACTCGGGACCCAGGTCCACTGGCTCAGGGAGGTATACGAGCGAGACTATGATATAACAGACCCGGTCCCATCCAGGCCCGCTACACCACCATAGCCCGACTAGATTTTGCTTGATGTTTACGTATTTTATTTTGTTAATAGAGTAACTGTCCGACCTGTGGACCGTACTCTGTAGTACACTTGTATTTATTTATGTTCTCATAGTAAAAGAGTTAGTTGGTATTGTTTAAAACTTCAGTGCTTAAAATTTCTCTTCATTATTAGTATATTATGCAATCTTTCTTAAGTCTCAGGCATCAGACAAGCTTATGGTGTGTTCTTATTAATGTTTTATTAATTTTTCCTAACTCAGCTCATTGGACACAGATGACTGAAGAATGATTAGCTGGACAGAGCCTAGGGCTCTGATACCAAGTTGTCACACCCCAATTCCGGCTGAACCAGAAGTGTGAGTGAACCGGTAATAAACCACGGTTCACACCAGGATCTCGAAAGACCGTGTCAACCAATCATCCCTGAGCAAACCATCAAAAACCAGAGTAATACTAGCAGCGGAAATAATATATCAATGAGCTGAACTAAATAATAAATTAAATAATTAATCCAGTTATTCCATCATCCATCAGAATTTAGATAATATTTATTTACAAAGCTTTAAATTTAAAAATAACCAAATCAAAGAGGAAAGACACAGAAGGAGCACTCGCATAACGCATCATGCTCGTCCTCCACACTCTGTGTCTCCAGGGCAGCCATCGCACTGTAGGCTGGGGCGGTCACGAAGTCCTCCACCGTATACCCTGCATCCAAATCTGAAAAGAGATATATATATATCGGGGTGAGCTACAACACAGCTCAGCAAAGCACAAGACCAATGCAACATCCACATGCATGAGTTAACATTACACTTTGGGCCAGGTATAACTTGCAATTGTGCTATGGTAAGGCTTGGCGACCACCGCACCTCCATGCACGAGAGTGTGAGCACACCCAATAGTCAGGCTCCTACCACACTACTACTGTTGCCCCACATCACTCACTCCGGTATAGAGATAAGACTCGAGTCTGGCGGGCAGGAAGAACCACAATCCCACGTCCTCCTCCTGATACCCCATACCGTACCAATACCTAAACCCCTATTGGCAAGGGCTTGCAAGTGGGTTCCGTTTCTAACCAGTCCTAGATGTCAATACAAGTAGGCTCCACCCTAGTACAACCGTCTACGGCATAGGGATAGAGCTAGAGCGTGCAGGCCAGGCTGGAGACCACAATACCTCACCTCCCCCTGATACCCTACCCGCAACAAGCATACTAAGATGGAACTATACGCAAGTAGGCCCTATCCCAACATCTATGGCATAAGGATAGAGCTAGAGCGTCATGGCCAGGTCAACGTCGACATCGGAGATCACCATGCCACATCACTGCGGCCAGATCAACGTCAACATCGGAGACCACCTGCCTTAACCTCCCCCTGATACCCCACCCATACCAAGCATGCTAAGATATGGTGCTACTGAAAGGCGTCGGAGTGAGGAATGATCCAAGGCCCCCGACCCTTCCCATTCCACACTCCAACTAAAACAATCACATGTCTAACATCCATCACACCTAGCATATGAAATGCATGAACAGATAAATCAAATAGAATTTACACTACATGACATGTGATATGCAAAATCATCAAACAAGCACATAATTTGATACAGAAAATTTAAAGAGCTCTCTAAGGTTTATTATTAAACTTTAATTTAAGTTTCGGGTCTTGTCCCTTACCTGACGCGTGGTGTTAATCCTTTTTGGCGTCAGAAGTTTCACATACAAGTCCTACACAACCATATTTTCATGTTAATTTCCATTTATTAGAGTTTTAGAAGCCAAAACCTGGCTTTCCCAGACAAACAGGGCTCAAAACACATACCGGTCTCGCACATACCGGTCGCGGGATAGTGAGACCGGTATGGTGAGACCGGTATGGGTGAGACCGGTATGGGTGAGACCGGTATGCCATACCGGATGCACACATACCGGTCTCACTCAGATCTGACTGAGTGCGACCGGTATGGTGCCAGCGGTATGCATACCGGATGCACACATACCGGTCTCACTCAGATCTGGCTGAGTGCGACCGGTATGGTGCCAGCGGTATACACCGCGGCCCATACCGTGGGACTTTCCCAAGGATATACCCTACGGCGTGATTTCCGAGATCGAGGTCTCCACGGTAGCTCCCTAAGGTTTCACCTATCTTCTGCTAAGGTCCAGTCTCTGAAGGGTCCTACGGATCTTGGCTAGAATGCCAAAAACCAACCAGATCCGAAAGAAAGACGAAAGGAATCTAAGCATTTTCCATCAGATCTCACGCCGCTTCGCGGCTCCGATCCGATAAACAACACTACAGGAAGGATAGAGCACTTTACCGGTAGCGGTTGTCAGTTGGCGGCGTGTTCCTCCACCGGCAGCTCCTCCCTTGGCGGCGTCAACCTCCTTGAACCCTCAACTCCTTCTCAGAACAAAGGGGTTCACGGAGCGTCTCCCCCTCTATTAATAGAGGGAGGCCGTCCAAAACACGCTCCCCCCTCATATGGAAACTTTAAGTTTCCATTTTTGAGAGAAACACAGCTCCGAACACATACCGGTCTCGCACATACCGGTCGCAGGATAGCGAGACCGGTATAGTGAGACCGGTATGCCATACCGGTTGCAGGATAGTGCATCCGGTATGGCGAGACCGGTATGGTGAGACCGGTATGGGTGAGACCGGTATGAACTTAGCCAATTTTACACATTTTTCGTACCTGAAAATGATTGGTTCTTCACCCGGCTTCTTACGTGGTCCCTTGCCCGGCTTCGCTTTCCGGTCCGGTTATGATTGGGGCACCTGCCATCGCATAAAACCATGGTTAAACCGGGTTTTAAAGCACGGTTATTACACTAGCAATCAAGCGTCAGGTAAGGGAATCAGACCCAAACCCTAATAACTTAATAACAGTAAAACGTTGTTAATAATTATGATTCTATGGATTGGTGTTTGTGCATACTTACATGTCTTCTTTACTTTCAGTTATATTATTGTTCATGCTTACTCACTATGATAAGATGTGATTGTTTGGCATGTGATTGTTTTCGTTGGTGTGTGAAATGGGAAGGGCCTGGGGTCTTGGCTCATTTCTTGCACTAGCACATTTTCGTATCACTTCTGTCTTAGCATGCTTGGTGCGGGTAGGGTATCAGGGGGAGAAAGTGGCACTGTGGTCTCCGGCCTGGCCACTAGACTCTAGCCCTATCTCTATGCCGTAGGGAGCTGTGCTGGGATAGGGCCTACTGTGATGACATATAGTGTCACACCCCAATTCTGAACCAACCAGAATGGTGTGAGTGAACCGTCATTGAACCAACGGTTCACACCAGGATCTCAATAAGACCATGTCCACTCATACAAACTATCGCACATAACCACAATCAGAATATAATAAATACAGCGGAAGTCTTTAAATAAATGAACTGAGTATTCTATTGATAAATTTAAATAAGTATTCAATTATCTAAATTCCAAACGTAATTAAATATCTTTACATCACTTTAATAAAATAACTTAAACAAATAAAATAAAGTCAAAGGTACACGCAGAAAGCGCACTCGCATGAAGCGTCATGCTCGTCCTCTCCTACCTGTACGTCCAGAGCAGCAACACCTCAACACGCCGGAGCGTTCATATAATTGTCCACCATGTAACCTGCATCAATATCTAAAAACAATGTATATACAAAGGGTGAGCTCACAACTTAGCTCAGTAAGACAATCAGACAGTGTATCAATATTATATGCATGAGTAACAATCATTTTATGCTATGGTCTGGTTCAAGTTTGCAATGTGCTATAGAAAAGTTCGGAGGCCGCCTCACCTCTATACACGAGTGTGTAGCATCGCACAGTAGACCACACTACCACCGACCCACATGCACCCATCATGGAATAGAAATAGAGCTAAGGCATCCACTACCACCCCTGATACTCCACCCATACCAATACATAAGCCCCTACTGGCTAGGGCTTGCAAACTGGGCTCGCAACTAACCAATCTTATATGTCATCACTGTAGGCTTCATCCTAGTATAGCTCACTATGGCATAGAGATAGAGCTAGAGCGTGGTGGCCGGGCTGGAGACCACAATGCCACACCTCCCCCCTGATGCCCTACCCGCATCAAGCATACTAAGACAGACCAATACGCAAGTAGACTCTATCCCAACATAACTCCCTACGGCTAGAGATAGAGCTAAAGCATCGTGGCCAGGCCAGAGACCACATGTCAGAGACCACAGTGCCACAACATCGTAGCCAGGCCAGCGACCACATGCCAGAGACCACAGTACCACGACCTTCCCCTGATGCCCTACCCGCACCAAGCATGCTAAGATAGAATACTACAAAAGGTGCCAGTGGGAGGAATGATCCCAGGCCCCAGGCCCTTCCCACTCCACACACCAACGAAAACAACCACATGTCTAACAATCACATCCTATCATATGGAATATGCATGAACGATAATAATAATTAGAAATAAAAGATGACATGTGAATATGCACAACCATCACATCATATATTCAGGATTATTATTAACAATGTTTTACTGTCCTTTATTTATTAGGGTTCAGGTCAGATTCCCTTACCTGACGTTCGTTTGATAGCTTGCTCCACGTCGCAAGATCCAAACGTGATATCACAGAGTCCTACATTATATTAAGGTTTAATTAGAATAGTTTCTTAGGTTTCACGTTGGTCGAAAAACCAACAGAGTTCAAAACCAGCCTTTCAGAGCTGACCGGTCACAACATACCGGTCGCAGCTCTGTGGGAAAACTAGCGACCGGTATGGTCGACCGGTATGTCTCCGGAAGACCATACATTAGGTTTTTCAACTGTCGTCGATCAATCTCCATGGATTTTCAGGGTTTCTCCTATCCATTCTAAGTCTGAGCTTTGAGTTAGAGTTATCTCCAACTCATTCAAGTCTAGTTTTGATGATAATCATCATAGAACTCGAATTTAGGGTTTGATGGTAATTTAGGGTTTAATGGCCAATTAGGGTTTAGATCAATACCTGCTTTGCATGGTATTGATCCAACCATACTAACTATCCTAGAGTCACAATGTAAGAGGAATGATTCAAAACACTTACCGTCGACTGGCGTAAGGTGAGCGTCGTCGAACAGCAATGACGACACTTCCTTCTTCTTCCTAGCTCCTTCTCCTTCTCCAATCTCCTTCTCCTCTCTAGGGTTTGTGAGGATCAATGGAAGGGATTCTAGGAGGCTTAGAGGGGTTTAAATAGGCTAGGAATTAGGTTTAAAAAGCCTCTTAGGATTAGGAAAGTCTTAGGATTCAGAATTGGGAAAGTGGGACCCGCAGAGATCCAATTCTGGATCTTGGTAGTCTGCTGCGCAGACCATACCAGTCGACCGGTACCATAGACAGGTACCATCGACCGGTATGAATGAAATTCATACTTAAGTTGGTCTGGTTGGTCCGATTTCGTACCTGATTGTCATCCGCTCGTCCCGTCTGGCCCGATGATGATCGGAAGACCTGTTACGACATGAAATCAAGGTTTAGATCGGGTTCACAGAGTGCGGGTCTTACATATAGGATTGGTTAGTTGCGAGCCCAATTTGCAAGCCCTCGCCAACGGGGGCTTACGTGTTGGCATGGGTAGGGCATCAGGGGAAGTGTTGGCGGTGTGTGATCTGGACACTTTAGCTCTATCTCTATTCCATGGTGGGTGCATGTTGGACGATAGTGGTGTTTGATCCATTAGTCGGATTCACACACTCGTGTATAGAAGTGCAGTGGCCGCCAATCCTTTCTATAGCACATTGCAAACTTAAAATCAGACCATAATGTGAATGTTACTCATGCATGATGTGTGTTGCATTGTTTGATTTTCTTACTGAGCTAAGTTGTGAGCTCACCCTTGTATATATACATGTTTTTAGGTGTTGATGCAGGTTACACTGTTGAAGACTACGTGGATGCTCCAGTATATGGAAGAGTTGCTGCCCTGGAAGTGCAAGCAGGGGAGGACGAGCATGACGCTTCATGCGAGTGCCCTTTCTGCGTGTACCTCTAGGATATTTGATTTGTTTATTTTATTTATTTTTGGTTGGATTTATAAGTGATGTAAGGATAATTATTTATGTTTTGGTGTTTTGAATAATTGGACAATTTATTTAAATTATCAATAGAGAACTCAGTTCATTCAATTTAAGACTTCCACTGTATTTAATTATATTCTGATTATGATTATGTGCAATGGTTTGTATGAGTGGACACGGTCTTATTGAGATCCTAGTGTGAACCGTTGGTTCAGCGATGGTTCACTCACACTTCCTGTTCAGTCGAAATTGGGGTGTGACAACCACCGTCACCAACCATCACCACTCACCACTAGTGCTATCATCCACCACCCTGGAGTCCATGACTAAATTACGTTAACAAACATGTTTATACTCCCAAATATTCTTGAATCCTCTTTTGAAGCAGAAGTAGAAATTTGAATCGAAAGTAAGAATCCCAGAGTTGAAGTTTTATCAAACAGGCCCTTCATGTTGGGTATCAACATGAGGAATGCATGTCATCTCTCGATGGACAATCAGTGGCACTCAAATCATCTAACTGCTAGGATCGATTACGTAGCAAGTTAAGGGGTTACGAGAGCACACTGGATCGATCACCCAACTTGTTTTAAAAACATATTCAAAATCAAGACCAGAGTTATAGCTGTCCGCTCTCCCTCTCATTCTCTCTCTCATCCTCTCTCTGTAAATCTCTCTCACCCTCTCTCTGCAAGTTCTTCAAATATCTCTACAAATCTCTCTTCAAATCTCTCTACAAATCTATCCTTTAAAACCAAAACCAGAACTTGTTGTGCAAATCTCTCTCATCCTCATCTTCTGTCTACAAATCTTCAAATCTCTCTACAAATCTCTCTTCAATACCAAAACCAGAAATTGCCATTCAAATCTCTCTCATCCTTTGTCTACAAATCTCTCTCACCTTCTGCAAGCTAGAAGTTTAAATCTCAACACGGGGACTGCTGCAGTCGGAACTTACGCTTCCTCAGCCTGAAGTAGGTTTGAATCTATAATCACAGAAAAGGTGGCAAAAGTGGTTGGGTCACTTGGCCCGGGGGACACTTTGATGCCTAAGTTAGATACAAGTATAAGCAGTCAAGAACTCACACAATGATGAGATCTAGATTATAAGAAGGGCCGCAGATAGAGTTTGTGCACCCAAAAAGCTCATGAAAGATTACCGTTGGGCTACAAGTATTTATAGAGTGAGTCGTGGAGCATCGAGGTCCGTGTTTATCTCTGTACAGACAATGTAGATTGCCAGCCATCTGTATTGGATGACTGGGATGTTTCCTAATCTCAGAGTTTGAGTAAGAGTAGGGGACTGAGGCGCAAGGAATTGAGTTTGAACATTTCAGGGTGATAGATGTCACCCTGTCCTTGAGTCCTTCTACAGATGGGAAGTTCACCAGAGCTTGACGTGAGCTTGACGTGCAGCCGATTCTGAATAAGTCGAGGATCCTTGTACGCGGTATTCTTCTGGAGAAAGGACTCCTGGTACAAACAGAGTTGGCTCTGGATATCTAGGAATGGCAACTACATCTTCATTGTAGTATTCTACAAGTAGTAGGACTCCTCGTCAATGGACAACTTAGCCACTCATGAAGTCGGCGGATTGGTCCCGCCGAGTGCATTTGTTCCTTATGCGGTCGGCCTTTTTAGGTATCCTACCACGTGTCAACTTCAAAATGGTGGGGTATATTTTCCCCCTAACAGGGACAATAGAGAATTTTCTATGGGAGCAGGTTTACATAGTTACAGTGTACTGGCATATTTGACATGTGTGTTCCAAGATCTTAGCTTCTGTGTTTTGTTTCAAGAGGTAGATTATGCATTAATTATTAGTTGTTGTAGATCTTACTAGTTTTGTTTTTCACCCCTTTTTTGTATTTTGTAGAGTTTATAGTTTTCGAGGAAAAAAAATTCTCCCGTGTTTTCATGTTTAATGCTTTGTCTTCTTTTTCATGTTCTTGCAAGATTTGAGTTGTACCACAAGGAGGTGAAATAATACATTGATTTTAGTTTCATTACTTTCCTCCTTCTTTTTCTTCTTTTTTTTCTTTCAAGGCAATAATGCTCTTGGTTCGGTTGTTAGCTCAGATGGATTAAGGGTAGTTTCAATAATGGATTAGAGAAAATCTAGCAATGACTGTATTTATTTTTCTTCTCCCTCGTTTTAAATTGGGGTATTTTCCCCTTCTATTTAGGGTAGCTGTCATTTATTTACTTGAATAAAAAACAAGATACCATGGTTTGAAAATTTTGCAAATCGAAGAAACAACACATTTTTGTTCTTATTTACCAATATATATATATATATATATATATATATATATATCAAACTTATTTCACATACTACAATCTATTATGGATACTGTCTATCAAATAATATCTTATTTTTTTTATCAAAAATGATTTTTAAAAATGCTTTTTGATAAATAGGTAAAAAAAAAAAAATACCAAAAAGAGTCTTAAATAATATGGGACTATTCCCAACATGAATAAAGCTTTGAATTCTACCTAGAAATTTTTTTGAACTCCCATATAATAAGAAAAACTTCTTTAGGCATGCCATCTAAGTTTCTAAAGATTCTACCTGCACTTGCCCAACTTTATCAAAGGAACTCCCATACAAGAGATTGTAATGCATTTTGTGAGACGTTGAATGCATACATTTTCTGGAAATTAATTATAAGGGTTCCTTCTTCACATGGAATAACAAAAGAAGTGGCCATAAGAATATTCGCTGCAAGCTTGATCGAGTTTTCTCAAACCCTAAATGGAAAAGTAATTTTAGTGAAGCCATGGTGTTTATTCGACCAACGATAGGATCTGATAATAATCCCCTCATTATTGATACAGATGGAGTTTCTTCTAAAGGCCAAAGACGATTCAGATTTGAAGCCATGTGGCTAAGACATTTGGATTGCCCAAGAATTGCTGCTAATGGATGGAAAGATAGTTCTCATATCTCTGCAGGGCATCTTCTTTAGACAAAATTGAATCAAAGCAGGCAAGCTTTTAAGAAGTGGAACTCAGATGTGTTTGGAAATATCTAGGAAAATATTAAGAGATTGAATTAAGACCTCATGAACGTACAAGGCAACTCCCAATCAGACTTCAATCAAGAGGAAGAATCAAACTTCATGCGTCAATTAGAAGATTACCTTCTATGTGAGGAAGTTATGTGAGCCCAGAAGTCTAGAGTTGATTAGTTGAAGTGTGGAGACCGGAACACTGGTTTTTTCCATGCCACCACTCTTCAAGGTCGGCACTTCAATAAAATTACTCATTTAAAGATGCCAAATGGTAATTGAACTTCATTAGATAAGGAGGTGAATGAGGTAATCCTTTCCTATTTTGAACAATTTTATACATCTGATAATCCTGATATAGATGCTATGGATACGGTTTTGGATGCAATTTCCATTAAAGTAATTTCTATTAAAGTCTCCGATGAAGATAATGACAGACTTAGTATTACCCCTTCCGAAGAAGAGATTAAATCGGCCTTGTTTGACATGGCTCCTCTAAGAGTCCAGGCCCAGATGGATTCCCACTAGTTTATTTCCAAAAATTTTGGGAATTAACTAAATATGATATTATTCAAGTTTCCATGATTTTTTCTCTGGAGGCCAACTATATGAGGATTTAAATAAGACATATATTTGTCTTATTCCAAAAAATAACATTCCTGATTCTATTGAACAATTTCGGCTCATTAGTTTGTGCGGGGTTACTATCAAACTCATCTCTAAAATCATGGCTAATAGACTGAAATATATTTTGGATAGTATTATTCTGCCTAATCAATCAGCCTTCATTCCGAATAGATCAATTTTGGATAATATCCTTATGGCACATGAGGCCTTTCATTACATAAAAAATCGAAAAAAGGCAAAGCTGGTATTATGGCCATGAAATTAGATATGCACAAAGCATTTACTGTCTTGAATGGTCCTTTATTGAAAATGTGCTTCTCAAATTGAGTTTTTTTCCTCAGTGGGTCAAGCTAATTATAAAAATTTTCTCCATTGTTACCTATACTGTTTTGGTGAATGGAACTAAGAGGGGTACTATTATTCCTACTCGAGGTATAAGACAAGGGGACCCTCTCTCCCCCACCCTTTGCATTATATGTGCTCATGCATTATACTCTTTGCTACAATCTGGAATGGACAATGGTACTCTAAGAGGCATCAAAATAAGGAATCGGTCTTCTCCCCTTACACACTTATTATTTGCCGATGATAGTCTATTATTTTCTCAAGTTGATTTCAAAGCTATAAATTCCTTGAAGGATTATCTTGACATTTATTGCAGTACTTTCGGACAATAGATTAATCTTCAGAAATCTTGTTTGACCTTCAGTCCAAACACGCAGTCCAAACACGCCTGCTAAGCTCAAGAGATGGTTCTCAAGGCTTCTAAAAATCAACTATGGAGATGGATCAGTTAAGTACCTGGGCTTACCTACTGAATTTGGAATTTCAAGAAATGACAGCTTCAAGGATATTCAAGAGCATACCTTCAAGAAAATGGCCAATTGGAAGAGTAAGCTTGTAAGACCCGCACTCCATAAACCCGGTCTAAACCTTGGTTTTGTGTCGTAGCAGGTCTTCCGATCATCACCGGGCCAGACAGGACGAGCGGATGACAAACAGGTACGAAATCGAACTAAAGACGATCAAATCAACATGATTTTATGTTGACCGGTCGATGGTACCGGTCGACCGGTCAGCTCTGCGCAGCTGACTACGGAGATCCAGAATTGGATCTCTGTGGGTCCCATTTTCCTAAACCCTAATGCCTGAACTTTCCTAAACCTAATAGGGTTACTAAACCCTAATTTTAGACTATAAATACACCCTTAAACCTCCTCAAATCCTTTCCATTGTCTCTCACAAACCCTAGAGAGGAGAAGGAGGTAGGAAATGAGAGGAAGCTAGGAAGAAGAAGAAGGTGCCGCCATTACCGTTCGACGACGCTCACGTTACGCCAGTCAACGGTAAGTGTTTTAATCAATCTTCTTACCTTATGATAGTTATAGGGGTGGATCAATACCATGCAAAGTAGGTATTGATCTAAAACCCCAACTAGACCTTAAAACCCTAAGTTGCCGTCAAACCCTAGATTTGAGTTCCGAGATGATATTCATCGAAATAAGACTTGAATAAGTTAGGGATAACCCTAACTCGAAGATTAGACTTAGAATGGATAGGAGAAACCCTGGAAATCCATAGAGATCGATCGACGACAGTCGAAAAACCAAGTGTATGGTCTTCCGGAGACATACCGGTCGACCATACCGGTTGCTAGTTTGCTCAGCCGAACCGCAACCGGTATGTTGCGACCGGTCGCCCTCGAAAGGCTGGTTTTGGACTTTGTTGGTTTCGACCAACATGAAACCCTAAGAAAACTATTCTAATGAAACCCTAATGATATTGTAGGACTTTGTGAAAGCACGTTTGGGTCTTGCGACGTGGAGCAAGCTAACAAACGAGCGTCAGGTAAGGGAATCTGACCTAAACCTAATAAATAATGGACAGTAAATCGTTGTTAATAACCTGAATATGTATGATGTGTTTTTTGTGCATATTCACATGTCATCCTTTACTTTCAATTATTATTATTGTTCATGCATGATAGGATGTGATTGTTAGGCATGTGATTGTTTTCGTTAGTGTGTGGAGTGGGGCGTGGGCCTAGGATCGCTCCTCACACTAGCACCTTTTGTAGTGTTCTATCTTAACATGCTTGGTACGGGTGGGGCATCAGGGGAAAGTCGTGGTACGGTGGTCTCCGATGTTGATGCTGGCCTGGCCATGGTTATGTGGCACTGTGGTCTCTGAGGTCGACGCTGGCTTGTCCACGATGCTTTAGCTCTATCTCTATGTCGTAGGGAGTTATGTTGTGATAGGGTCTACCTGCGTTATGTATCTATCCTAATGGGTTAGTTGCGGATAGGGCATCAGGGGAGGTGTGGGAATGCCTTAGCTCTATCTCTATGCCGTAGACGGCTGTGCTGGGATAGAGCATACATTGTTGACATATAGGATTGGTTAGTTGCGAGCCCAGTTTGCGAGCCCTGGCCATTAGGGGCTTAGGTACTGGTATGGGTAGAGCATCAGGGGAGGTACGAGGATATCTTAGCTCTATCTCTATTCTATGATGGGTGCATATGAACTGGTGGGGGTGTGATCCATGCTGTGCCACACACTCGTGTATAGAGGTGCGGGGGCCACCAAACCTTTCTATAGCACATTGCAAACTTAAACCAGACCACAGCATAAAATGATTGTTACTCATGCATAATATTGTAAAACTGTCTGATTGTCTTACTGAGCTAAGTTGTGAGCTCACCATTTTTATATACATTGTTTTTAGATGTTGATGCAGGATACACGGTGGATGATTATGTGAACGCTCCGGCATATGGTGATGTTGCTGCTCTGGGTGTACAGACAGGAGAGGACGAGCATGACGCTTCATGCGAGTGCCATTTCTGCGTGTACCTGTGATTGGATTTTTATTTATTGTTTCCAGTTATTTTCAGTTGGATTAAGTGGATGTAAGGATATTATATTTAAATGTTTGGATTTGAATAATTGGATATTCTATTTAATTTATCAATAGATTCTCAGTTCATTTAATTTAAAGACTTCCGCTGTATTATTTATATTCTGATTGTGGTTACGTGCAATGGGTTTGTATGAGTGGACACGGTCTATTCGAGATCCTGGTGTAAACCGTTGGTTCAATGACGGTTCACTCACACCATTCTGGTTGGATCAGAATTGGGGTGTGACAAAGCTTCTCTCCCATGTTGGAAAGGAAACGTTATTGAAATCGATTGTTTTGACTTTGTCAAATTATGCAGCTTCACATCTTAGACTCCCTAACTCTTATCACAATTCAATCAGAAAATATGTTGTTGATTTCTTTTGGCACAATGGGGGGAAAGAAAAAAAAATATCCATTGGATTTCTTGGCGCAGACTTTGTAAGTCGAAGGAGAATAGAGGGCTTGGTCTCCGTGATCCCTTTATTCAAAACCTCTCCCTCCTGATAAAAATGGCATAGAAAATTGGTCCTCACCGAGGTTGGCTTGGGGCCAATTTATGAAATCTATTTATTTTCCTAATACGGATTTGATACATGCTTCAGTTGGTTATCGACATCTTGGGCTCAAAGAAGTCTTATTGTAGGAAGGAAACATCTTCTTATGGGACTAGTTTGGCAAGTTGGCCTCGGTAACAAAATTATAATATGGGAAGACCAATGGATTCCTTCCATTAAAGATTTCAAACTTTATTCCTCAAAGCCCACGAAGTGTACAATAGAATGGGTTTC
>CM053265.1:14805480-14968255 GCA_028583415.1 Protea cynaroides
GACCCTAGTAGAGATAGAGCTAGAGTCTGGTGACCAGGATGAACCGCAATGTCACGTCCTCCCCCTGATGCTCCACTCGCATTCAACACACTAACCACATACACACAATCGCATGCCTATTCCTAGCATCATCATCATCATATTATAAATAAACAAAAGTAAATATGCATGGGCAATAATAATAGTAACATTGGATGGCATGTGAGATGTACATTACAAGCATACAAGCATAAAATCAATCATGGCATTGGACTCAATAAAATAAACAGCTTGTTAATAGCCAATTAGTTTAGGTTCTGTTCTCTCACCTTTGATTGATGTTTGTTCCTCTCCCAAGCTTTAGAAGTCACTTTAAATCTATTAGGAACCTAAACAATTAATGTATTTAAGTTAGGATTCAAGTTTACCAAGTTACGATAGTCAAAACCTTGTTTGGTCTTAAAATATGCTTGCTGTTATCGTGTGGTCAGACGTGTGGATGGACATGTGGTCGGAATATATGCGACCACACATTGTGTCATCGGACCCTATGGTCGCATGTTATGCGACCACACCTTTCCTGGGAACTTCCCGAATAGCTATGGTCGATCCTCTAGTCACCCAGTGGTCGACCACAGGCTGCGGCCACATGATGTTTGGTTGATTTTATTTTTCATGCGAGTTCTTCCTCATGACTCATCAATGGGATTCACCCTAAGATCATTCTATGGCTTCTAATCATAGTTTTTCCCTCATCCACTATCCCTAACCTATTCTCTATGGAATCATTATATTAGGTTTCACACATCAACTTGAAAATAACATATTCTATCTGATCTAACCTATAGACTCAAGTCCATACCTCAAGCTTGATGTAGAGATGGAATTCTTCTTTGTAACACCTTCCTCAAGCTTTCCTCTCCTTCTCTTCTTCTTCTTCTCTTCTTCTCTCTTTCTCTCTTAGGTTTAGAGTTTCAATTTGGGTTCTAAAAGAGTGAGAGAGGCTAAGGAACGTCTCTTATATAGAGAGAAACCTCAATATAGAGTCCTACTTTAATTAGGAAAGAGATCCCTTAAGTTTTGAAAAGTTTCCAAAACTTAGAGTCAGTTCAGCATCTTGTGGTCTCACGTGTGGTCGTAGAATCCATTGACCACACGTCCAAAATATGCAACTACACGTCCCAGACTCGAGTGGTCTCAATATTCTAAGGTATGGTCAACCACACCTATTTAGGTATGCGACCACACGCTCCTAATTAGATTATTTTTGTTCGAATTACGTACCTAGCCTTGCATTTTCTTCACGCACTTGGTTAGCTTGGTCCGACAATGTTAGGAAAATCGAATACAAGGTGGTAAGACCGGATTAGTAAAGTACGGGTCTTACAATTCCACCACCTTTAAAATACATTTTTTCCTTAAAATTTACACGTACGGATCTTACAATTGCCATCCCACATGTACCCACCATCTAATAGAGATAGAGCTAAAGTGTCTAGATCACACACCACCAATACTCCCCTAATGCCCTACCCATACCAACACGTAAACCCCTATTGGTGAGGGCTTGCAAATTGGACTCGCAACTAACCAATCCTAAATGTCATCCAGTGTATCTAAGACCTCACCCCAGCATCCCTCAATACGTCCATAGAGATAGAGCTATGGCCCCCTGACAAAGGCAAAAACCACACGGTCCTAGATGACCTCCCTGATGCCCTACGACATAATAGTTCTGCTAAGGTAATGACGATACAACGATGTTAGTGGAAAAGACTTAAGTAGAGATAGAGTTAGAGTCTGGTGACCAGGTCAGAGACTACAATGCCAGGTCCTCTCCCTGATGCTCCACGTGTATCCAACACACTAACCACACACACACAATCACATGCTTATTCCTATCATCATCAATCAACATGGTAGCAAATAGATAGAAGTAAATATGCATGAGCAGTAATAACAGTAATATGGGATGACATGTGAGATGCACATTACAAGAATACAAACATAGAATCAATCATTGCATTGGACCCAATAAAATAAAATAGCTTATTATTAGCCAATTAGTTTAGGTCATGTTCTCTTACCTTTGATTGATGTTTGTTCCTCTTCCAAGCTTTGAAAGTCACTTTTGAGAACCAAAACAATTAATATATGTAAATTAGGGTTCAATTTTACCAAGTTACAGTAATCGAAAACCTTGTTTGGTCTCAAAATATGCTTGTTGTTATCATGTGGTCGCACGTATGGTCAAACCTGTGGTGGCCATATATGCGACCACACACTGTGTGGTCGAACCCTACGGTCGCATTTTATGCGACCACACCTTTCCTGGAAAATTTTCAAATTGTTGTGGTCGATATTCTAGTCATGTCTTTTGGATTGACTAATGTACCCATAACTTTTATGGAACTCATGAATCGGGTATTCCATGATATGTTGAATATGTCAATCATTGTATTTATTAACGACATACTAGTCTACTCCAAGGACAAAGAAACTCATGTCATAAATCTAAGAGCCGCTCTACAGCGACTAAGAAAATAAAAGTTTTACGCAAAATTTACAAAGTGTGAATTCTGACTAAATGAAGTTGCTTTCTTAGGCCTTGTTGTATCCGCTGAAGGAATTAAAGTGGATCCTAGCAAGATTGAAGCCATTGTGAAATGGGAAGCACCTAAGAATGTTGCAAAAATCAGAAGTTTCTTAGGTTTAGCTGGTTATTAACAATAATTTATGGAAGATTTCTCTAGAATCGTCGTACCTCTCACTAGTCTGACAAAGAAAGCAGAAAAGTTTGTTTGGATCGATAAATGTGAAGAGTGTTTCCAAACATTGAAGGCTAGATTGATATCAGCTCCTATCTTGACTATTTTGATCTCAGGACAACCATTTACATTGTACACTAATGCGTTTGGGTTAGGTTTAGGATTTGTGCTTATGCAAGGAGAACAAGTAATTGCGTATGCCTCAAGACAACTGAAGACACATGAGAAGAACTATCCCACTCATGACTTGGAATTAGCAGCAGTAGTACATTTTGTTAAGATATGGAGACATTATTTGTATGGAGAGAAATTTCAGATTAAATCAGATCATAAGAGTCTCACACATCTTTTTAATCAGAAGGAGTTGAACATGAGACAAAGAAGATGACTGGAATTATTGAAGGATTATGATTGCGATATCCAATATCATCTAGGAAAACCTAATGTAGTTGCTAATGCACTAAGCAGGAAAGCAATGACAGAATCCCAAGAAGAAGCTAGTGCAAATGTTGTGGCATGTGTCACAGGAAGAGTATTTAGTTACAATAAAGAGCAGTTCGTGATTGATATTCTGAATGAATCAACTGACCAAGGGTTTATTCATCTATTCTCAAACATGTTTGCTATATTGAAGATTGTACCTAATCTATTAGACAAAGTGAATAGCTATTAAATCGGACCCTTATCTGAGAACGGTGCAAGAAGACCTTAAAAAAGGTAAGACTACTCCTGAGTTCACCTTGGACATTGAAAAGGTACTAAGATACAAAGGAAGGGTATGTGTTCCTAAAAATGAAGACTTGTATGTTAGACAAAGACTAATGAAGGAAGCTCACACCACCGCTTATTCGGTACACCCTAGAAGCACAAAGATGTATCATGATCCGAAGAAACTACATTGGTGGAGAGGAATGAAAGCAGATGTAGCTAAATTTGTGTCTCAATGCTTGAATTGTCAGCAGGTAGAGGCTGAAAGACAAAGACCTACAGGATTGTTGCAGCCACTGCCAGAACCAGCATGGAAATGGGACTGTATTACTATGGACTTTGTCACTGGGTTACCATTGACTCCTCGAGTAGTTGATGCGGTCTGGGTGATTGTAGATCGTTTGACCAAGACAGCTAGTTTCATAGCTATACGAACTTAGTATACCCTAGAGAAGTTAGTTAAGCTATATGTAGATAATATTGTCAAATTACATGGTGTACCTGAAAGAATTGTGTCCAACTGAGACCCACGCTTTACCTCAAAGTTTTGGGAAGGACTACAGAAGGCTATGGGTAAAATGTTGAAGTTTATTACTGCATTCCATCCTCAGACAGATGGACAGTCAGAACGTACCATTCAGATTTTAGAAGACATGCTCCGAGCTTGTGTCATTGATTTCAAAGGATCATGGGATGAGAAATTACCATTCATTGAGTTCGCTTATAACAACAGCTATCAAGCGACTATACAAATGTCACCCTATGAAGCACTGTATGGTAGGAAATGTCAAACTCCTTTGTTTTGGAATGAAGTTAGAGAACGGAGTATTGTTGGACTAAAGTTTGTTGAAGAGACTTGTCGAGTAGTGGACATTATCAAGGAAAGAGTCTGAATAGCTCAGAACCGTCAGAAGCAATATGCAGATAATCGACGTAGAGATCTCGAATTCACCATAGGTGATAAAGTATTTCTGAAAATATCTCCTATTCGTGGTTTGAAAAGGTTTGGACAGAAAGAAAAGTTGTGTTCCATATATATTGGACCTTATGAAGTTCTAGATAGACATGGAAAAGTAGCATATCAGTTAGCACTACCTCCATCAATGTCTAGTGTACATGATGTGTCACACCCCAATTCTGCACTGTTCAGAATGGTGTGATGAACCACTAATAAACCAACGGTTCAACTAGGATCTCAAATAGACTGAATTCATTTGCTTAAACCATACACATCCACAACCATAATCAGAGTAAATACACTAAGCGGAAGTCTTAAATATTAAATGAACTGAGAATCTAAATGTGATAATCATAAATAAAATATCAATTATCTTTCATTGACTGAGACATAAGTAAATAAAATAATCAATTAAATTTACTCAAAATCCAAATAAAATCTAATAAAAAACGCATGAGTTACATTCGCATGACGAATCATGTGTCTCCATTATATCTTCTACGTCCATCGTCGCAACGTGCCCGAATGCGGGAGCATTCATATAATTTTCCACGGTCATACCTGCATCATCAACTAAAATATTCAAATTCAAAAAGGGTGAGCACACATCACGGCTCAGTGAGCAAACAAAACAATGCAATAAACATATGCATGCATTTAATTCATATCTTTGGTCTGATATATAAGTTTGCAATGTGCTATAGAAAGGTTCAGTGGCCGCCTCTCCTCTATACACAGGTTGTGTAAGCCCACCCAACGGATCAAATACCATTGTCGTCCACATCCACCCTACCATGGAATATAGATAGAGCTAAAGTGCTTAGGACCGCATCGCATCACACTTCCCCTTATGTTCTACCCATACCAACACGTAAGCCCCTGTTGGCGAGGGCTTGCAAACTGGGCTCGCAACTAACCAATCCTAATGTCAAACAGTGTATCCAAGGCCTCACCCCAGCATCCCTCAATACATCCATAGAGATAGAGCTAAGGCCCCCCGAAAGAGTCAGAGACTACACGGTCCGAGACCACTTCCCCTGATGCCCTACGACGTAATAGTTCTGCTAAGGTAATGGCGATATGACGATGCTAGTGGACAAGACTTGAGTAGAGATAGGGCTAAAGTGCTTAGGACCGCACCGCATCACACTTCCCCTAATGCCCCACTCGCATCAAGTACACTAACCATACACAAACATTGACATGCCTATTCCTAGAACCATCATCTTCATCATGTTATAAATAAATAGAATTAAATATGCATGAATAGTAATAACAGGAATAGTAGATGACATGTAAATGTACATTACAATCATACAATCATAGCATCATACATGGTATTGGACTCAATAAACGAAAACAGTTTATTATTAGCCAATTAGTTTAGGTCTTGTTCCCTCACCTTTGATTGAGTGTAGATCCTCTTTCAAGCTTTAAGAATCACTTTTATATCACTAGGAGAACCTAGCAAGTCGATACATTTTAATTAGAATTAATTCCAACAATTTTAAGCTTGCTGTATAGTTAGGGTCGCAGGTTGGGTCGCAGGTAGGGTAGCAGTTTTCTGAGACCCCAGGGTGTAGGGTCGATTATCCATCAACCCTAGGTGTGACCACAGCCTCCCTGGACTTCCTGAGAGCATGGGGTCGATCCTATGGTCTGGTAGGGTCGGTTTACCAATCGACCCTACTTGCTACCACGCGTATTTTGAGTCGACCTTTCATCCTACAGTCCATTCTTTCATGTTTGGAACCTTTGGCTTACTTTTATAGTCCATTCTATGATTGTTCTATGGCTCAAAACTCCAAGTTACACACTTTACTTTGTTTACAATGATTTCCTCCATGGATTCCATTGGAATCTATCCATAGATGGATGATTTGGGTTTCTCCTAGATCCTACTCTCTTCATTAACTATTCTAGGGTCTTACATAACTCATGGAGAATGTATTCATGCCTTAGGATTGCTGAGATTCAGAGATTTCTCTGAATGTCTTCTCCTTAGTCTCTTCTCTTTCTCTCACTTTTAATTAGGGTTTCAAAAGGAGTGAAAGAGGCTAAGGGACGTCCTATTTATAGAGGAAAACCTCCTAAAATAAATCCCATCGAGATTAGGAAAGCATCCCATTGAAATTAAGAAAGTTTCCTAATTACGGTTTCAGTCTGTCATCATAAGGTCGATGCTAGGGTCGCAGGATCCGTCGACCCTAGGGTCTCAAGTCATCCGACCCTAGGATTGAAAAGTCATGGGTTGGACTCTGTTGAGGTGGGGTCGACCCTACCTGTTTAGGCATGCGACCCTACCCTCAAATTTACTATTTTTGGGTCAATTTCATACCTGGTCTTATGATTTCCTACATGCACTTGGTCCATGTGGCTCGACCATGATAGGTAGACCTGGTACAAGGTGGTAAGACCGGTTAGTTTGATACGGATCTTACATGATGTATTCCATGTCTCACAATTTCATAAGTACGTCAGAGATCCAACACACATATTCACAACGGATCCACCAGATTTGACTGAAGATTTGACGTTCAAAGTAGTACCTTTTGAGATCACTAGCCAGAAGGCGCAACGTCTTCGCAACCGTGATATTTACTACATTAAGGTTACTTGGAGAAACCAAAATGTAGAAGAAATTACATGGGAAGAAGAGAACGTTATGCAAAAGCAATATCCTCACCTATTCAACTGGGAAGGTATATGCAAATTTTGAAGACGAAATTTATATAAGAGGGGGGGAGTTGTAAGACCCACACTCCACTAACTTGGTCTAACAGTGTCATGCCAAGTCTTTCCATCATTCCTGGACCAAGTGGACCGAGCGTGTGAAGATAGAACACAAACCAGGTATGAGAATCGATTTAAAAACACTAAAAACAAACCTAAGGTCGCATACCTAGGTAGGTATAGTCAACCATAAGGAAGGGAATAAAAAATCTCCAATCCAGAACCCCACAGTCGATGATTTTGACCCTATGGTCGACGGTTTATGCGACCGTATGATCGACAGTGAGACCCCAGATTAGACTCCGAGTTTTGAAAAAAAATTTAAACTAAGAGATTTCTTTCCTAATTGAAAGAGGACTCTATATGGAGAGTTCTCCTCTATATAAAGGACGTCCCTCAGCCCTTTTTCACTCTTTTAGAACATTAGTAACCTTAGAGAAAGAAGAAAGAGAAGGAAGAGAAGGATAAGAAGAAAAAGCTAAGGAGAAGAATTTACTGAGAAGAGATTGGCTCTCTATCACAGGCAAAGGTATGAAAAAAAAATCTCTGGAGATGTAAACTCTAAGTATAAGACGCCTAAGGAAGATAGGCAATATTAACCTATTATGATCTATGTGATTTTCTTGAGAAAATCCCAAGGTGAACCATGAGGAGTGAATTTAATGATTAGGGTTGATAAGAAATTACTAATGTTGGCCATAGGATGACCTTAGAATAAATCCCATTAAAGAACAGAAGAATTGACCTAGGAAGAACTCGAATTTCATATAGACTGTGACCAGAAATCTCAAGCTCGTAGCTATGGTCGACCATAGCATGACCAATATGACTAGAGGATCGACCATAGGCATTCGGGAAGATTTTAAAAATCATGTGGTTGCAGCTACGATCGCACCATATGCGACCGTAGGGTATTGATCATAGGCAATAAGGTCAGTAGAGTATGAGACCATAGGACCAATCAGACACCTATCAGTGCTCTGTTTCGATTTTCGACTACTATAACATGTCACATATGAACCCTAACTTAAATTCATATAACTTTTAGGTTGTTAAATCAATTCAAAGAAAAGTTTATGGCTTGAAAGGAGATCGAGTATTGCTAACAGGTAAGGGAACAAGACCTAAACTAATTGGATAATAACAAACTACTTTATTTTTATTGAGTCCAATGCCATGATTGATTCTATGTTTGTATGCTTGTAATGTGCATCTCACATGTCATCCAATATTTTTGTTATTATTGTTCATGCATATTTAATTCTGTTTATTTATAACATGATGATGATGATGATGCTAGGAATAGGCATGTGAATGTATTTATGTGGTTGCTGTGTTGGATGCGAGTGGGGCATCAGAGGGAGGACGTGGCATGGTGGTCTTTGACCTTATCACCAGACTCTAGCTCTATCTCTACTCAAGTCTTGCCCACTAACATCGTCGTATCGCCATTACCTTAGCAGAACTATTACATCGTAGGGCATCAAGGGAGGTAGTCTCGGACCACGTGGTCTCTGACTCTGCTGGGGGCCTTAGCTCTATCTCAATGGACGTATTGAGGGATGCTGGGGTGAGGCCCTGGATACACTATTTGACATTAGGATTGGTTAGTTGCGAGCCCAGTTTGCAAGCCCTCGCCAGCATGGCCTTACGTTTTGGTATGGATAGGGCATCAGGGGAAGTGTTGGCGATGTTTGATCCGAACACTTTAGCTCTATCTCTATTCTATGGTGGGTGCATGTGGGACGACAATGGTGTTTAATCTATTGGGCAGATTCATACACTCATGTATAGAGGTGCGATGGCCACCAAACCTTTCTATAGCATATTACAAACTTATAAACCAGACCAAAGATATAAATTGACTGCATGCATATGTTTGTTACATTATTTTGTTAGCTCACTGAGCCATGATGTGTGCTCACCCTTTCGACATTGAATATTTTTAGTTGATGATGCAGGTCCTACTATTAAAGAATATATGAATGCATCGACGTATGGACACGTTGCTACGATGGACGTAGAAGCTGAAGAAGATATGCATGTGCCACCAATGTGTTTTTGTTTAAGTTTAGTTATAATTTGAACATCAGATATGTGATTTATTATTTATTTTTATGTCTTGTGGATTGGAGATAATTAGATTAAATACTTATTTATCACTTATAGACTCTCAGTTCATTATCTGTAAGACTTCCACTTATTTGTTTATTACCTCTGATAATTAATGTGGAATGTGTGTGTGGTTTTATATGGTAGATACGACCTATACAAGATCCTGGGTGAACCATTGGTTTATTGGCAGTTCATCACACCATTCTGGTTAGACCAGAATTGGGGTGTGACAAGTTGCCTCCACACGATCTTAAATAGTCAACCACACCAACTAAATTTGACTTGTTGCTTATCCTATCTTGTGGTTTCTTCATACAATTGGTTCACTTGAGCCAGTTATGATGGAAAGACCAGTCACGACACAAGAATGTAAGATTAGACTGGGTTCGTGGCGTACGGGTCTTACACCCATTACCTCGTATCGATAATTAATTTTATCAATTGCAAAGAGTAATGGTGTTTTCCAAGATCGATATTCGGTCAGGGTATCATCAATTGAAGATTAAGGTTAAGGATATTCCAAAGACAGCATTTAAAACCAGATATAGATACTATGAGTTTCTGGTCATGTCTTTCAAACTAACCCACACACCAGAGTATCGACCATAGTCATTCAGGAAGAATTCAGAAAATGTATGGTCACCGGACTCTAGCTCTATCTCTACTCAAGTCTTACCCACTAATATCATCGTATCACCATTACCTTAGCAGAACAATTACGTCATAGGGCATCAGGGGAGGTAGTCTAAGACTGTATGGTCTTTGACTTATTGGGGGCCTGAGCTCTATCTCTATGGATGTATTGAGGGATGCTGGGGTGAGGCCTTCGATACACTAGATGGCATTAGGATTGGTTAATTATGAGCCCAGTTTGCAAGCCCTCATCAATGGGGGCTTACGTTTTGGTATGTGTAAGGCATCAGGGGAAGTATTGGTGGGGTGTGATCCGGACACTTTAACTCTATCTCTATTCCATGGCGGGGTGGATGTAGACGACAATGGTGTTTGATCCATTGGGTGGGCTTACATACCCATGTATAGAGGTGCGGTGGCTGCCAATCCTTTCTATAGCACATTGCAAACTTAAAAATTAGATCCAAGATATGAATTAAATGCATGCATATGTTTGCGCATTGTTTTGTTCACTCACTGACCTCAAGTTGGAGAGCTCACCCTTGTGCGGGCAATTCTTTTTAGTTTCTGATGTTGCAGGTATTACTGTTGAAGACTACATGGATACGTCAATGTACGGACATGTGGCGGCTATGGATGTGCAAGCTGTGGAGGATGAGCAAGACTCGTCAAGCTAGTGGTTACACTTAGTGTTTTATTTCTATATTTTGATACTTGTAATAGGTATTAATTATGTTTTGGTTATTTGGAGATAATTGGATTATTTAATTATTTATCATGTTAGACCTCAGTTCATTATTAATAAGACTTCTTCGATTTACTTTATTATCTCTGATTAATGTGGAATGTGTTTTGGTTTAACATGATTGGCACAGCCTATACGAAATCTTGGTCTAAACCGTTGGTTCTCATGACTATTCATCATACCACTGGTTAGTGTAGAATTGGGGTGTGACAGAGACCTTGAATTCATAGTAGGTGACAAAGTATCTCTGAAGATATCATCTATACGTGGCTTGAAACGGTTCAGTCAGAAAGGAAAGCTGTGTCCCAGATATATTGGACCTTATGAGATTCTAGCTAGACGTGGGAAGGTAGCGTATCAGCTAACACTACCACCGTTTTTGTCTGGAGTACATGATGTATTTCATGTCCCGTTGTTAAAGAATTACATCAAAGATCCAACACACGTTTGAACGGTAGATCCACTTGATTTGACTGAAGAGTTGACATTCGAGGTAGTACCATTCGAGATCACATGTCGAAAAATTCAACGCCTATGCAACCGTGATATCTATTATGTTAAAGTTACCCGGAGAAGTCAAGATGTGAAAAAAATAATGTGGGAAGAAGAGAATGTTATGCGAAAGCAATATCCTCACCTATTCAACTCAAAAGGTATGTACAAATTTTGAGGATAAATTTTTTTTTAAAGGGAGGAGTTATAAGACCCATACTCCATTAACCCTATCTAACCGTGTTGTGCCAGGTCTTCCCATCATAGTCCGATCGAGTGAACCAACTGTGTGAAGGAACCACAAGGCCAAGTAAGTGAATCGACCCAAAAGAAGTTAAATTTAATTGTGTGGTCGACTAATTGAGCTTGTGTGGTCGACCAGTCAATGAATGAAGTGAGACCAGTCAATGTAGGTAGTGTAGTCGACACTTTTAAGTTGTGTGGTTGACGAATTTTGCAACCACACAGTCCTCCGGACATTGTCGATCAAACTTCTTGATTTGGAAACTTTCCAAATCTTAAGAGATCCCTTTCCTAATTGTAGGAAGACTTCATATGGAGAGTTTCTCTCTATAAAGAGGACGACCCTCTACCATTTCTCACTCTTTTGGATCAATTTCAAACCCTAAACCTAAGAGAAAAAGAGAGAGGAAGAGAAAGAGAAGGAGATTTAGAGAAGAAGGCTGGGAGAATGGTTTTGCAGAGAAGGTTTCAACTCTTTTCAGCTAGTTAAGGTATGGAACTCGTCTCTATAGATGTAGAACGCATAGAATAGGGTTCTATTTGAGATGTTAAACCAATAAGGGATTATTGATCATATGATTTTCTAGGTAAATCTCTAGGAATAACCATGAAAGTTGGATTGGTACTAGTTGTTGGAAAAATCATAAATTAATGGTCATAGAATGACCATAGGATGAACCCCATTGTTGAACCAAGAGGAAGAGCTCGGATTGAAAGTAGAAATCGACCAAACCTTGTGTAGTCACGTCACTGGTCGACCATAGTGCTACCAGTGAGTTGACCACAGGTGTTCGAGAAATTTCCTAGAATCGTATGGTTGCATGTAGCACAACCACAGGGTCGACCATACAGTCTGTGGTCGACATAAATAGGAGATCACAGAGTCGACCAGTCAACTGTTAAGGGCCTTGTTTTGGTTTTCAACTACTATAACTTGATACAATCAAATCCTAACTTAAATCCATAAATTTCTTAGGTTTCCAATTGATTCAAAGTGACTTCTAAGGCTTGGAAGAAGATTACACATCTTTTACAGGTGAGGAAACAAGACCTAAACTAACTAGATAATAACAAATTATCATTTCTTCTTATTTTCTGCTATCTAATATGATGTCATGCCTTGTATGATTGTTTGTGCATCTCACATGTCATCTGATACTTGTTATATATGTTCATGCATATTTAATTTTATTTATTTATAACATGATGATGATGCTAGGAATATACATGTGATTGTGTATGTGGTTGATGTATTGGATGCCAGGGGAGCATCAGGGGAAAGACGTAATACTATGGTCTTGGGCCTAACCGCTAGACTTGAGTCCTATCTCAACTCCAGTTACCTTAGCGGAACTAGTATGCTGTAGAGCATCAGGGGGAGGACGTGGTACTGTGGTCTTGGGCTTGACCACCAAACTCTAGCTCTATCTCTATAGGTATATTGAGGATTGTTAGGGTAAGGCCTTAGATACAAATTATGATGACATCTAGGATTGGTTAGTTACAAACCCAGTTTGCAAGCCCCCACTAATAGGGGCTTATGTGTTGGTATAGTAGGACATCAGGGGAAGTATTGGCAGTATATGATCTGGACACTTTAGCTCTATCTCTATTCCACGGTGGGTGCATGTAGGATGATAATAGTATTTAATCCATTAGGTGGATACATACACTCGTGTATAGAGGTGTGATGGTCGTCAATCTTTTCTAAGTACAGTTGCAAACTTAAACCAGACCAAAGATAATGAATTGAATGCATGCATATGTTTGCGTATTATTTTGGTTACTCACTGAGCCACTGTGCTCACATCTCGACATCGAATATTTTTTGTTGATGATGCAGGTCCTACCATGGAAGATTATATGGAGGCACCATCATACGGACATATGGCGGTGATGGATACTCAAACTATAGAAGACGAGCATGACTCTACGTGCGAGTGTTTCTAGTGTCTTTATTCTTAGTTTAATTCGTATTTTGGATATGGGAGACTTGTAGTAGAATATTTAATTATGTATTGAGTTACTTGGAGATAATTAGTTTATTTATTTACTTTATCATGTTAGACACTCAGTTTATTATTAATAAAGACTTCCATTATTTATTTTCATTACCTTTGATGATGTTATAGAAGGTGTATCTGGTTTGGATTGTTGATACGATTTTTATGAGATCATGGTTGAACCGTTGGTTCTTATGACAATTTATCACACTACTGGTTAGTCCAGAATTAGGGTGTCACATCTAAAATATGGGGTCTACTAAATATAGACTATGATAGAATCCCAAAAAGAGTACAAGTACACGTAGATGAACTATTCCAAATGAAATATTATCCATTTGTTTGTTTGAATATTTGGTATTACTTGTTTCAGACGTTGAGACGTTTTAGCCAGAAAAGAGAAGCGACAAGGAAGAGTCGACTAAGAAAAACATGGTCAAGGTCAGCTTCAACTTTAGGGGGCAAGCAATGGAGAAAGGGGGGATCAATCAGGTTTTTTGGTTGGTTTCCTACACAAAAGAAACGTCTTCATGACATTTTTCTTTGCCCATGGAATGTCCTCCATACTTTATGGTTTCTGCATTTCCTCTCTTATTGTATTGAAATCTGACTACCAACTTACCCAATCATTAATCAAATAATTTTCTCAGAGGATCCGATTTAAGCAAGTCTAAAATCTTCAACCAACCTGAGCTCAGGTCGTTGAAAAAAATTACCTTTTTTATTTTGGGTGCTCACTTTTTATAGATCTCTCATTGGAGATAGGGTCTATTATTAGGAGATGGGAGGTGGTGGTATTATTACGGGTGAAATATCAGCTCCGCTAAGCCCCAGCTTGTATGATATTTTTATGGGCTAAATTAATTATAGGGTTAATTGGTTCAGTGGGAGTCTGGTTACAGGTAGACCGGTTTAAGTATGATTAGAGATGAACCAAGTTGGTCTACTGTGGGACTAGTCTAGGGTTGGGGTGGTATTATAAATACCAATGGTTAGGGTCCCCACAACTACGGTGTTATTTTCTTCTCCTATTCCCATACACAGAGAGAACTCAAGGGATCCCTGATAGGCTGTGGAAGACTCTGATCCAAGCATTCAAAGTGAAGGAAACAGTCAAAAATCAATCTACAGCAAGAGGTATGTGTCTTATCATCTCTTTTCAATGCTCATTGTATTCTAGTAATTTGTGTGGTGTGTTCATTAAGGTTGATGGAAAAACCCAAAGAAGATTTAAAAAATCTTACACTGGTATTAGAGCCTCCCACACAGACCTAAGATCAATGGGAAAGTATTGTAAAGACTGTATGTTTGATTGGATTGGAAGAGGGAGAAATTTTTCTCCTAAATTCTTCGTACAAACCTATCTAGGGTTTGTACCATGAAAAAAAAATTTCGATTGGTTAAAAGTAAAATTATTTATACCAGATTGTAGGTCTCGAAGTGACAAAGCTGACGGTATAAAAATCATCACCGAACATGGCTGGACGCGCTCTCATGTGTTGCTTGAAAAAGCGCATGAGATCTACACGTCGATGGCTGTTTAAAAAAAAGGAAAAGAGAAAGGGCTGACGTTACCTAGTCAACCCGGTTAACCCATAAACCCTAGCAAGTGGACTCAGTGTCAACCCAGAATAGTGATTTGCGCTGATCCAGAATCGAGCCCAGATCTAAGACCTAGCCCGAACCTAGCCTAGGCCCAAGATAGTCCCATGATCATATCCCTAGGGCACACGTATGGGTCAGCACGTGTGACCCATTAACCTAGTCAAGGATCCATTTGACCTGACCCAGGAACCAATCCATTAACCTGGTGGGTTGATCCTAGAACCCACCCCATTTACCCAAAAATTTAACTAGATAACCCAAAAGATTGAACCAAGTGGACTGCTGGTTGAACCATTAAACCAGACAGGGGTTCAGTTAGGTCCTAGACCGTTTGGTTCGGTCTCGACCAAAGTATTTAAAAAAATAAATAAATAAATAAATGATAAATAGTGGATTCAGTCGGGCCCATAACCGAGCCCGGCTAGACAGAACTGACCTAGACTGAACCGCCCAGAACCGGTTCAACATGCAAGAATGCATACGTCGACTTTAATCGACGATTGTGGACACTAAGAGAGTTGGATTTTGACGTAGTTTGTTGTGTTGTGTTTGTATTTTCATGCTCTACACTCTGATATATAGTTTCACATATTTTTTTATTTGGAGAATTTATTTTGACTAAAAGGTACCCCAAATTAGTTCAGTTTATAGTTTTTTTACTTGTTTGTCAGTTATTTTTTGTACTAGATGTTTGTAGAAGGTTATATGTAAGACCCGCAAGCCACGAACCCAGTCTAACCTTATGTTCTCATGTTGTGATCGGTCTTCCCATCATAATTGGCTCAAGTGAATCAATTATATGAAGAAACCACAAGATGAGGTAAGTCACAAGTCAAATTTAGTTGTTGTGGTTGACTAATTAAGTTTGTATGGAAGCAAACAGTCAAAAACTAAAAACCAGTGAATTTTGGACCTATGGTGGCATATTTGGGGGCTACAGTTGCACCTATGGTCGACCGTAGTAAAACCGTAAGCGCTATGGTCGCATGTTTTGGTCTTATGGTCGACGGTTTATGCGACCATATGATCGACCTTAGGAACCCAGAACTTACTCCATGATTAGGAAACTTTCATAATTTGAGGAGGACTCTTTCCTAATTGAAAGAGAATTCTATATGGAGGTTTTTCCTCTATATAAGGGATGTTTCTTAGCCTCTCTCACTCTTTTAGAACCCAAATTGAAACTCTAAACCTAAGAGAAAAAGAGAGAGAGGAAGAGAAGGAGAAGGAGATTGAAGAAGAAGGCTGAGAGGAAGGTTTGCAGAGAAGAGTTCTATCTTTCTACAACAAGCTTAAGGGATGGACTTGACTCTATAGGATAGATTAGATAGGATAGGTTCATTTCCATCAAGTTGATGTGTTGAATCTAATATAAAGATTTTGATCATGGAATTTCTAAGCAAAACCATGGAGAATAGGTTAGGGTAAATGGATAAGGGGTAAACTAAGAATATTAGCCTTAAAATGATCATTAGGGAGGACCCCATTGATGATCCAAGAGGAGGAACTCATGTGAGAAGTGAAAATCAACCAAACTACGTATGGTCGCAGCTATGGTCGACCATAGGATGAGAAAGTATCGACGACAGTCATTCGGAAAGAATTAAGGAAATATACGGTTGCAGCTATGGTCGCATGTAATACGACCATAGGGTATCGACTGTAGGTCCTACGGTGGCTTGCTACCATATCATCGACCATAGCATCGACCATAGGAAAATAGCAAGCATATTTTAAGACCAAACAAGGTTTTTTACTACTATAACTTGATAAATTTGAACCCTAACTTAAATGTATTAATTGTTCACATTCCCAATAGATTCAAAGTGACTTCCAAAGCTTGGAAGAGGAACAAACATCAATCAAAGGTGAGGGAACAATACCTAAACTAATTGACTAATAATAAGCTGTTTTATTTATTGAGTCCAATGCCATGATTAATTCTACGCTTGTATGCTTGTAAAGTGCATCTCACATGTCATCCAATATTCTTGCTATTACTGTTTATGCATATTTAATTCCATTTATTTTTAACATGATGGTAATGATGATGATGATGCTAGGAATAGGCATGTGAATGTATGTGTGTGGTTGGTGTGTTGGATGCGAGTGGAGCATCAGGGGGAGGACGTGGCATGGTGGTCTTCGACCTCGTCACTAGACTCTAGCTCTATCTCTACTCAAGTCTTTCCCACTAACATCGCCGTATCGCCATTACCTTAGCAAAACTATTACGTCGTAGGGCATCAAGGGAGGTGGTCTCGGATCGTGTGGTCTCTGACTCTGTCGGAAGGCCTTAGCTCTATCTCTATGGATGTATTGAGGGATGCTAGGATGAGGCCTTGGATACACTGTTTGGCATTAGGATTGGTTAGTTGCAAGCCCAGTTTGCAAGCCCTCACCAGTAGGGGCTTACTTGTTGGTATGGGTAGGGCATCCAGAGAAGTATTGGCGATGTTTGATCCAGACACTTTAGCTCTATCTCTATTCCATGGTGAGTGCATGTGGGACGACAATGGTGTTTGATCCATTGGGTGGATTTACACACTCGTGTATAGAGGTGCGGCGGCCACCAAACCTTTCTATAGCACATTGTAAACTTATAAACCAGACCAAAGATATGAATTGAATGCATGCATATGTTTGTTGCATTGTTTTGTTTACTCACTGAGCTCAAGTTGGAAAGTTGACCCTCACGCGTGTAATTTTTTTTAGTTTCTGATGTTGCAGGTATTACGATTGAAGATTATGTTGACATGCCAACATATGAACAGGTGGCGGCTATGGATGTGCAAGCTGTGGAGGACTATTATGATTCGTTAAGCAAGCGTTTCAACTATGGATACGCTTAGTATTTAACTTTCGTATTTGGATATTTGTAATATATATTAAATTATGTTTTGATTACTTGGAGATAACTCGAATATTAATTATTATCATGATTAGACCTCAGTTCATTATTAATAAGACTTTCGCTATTTACTTTATTTACTCTGATTATTAATGTGGAATGTGTTTTGGTTTAACATGATTGGCAGAACCTATATGAGATCTTGGTTGGACCGTTGGTTTATTAACGATTCATCACACCATTTTAGTTAGTCCAAAATTAGGATATGACATTATATATGCATGAGGTTCTGTTTGTTGACCCACATGGTGCTACAAAATCAGGTTTGGGGATATCATCATGGAATTAGGTCGATCCCACCAAAGTAGTACACTTAGTTTCATCATAATGTCTTCAAATTCAAAGTTCATGTATTTGTGAATGCTTATGTAAGGGCGATATACACCCAAAGGTGACATTGTCAAGTTTTGTTCAAATTAGAGTTTGTGAGTGTTATGTAAAGATTAGATGAAATCCACCAAAGTAGTATACTCAGTTCCAACATGGTGTTCCTAAATCTTAAATTTATGTATTTACAAATAAAATAAAGGATACATTATTTAATACATTATTCTCCCTAGTGTAAAGAGCAGCTAAAAAAGGCAATGTTAACCAAAGGAGGCATTGTCAAAGTTTAAAGGTATATGCATGCACATGACTTAAAAGGATTTTTACTTTAGGGGATCTTATTAACCCAAAAGTGGTAGGATTTTTTAGAGTTATTATTCTTTCGTAGTCACTACACAAAAACTGAGAAGATCACTGCATGTTCATCCCAATAGAGAATGTGTAGTAGGTTAACTCTTGAAAAAAAGATATTTATTTGTATAAATGATTGATATGATTAATGCAAGTAAAACGTGTGTGTATGAGTCTTTTGTGTTTGATATTGTATTTATACTCATTCACTGATGTGTTCATTCAATTATGACTGTCCCAAACAATGTTTTGATACCTATTTCTTTCTATTCGGGACAAAGTATAAATAAATATAAATTGCATGTGTTTATATGAGTCTTGTGAAATTTATCTCTTGTAGGATATTTATGTTTTGACTCATATAATGATAATGGTTTATGTCTCCTCGAATGTCTGTCTCAGTGAATGTGCCAGATGGCATGGTAATTTTTAATTCCCACTCTATCTGGGACAAAGGATAAAATTTATAATGAAAGGATTATAGACTAATCTAGGATCGTTTGACCTAAATGTATCTTTCATAGTAGTTTACATTAGTTGTGAGGTATTCTACTATTAAGGTTATGTATAGCAATATTAAGATGAAAAATATTACGAAGGGATTATCAAAGAAAAATCCAAGGGATAGGAATAAAATTATTAAAGTGGTTGGGAGATAGTTTATTGATTTACTCTAGTACCAGTTATGTTGAAAATGGTAATGTGAGAAAATATTTTTGGGAGCTATCAACTATGACTGAAATGCTCAAGGACAATGAAACAAAAGTAATTGATATATTAGATATCACATTCCTTGCCAGAAAAATATATTCAGGTCTAGGTGGCTTACATTACCAAAAGGAAAGAGAGATAGAACCAGTGATAAGGTTATTATTAGGTAACTTCAAGGTGAATTGCTTAAAGATTGATAGATTGATCGAAGATAGGTGGTTTGAACAAATACTGTTAAGCCAGATATGCATAGCTAGAAAAGGATAAAGATTCGAAGACTCCCTAGGTATTTGGAGTAGGAGGGTTTTAAAGACTATTGGCTAGAAAATTGTTTAGTTTTCTGTTACATATAGATGGTTTTTTGCTCCTTGGATTTTAATTATTTACTTTATTTTTATGGTTGTTATTTAAACTAAATTTTGTCTCCTTGCATTGAAAATATGATTGATGTTACTTGAAAGAATGTAAGATTTTCCTTTTCAGTTAAATAAAAAGCCGTCACGTTGTTATGGTGCTTATGATATTGTAAGGTAAATGAATGCATGTAATGTTGACTATATTTTTTTCTGTAAAGTTGTGAATAGATTTTCAAGGTTAGTTTGTACAATCATAGGTTCGATTAGTTGTACAAGTCAAAGTTTATCTCTAGGACAATGTAGAGACAGGTTAAGAAAGTTTTCTTGAAGTGATTGGAAAAGATTTTGTCAGTGGGAGTCTTTAGATTCTCTTAGTCAGTGAGAATATTTAGATCTCATTGGTTAGTGGGAGATCTGATAATTGATGATTTATCTGTGATTGTTTGTGTTGCCTATGGTTTAATAGGCAAGACTATTGGTGAGTATTTATTTCATTGCTTATATGCATTCCTGATTATTTAAGACATGTCAAAGTTGCACGACGGTATTTAGCCAAAGAAGGCGGTAAGCTAAAGTATGATATTAGTCTAAGCTAGAGGCGATTTGCTTATAAGTTGGATAATATCAAAGTGCATTGACCTATAAGGATTTTAAGGTGATGGGATCATGGTAGTTCGATCATTGGACTCAAGTATTCATCTTAAAGTGATTTATGTCATTAAGTAGATCTCTGTATGTGGCTGGCAGAAGGGGGTACATCGGATGTGTAGGAGTACTTTCTACTATTATTCGACATTGGTAGGTTTGATGAATGGATCAAAGTAAAGGATGGTTTTTTGTGTAATTAGATTCTATGGCCATACTGGATCAATGGTGACTTTATAATTAATATAGTCTAAGTGGGAGATTGTAAGATATTTTTATGAGCTAAATTAATTATAAGGTTAGTTGGTTCAGTGGGAGTCTGGTTACAGGTAGACTGGTTTAAGAATGATTAGGGATGGACCAACCTGGTCCACTGTAGGACTGGTCTAGGGTTGGGGTGGTATTATAAATACCAATGGTTAGGGTCCCCATTGCCACGGTGTTATTTTCTTCTCCTGTTCTCATACCCAGAGAGAACTTAAGGGATCCCTGATAGGCTATGGAAGACTCTGATCCAAATATTCAAAGCAAAGGAAATGATCAAAAATCAATCTACAGTAAGAGGTATGTGTCTTATCATCTCTTTTTAATGCCCATTGTATTCTAGTAATATGTGTAGTTTGTTCGTTAGGGTTCATGGAAAATCCCATGGGAAAAAACCAAAGGAGATCTAAAAAAATCTTACACAGCCTTCCAAATGTAACAGCTACTTTCTTTGCATTCTCTCCTTTAATCTCTTCCACGTTTGTGCAACTGTGAAAACACCATTTTCTGATGAAAATGAGTATATACTTTCTACAGGTGAGGGAATATTCAAAATGGAATATGGAAGATGGTTAGAAGATTACTAGATGTACATGTCAAAGCTCATCAGGTTGATAGTAGATATACATCTGGCTCATTATGACACTTAAGGGAGTTGCAGACAGATCCCATGTCTTCCTCTTGATAGTGGCTTCCAGACCCAACGAACTCATAAGGTGAGTTTTGAATTGTATCTACTCTCAAGTCTCACACAGTCCAACATACACCTCTCCATCCAGTACTTGGTACCATCATCTCGTAACCCCTTTGTCAGACTGAGTAGCAGCTCTAATATCTATTTCCCACAAACCCTAATTAGGTTCCTTTGGGATTTTTGAGGAGGGTTTTGTGTTTTGTTTCTCTCTGTTTCTCTGTGTGTAATCATCTTCTACATGATTTGGACAGAGAATGAGCCATCATTGTAGAGGATTTAAAAAGACTAGCAGCCGTTTTTTGTTTAAAGCATCTTTTTATAGTGTCCTTATATCTGGTAATCAAGCAGCCCATAAGTTGGTGATGAGTGCTGCTCTGTTTTTTGTTTCCTCTGTGTTATGAAATCAAGAAATCGAAAAGATAAATCACACACAGAGAACACAAAGATTTAACGTGGTTCACCCACATAATGTGTGAGGGCTATGTCTATGGTTGCAGAAAATTGAAAATTTCACTATCTCGGAGAGGAAAAATGATTACAGAGAGAGTTTTCACAAAAAACTGAATGATACAAGACCCTAGGATAAGAGGATCTTATATAAAACTCCCATACAGAATTGTGGATCCCTATTCCAACTCAACAACAGTAGTCAAAGAGTCTTGCACCAACTATACAGGTCATAGAGTTTCACACGAGCTATGATTGTGAGTGGGTCCCATAAAGTGGATAGACTTCATAATTGATTAGGATTCAAGGCATCCCAATTAATCTTCACCTTGAATTGAATCCTCTCAAATACCCAGAAGAGACAACTACAAATACTACTACTGCAATACCCCACCTTGGGGCTATTTCCAACTGTCAACATTAAGCAAATCCAAACAATGTTTGAACTTACCCCTTGGAACTGGTTTGGTGAACATATCTGCTGGATTATCTTCAGTGCCCACCTTCTTTACTTTGATCCTATTCTTTGTACGGATAAAGTGATATCTGACATCTATGTACTTAGTTCGATCATGATGTACTAGATCCCTAGCCAAGCATATAGCACTCAAACTATCACAATAAATTGTAGCTTGGTCTTGATGAAAACCAAGATCACTGAGTAATCTTTTTAACCAAATACCTTCCATAGCTACTTTTGTCAATGCCATATACTCTGAATCTTTGGTAGATAAGGCAACTAAAGGCTAAAGAGTAGCCTTGCAACTGACAATAGAACCACTAACTGTGAAAGTGTATCCTGTCAAGGACCTTCTTGCATCCAAATCAACAGCATAATATGAATTTGAATACCCTGTAACCAAATACTCTTAATCACCTCCATAAATAAGACCAACATCAGATGTTCCCTTAAGATACCTAAATATGTGCTTCATTGCATTTCAATGCTCTTTCCTAGGTTGAGCCATATATCTGCTCACAACACTAACTGCACGGGCAATATCAAGCCTTGTGCATACCATCGCATACATCAAACTCCCTACTGCACTAGCATAGGGTCTTTTAGACATATATTCTATCTCTGCTTCAGTCTAAGGTGCACAAGCTGTAGAAAGACAGAAATTTATAGACAATGGAGTATTCACAGATTTTGTTGTTGCCATACCAAAACATGATAAGAGCTTCTGAATATAGCTCTTCTATGACAAGAAAAGCTTCATCTAGTTTCGGTCCCTGAGAATCTCCATACCTAAAATCTTTTGGGCAACTCCCAAGTTTTTCATATAAAATTCTTACATTAAAAAATATTTTCAACTTCTTAATCTCTATCATGTCTCGAGCCTCAATGAGCATATCATCCACATACAAGAGAAAATAAATAAGTGAGCCATCAGTAACTCTCTTATTATAAACACAACAATCATATGGACTCTTGTTGTACACGTGCTTCATCATAATGCCACCAAACCTCTTGTACTACTATCTTGGTGACTGCTTTTGTCACACCCCAATTTTAGACTAATCAGAAGTGTGGATGAACCACCATACAAATCAATGGTTAACGCCAGGATCTCATAACACCATACCAATAAGCCAAACCAAACACAGTCCACATCATAATCAGAGATAATAAAATAAATAGAAGAAATCTTTATTAATAATGAATTGACTGTCTACAATGATAAGTAAATAATAAACCAGTTGTCTCCAAGTAACCAAAACATAATTAATACCAATTACAAGTATCAAAATATGAAAGTTAACCATTAAGCGTAGACAGAGCTGAAACACTGACTTAATGAGTCTTGCTCGTCCTCTATAGTTTACACAACCATAGCCGCCACATGTCTATACATTGGCGCATCGATATAATCCTAGACAGTAATACCTGCAGCATCAGAAACTAAAAGAATAGCACGTGCGATGGTCAATTCTCCAACATGAGCTCAGTAAGTGAACAAAATAATGTGCAAACATATGCATGCATTTAATTCATATCTTTGGTCTAGTTTAAGTTTGCAATTGTGCTATAGAAAGGATTGGTGGCCACCCCATACCAACACGTAAGCTCTACTGGCGTGGGCTTGGCTTACAAACTGGGCTCGTAACTAACCAATCCTAGATGTCATCACAATTTGTATCCAAAGCCTTATCCCAGCATCCCTCAATATGCCCATAGAGATAGAGCTAGAGTTTGGCAGTCAGGATGAACCACGGTACCACATCCTCCCTCTGATGCTCTACAGCATACTAATTCTGCTAAGGTAATCACAATACAACGATGTCAATGAGAAGAATGAAATAGAGATAGGGCTCGAGTCTGATGGTCAAGATAAACCACAATACTATGTCCTCACCCTGATACTCTACCCAATCCAACACATCAACCACATACACAAGCACATGCCTATTCCTAGCATCGTCATCATATCATAAGGAAACAAAAATAGATATGCATGAGCAAATAAATAACAAGTATTAGATGACATGTGAGATGCATAGACAATCATACAAGGCAAGGCATCATATCAAATAGTAGAAAATAAGAAGAAAGGATATCTTGTTAATAACCAATTAGTTTAGGTCTTGTTCCCTCTCTTGTGATTAATGTTTATTTCTCTTCCAAGCTTTGGAATTTACTTTGAACTAGTTGGAAACCTAAATAATTAATGTATTTAAGTTAAGTGTTAATTTCTTCAAGTTACAGTAGTCGAAAACCTTGTTTGTTCACCAAAATATGCTTTCTGTCATTGACTGGTCGACTCTGTGATCAACTCAGTGGTCTCAGTATATGTCGACCACACATTTTATGGTCGACTCTATGGTCGCATATAATGTTGACCACCTAAGTGACCGCATAAACCCTAGTCACTTTTCAAGAGTTTGTGATCAACTCACTGTTCGCACTATGGTCGACCAATGATGCAACCACACAACCTTCAAGTCATGATTCAAGCTTGGGCATTGAGCTGATCCTTTGGCTCAACAATGGGATCCATCTTATGTTCATTCTATGGCCATTATCCATTATTTAATTCATTCATTATAACCCTAAGCATTGTAGTCCTCATTACGAATTTATAACGAACATGTTAGGATTGAGAGCATAGTTTGGATCTGATTTCATTGCAATAAAAATCCTAAATCCATAATTCTACTATAACCTAGCCTGCTACAGAGTCAAGGTACTTACCACTGATCCTTGCTGTGGTAGGTTGAAGTTCCAATGGCAACTCCTCTGCCTGCAACTCCCTTTCTCCTTCTTTCAAGCTTTCTTTCTATCTAAGCTTCCTTCTCTTTTCCTCTCTCTATCTCTCTTAGTTCTAGGGTTTGAGAATAAGCAAAAGAGTAAAATAGAGTGGGGAAATGTCCTCTATATAAAGGGAAAACCTCATTCTCTCTCAATTAAGAGAGAGACATCCTCAAATTAGGAAAGTTTCCTAAACACGAACTTGGTTATGGGCTTGACCGTCGACTCTGTGGTTACATAATCCGTCGACCACACAAATCCAAAATAGTCAACCATACAAATCCCAATTTATGCGGTCAACCACACAACCAAATTTTACTAGTTTGACTATTTTAACTAGTTGCTTCCATACAAACTAAAACATTCAACCACACAATCTAAATTTGACTTGTTACTTACCTGATCTTGTGATTTATTCATATAATTGATTTACTTGAGCCGGCTATGATGGGAAGACCTGTCATGACACAAGAACGTAAGGTTAGACCAAGTTCATGGCTTATGGATCTTACACGTACGGATTTTATAACTCCCCCACCCTCAAAAGAAATTTTGTTCTCAAAATTTGGATGTACCTTCCGAGTCGAATAGATGAGGATACTGTTTATGCATACTCCCCTTGTAACCTCTTTCACATTTTGGCTTCTTCGATTCACTTTGACAAAATAGATATCCCAGTTCCGAAGATGATGTACCTTCCAACTGGTGACCTAGGATGGTACCACTTCAAAAGTTAAGTCTTCTATCAAATCCGGTGGATCCACAGTTAATACCCGTGACGGATCTCTAATGTACTACATCAATAAAGACACGTGAAATATGTCATGCACACTAGAAATAGACGGCGATAACACGAGTTGATATGCCACTTTTTCACTTCTCTCTAAAATTTACACCGAACTATTTCAAACCTCTCATAGGTGATATCTTTCAGAGCACTTTGTCACTTACGATGAATTTGAGGTCTTGACGTCGGTTATCTACATACTGCTTCTGAGGATTTTGAGCCATCCTTGCCCTTTCCTTAATTATGTCCACCGCTTGATAGGTTTCTTTTATAAATTTAGGTCAAACAATTCTTCTTACTCCGACTTCGTTCCATAATAGAGGAGTTCAACATTTCTTACCATACCTCGCCCCATAAAGTGACATATGTATAGTGGCATGATAGCTTTTACTGTACGCAAACTCTATCAATGATAACTTCTAATCTCAAGCTTATTGAAATCAATTTCACAGGCTTGGAGTATATCTTCTAAGATCTGTATAATGCGCTCCGACTGTCCATCGATTTGAGGGTGAAATGTGGTGCTAAACTTTAATTTGTTCCCATTGCCTTCTGTAATCCCTCCCAATACTTGGAAGTAAAGCGTGGATCTCTGTTCGATACTACGCTCTCAGGCACACCATTCAATCTGATAATATTATCCACATACAGCTTGGCTAGCTGCTCCAAGGTACACTAAAGTCATATAGCAATGAAACAAGCCGTTTTTATAAGGTAATCAACAATCACCCAAACTACATCAACCGATCTGGGAGTCAATAATAAACCGATGACGAAGTTCATAGTGATGCAGTCCCATTTCCAAATGGAATCCGACAAAGGTTGTAGTAAGCCTGTTGGTCACTATCTCTCGGCCTTCACTTGCTGACAATTCAGACACTAAAATACATACTAAACTAAATCTATTTTCATTATTTCCACCAGTACAATCTCTTTAGGTCATGATACATATTGGTACTCTAGGATATCCTGAATATAGAGTACAATTAACTCCTATCATTATCCTATTCATGATGTCAGAGTCTTTACCTTCAAGTATTCAAAATCTTCCTCTGTATCTGAGTACCTTCTCCGCATCCAAAGTAAGTCAGGGTTAGATTTTTCTTTCTTTAAATCTTCTTGCACCATTCTTAGATATGGATCTAACAAAATTACTGCTTTTACTTCATCCATCAAATTAGAGATGATCTTTAATACTGCTAACACAAACGAGGAACCATTGCTCCATAAGTTCATCCATAAATTCTTGTTCCATTGGATCATCATGAGTTTTTAATATATGTTGCTCTTATTTCAAATCTAAAACTGTTGCTGTAAAACACAAGACAACATTTATACTAGGTCCTTCTTCAGACTTCATAATTTTCATTTTTGCTCAAACCCTCAACTACTACATTAGCCTTGTTTGGATGGTACTGAATATCGTAGTCATAATCCTTCAGAAGTTTCAACCACCTTCTCTCCTCCATGTTCAATTTTTTTTGGATGAAGAGATAAATAAAACTCTTGTAATCCTGATTTAATCTGAAATTCTTCTCCGTATTGATAATGTCTCCAAGTCTTGATTACATGAATCACTGCTGCTAGCTCTAAGTTATGAATAAGGTAGCTCTTCTCGTGCTCCTTCAGTTGTCTTGAAGCATATGCAATTGCTTGTTGACCTTGTATCAACCCGCATCCTAGACTCAATCCGGAAGCATCGATTTGTAGGGCAAAAGTTTCCCTAGTACGGAAACGATCAAGATGGGAGCTGATATCGACCTTATTTTTAGAGTCTGGAACATTCCTCACACTTGTCGGTCCAAATAAACTTCTCTCCCTTCCTGGTTAGCTTGGTAAGAGGTACTGCAATCCTAGAGTAGTCCTCTATAAATAGTCTGTAATAACTAGCAAAACCCAAGAAACTTCTTATCTCTGCAATGTTCTAAGGCGCTTCTCACCCTACGGTTTCTTCTATCGTACTAAGGTCTACTTTTATTCCTTCTAATGATACTACGTAACCTAAAGAAGTCACCTTATTTAACCAAAACTCATATATCTTAAACTTGGCATAAAGCTTCTCCCTTCTTAGTCATTGTAAAACTGCTTTAAGATCCATTACAAGAATTTCTTCATCTTTGGAATAGACCAACATATCGTCTACGAAAACTATGATCGACGTGTCCAACATGTCATGGAACACCCGGTTCATAAGCTCTATAAAAAAAATGTAAGGGCATTTTTAATCCAAATGACATAACTAGGGACTTATAATGCTCGTACCAGGTTCTAAAAGCTATCTTCAAAATGTCGCTATTTTAATCTTCAATTGATGATATTTTACCCGAAGGTCGATCTTAGGGAATTCCTTTGCTCCTTGCAGCTAATCGAGCAAGTCATCAATCCGTGACAATGGATATCAATTCTTTATGGTGAGTTTGTTCAATTCCTGGTAGTCTATACACAGCTGAACACTACCGTCTTTCTTCTTTACAAATAGCACTAACGCTCCTCGTGATAAAATACTTGACCAATTAAAACCTTTGTTCAATAACTCTTGTAGTTAAGTCTTTAATTCTTTCAATTTTGTAGGAGCTATTCTATAGGGTGTCTTAGACACAAATGTCGTCCTAGGTAAAAGGTCGATCACAAACTCTGTGGCCCGATTGGGTGGCAATCCAGTTAGGTCTTCTAGAAATACATCAGGGAATCGCACTACTTTGATGTCTACCAATTGTGGTATTTTTTAGGTAACATCCACCACAAATACCATATATCCAAACTCTTTTCTTTCCAAGGCATCTCTTCGCCTTAGGTGTGGAGAGGATAAGCTTCGCTTCCTAGGCAACATGCTTTCAATAAAACTAATTATACATCGTCTTTGCTCTTGAATGACAACCTCTTCTATGCAGATAATAGCTTGTAGAGTGTTGAGATAATCAGTTCATCCCCAAGATGACATCAAAGTCTGTCATCTCAAGTTGAATTAAGTTGCATCCAAATTTCGTCCATCCATATGATTCAGATATTATTCATAACACTCATCCAATATAATATCTAATCCAAAAGGGCTTAAACTAGCAAACTCTGGTTTAAAGGTTTTAAGAGCACATCTAACCCCTTTACCTCTTAGTTTTTCAAAGACTATCACCAATAATCTCATATTGTACTCATTAGTCTACATCTCTTTTATCGCTACTGCTCTACCCTAATCTCTCTATCATACGTCCCGGACAACATCTTTTGATTGGTTATTCTCTACATATCCAATATGTCTACTTATAAGCATTAGGGTATATGTTTATAATTTCATTAATTCTGGCAAACTCTCTTGGTCTTTACTATCTTGTTCAACATTGGGCATAACTCAGTATTACTTGTATTAATCTGAAGACTATCAATGCCACGATTTTTGATTTCATCCTTGTATCCACTCTTAGATATGCTTTTAGAAATATTTTGCCTTATCAAGATTCATACCGATATGGTCATTTGTAACTCTACTCGAGCGCATCTACTCTTTACTAGTTACTCTTCACTTCTTGCTCATACACTCTTTTACAGGCCATAACTCAAATCCATCCATCTAGCAATCTCAAAATAGATCTTTCATTACTTTATTTGAGGTTTCTAACTATAGAATATAATATGAATTCAATCGTCTTTCCCCTAATAATTAAGCATCTTTATCAATGGAAGTTGAGAATGAAAGAATCAGGATACTTATTCAAAAGAAATTCCTTTCTCTTTTTTTGAATTTTAATATGATGACAAACATTTATTTTATCTAATAAACCTAGATTCGAAGGATCAAGAATAAATCTATGGTAACGGAACAAACAACCAAGGCCGTTAGGTTGTAAAAATGTCCGAATACATGGAAATAGAGGTTCTACAGCTCTTAGCCATATGGTTATATCGAGTATATAATGTCATTGGTCAAGGCACTATATGAGTAAATCTAGAGAAAATTTTAGTACATCAATAAACTCAGGTATAAAATCGAAAAGATGTACATTCAAAATGATTAAACCTTTAACTATTTATTTAGTTCATCTCTATTCATATTGTTGATTATGAGAGTAGCTTATATTGGTATAATCAGGACTAATTCTAAGGAAATAACATCTATAACTCTAATTGATAGGTTGAATCGAGAAGGTATCCTATCAAAGCACTACGATTTAAAATCAGATATGTCTATTATTAAGAAAGTCTTCTCTAGTTCGTCTATCTACTGTACTGACCACAATAGATTCGATCCCTTTGCTGAAAATATTTGAGGTTTCATCTTTAAAAAACATTCCTCAACCCTTATTGGATCATTCTGCCATGGTGCAACTATCTCATACGTCGATGACTGATAAGGGTAACCACCTTCATACACTACTTATTATGTACCAAGATTCTACACTGAGATGTGCATTAGTAGGACCTGTTGTGCGGTAGGCACTATGTTATGACCAATAAGTACTGGAGGTACAGTGTTGCTATCGAGCATAAATCTTACTTTTTGCTAATTCGGTCAGTGGTATGGTGATCTGGTAAGTCAAATTCGCCTACTTGACATTTATGGTTGCTGTCGGTATTTATGAGCATTAATGGCAGACCATTTAATGACCAACTACCTCCATCAGTCTGTCTAATCATGGCCCGATTGCCCAGGAGGGGGTCGAACACAATTTCATCCCCCGAATACTGTCAGAAAAGACTCTCCCTTGTCTGTATACTTCATGACTTGGATGTATGCCATGTGTCCTGTTTTGCAAGGCCTGTTATAGATTCCTCATTCACGGTCTGATTTGAATCTATTGCCATTTTACCCCAACAACATTTTCAGTGAGAGAAAGATTTCTTAATGTAACTTGACTGATAATAACTTATTATAGATGATGCCAGTTGTACATGGTTTTTATATGGGTTGGAAAGTTGCTTAGCATCCATCCACATTCTCTTCTGTTTTTCTGTTCTTCCCTGACGTATATTTTTGTGCTTGTGTATAATTGTTTTAATTGAACTTTCTATAAGCAACTGTATGCAGATACAGTAGGCATACAAACACATATTTCTTATTAAGATTGATGGCTGATGGGGCATTATGATCTTGTCTTGTATGTACCTAAAAAAAATGAGTCAATTTTGTAATTATGTCACTATTTACCTACAGAATGTATATCATTTCACCTTTTTGTTCATAGGTATTGTAAGTTACTAGCACAAACTCCAACCTTGTGTTAAAACCTAAAGGAATTAACAACTATAGGACTAGCTCATCATTTAGGATCCACAATGTCAAACTCTGCTTGAGCATATATCACTATAGTTCCAAGATAGCATTTATGTGGTTTATTTGTATCCTTTAGGACATGGAATATATTTTTTTGAATCTCTCTACTACTTCGTTTTGTTTTGTTACAGTAGATTTTAAGACATTATTTTATTTTATTCATCTTGATTCTTGATATTTTAATTTATTCATCTATATGATGTCTAATTTAGAGGCGCACATTAGCACTGGCACAAGGAGGTGAAAGAAATAAGTTTAGAAATCATTACATTTGAGCCTTTCTTCTTTAACTGACTTTTTTTGTTCATTCTAAGGTCAATGGCTTTCATATATATTAATTGGAGCCTCATATTTAGATATTAAATCATAAGATATCTTTATTCTTTTTGTAAATTGATTGTATTACAATATCTGTTGATACGTTTATTGTTTATACATAATCAGTTTGTAAAGGAATAGAGGTACCTTATGTTTTCAAATCCAAAAATGAAGCTCAAAGTAACACATGAGAGTCGTTGGCCTAAAACTACATAATTAACATAAAATAAAATAAAAAGGTTAAAGAAGAAAGAATCTCATTTAAAGATGAATCTATGTATTTTTTTTTTACCTCCTTGGGTCATTGCCTGTGCATCTCTGGATCATTCATATCTGGGTAAATAAATTAAAATATTAAGAATCAAGATCATGTAAAGAAATATATTGAAGGATAGAGAGTTGGACTGTAGTGTCCTACTTGCAGTCCAACTCTTTCACTTGGAATTGCATCACCTGGCTAATCCCAGCCGTCTGTGTATCTTGCTGTTAAGATCGCCACTTGGCAAGTTATTGTGACAGTCTCATCTTCTTTATTTTATAATAATTATTTGAGTAAATTATAGATACCTTCCTTTAGTTTGCAAATTTGATACACCCCAAATCTTTCAAACAATTACAAAGATACCCCCTAAATCTAAATAAATTATAAAAAAAATCTATTATGTTAGTGAATTTCCGTTGACTGACGACCAAAGGTAAAAGTTAAAATTTTAATACCTAAAATATTCAAAAGATTAAGTTAATGGACCATTTTACCCCCTTAAATATTAATTGAAGATAGGATTTCTTAAAACAATAGTTTGTTTTTGGTAATATTTAAGGGGTGTAAAATGATCCGTTAATTTAACCATTTGGTATTTTAGGTATTAAAATTTTAACTTTTCCCTTTGGTCGTTAGTTAACGACTAACGGAAATTCACTAACGGAATAGGTTTTTTTGTAATTTATTTTGATTTAAGGGGGTGTCTTAGTTTGAAAAGTTTGGGGTGTACCTGATTTAAGGGTAAACTATAGCGGAGATACCTATAATTTACTGTTACCTATAATCTACTCTAATTATTTTAATTAAATTATCCTTAAGTTTTGATCTCATGCGATGTGGGCCATGGGCTCCCTTTGTTAATTATTTATGATTGATACGTAATGGGTCGAGCCCTTATTACTTTAATATGCTATGGGTCCAACTTCCTAAATTGGTTGATGGGTAAACGTCCCGCTAACCCAAACCCACCTCTTGGGTTGGTCCTACTTCCAATAGCCCGCATGCGAAGTGTAGCGGATCCATGGGCTCATTCTGGCCGCAGGTGTGCAGCGAGGCCTCAAGTGGCGGGCCTCGAGATCAGCCTGTGATTTGCAGCCTACCAAATGGCTGGCAGGCTTCACGCCTATTGGACTTTATGTTGTCATTGTTTGCAACTTGGCTGATCTGACAGTATTGATGAGCATTCAGTCAGAGAAATGAGAAGAGAGAGTATCAATGTAGGAGAGAGAGTCACTGTAGGAGAGAGAGTGTTAGTGTTGTGGCAAATATGGAGCAACATTATGTACGTGTTCTACAATATTCTATAGCTTCTAGAAAATGGTTGCGCAAATCTGTAGTGAGTTGAATGGGATTCTACACTGAATTTGATGAAAGAGATTGACTATGCGTCCCACTGGTAGTGTGGCAGTGTTTCCATTGGTCTGATAGTGTTTCTAAAGCTTTTCTGATAATGTTCGTATTTCTCGTGTTTCTAGTGTTGTGGCATTGAAGAGAAATTCAAGAGAGAGAAAGAAGAAAGAGAATCAAAAGAGAGAGAAAGAGAGAGAAGATTATGGGTGGGACCCATTGTGCCAAGGTGGCATGCCACCATGGTAGCCAACCTGGCCGAGGGCCGCGGCACCACAGTGGCAGCTAGCCACATGGCCAGCACAACAGGTTCACCATGGGCACCATGGTTAGTGCCATGGCATGTCTCGCACCCGCACATGGCTTGCGCACATGGCCCATGGCCTTGCTTCTTCCGCTGGTCAGTCGACTTGCACACCAGTTGTTTGATACAAAATCTAGAGAGAGAAGTAAGCAGTTCGATATTATGTCTAGAGAGAATACCTCTCGGGAAGAATGACATTCTACAGGTTTGTTTAATGAAAAGCTGGTTACAGAGGCCTTTTTAAAGGTTCTCAGTGGTATTTTAGTCAAGATAAAAAGGCGGAAATCCATTATCAAAGGCTAGGATGGAACCATGAAGTCTAGATGCAGATCTGACGGCCAAACAATAAGCGGATTCGCATGTATCTTGCTGGTGGCGTTAAGATTCTATCGCGAGAAATATGATTGGTCGTGCGCAAGAAAAAACAGTGGTTCGTTGATGCCTAAAGCTCGTCCCTTGATTCTGTGTGACGCACGTACAGGTACCGTGGTGAGATGATCTACATCATACGACCATTATTAGTGCCGAAGAAATCTGACGTGATTAGGCCGATCTAACGGATCCTGTCAAATCCCGCCTTTTCTTCTCTGATCCGACGACCATAATTAAAGATCCTATGTTCCACCAATCAGCATTCGACAACCCATAAGGCGGTGGTGCTAAAGTGTAGCGCGGGTGCGTGATAAACCTTTAAAAGATTTCATTTTGAATTTTGTGGTTAGTCAAACTTCAAACCGACATAACTTTGTCATCTGAGCTCCAAATAGGATGGTTCAACTTGCACTTTCCATATTTTTGGATTCTCTACCTACTGGGCATCTTTGGAAGTTGTAAAAATGCTGAAAAAATTGAAAAGAGGGTTTTAAAGACAGACAGAAGGTTTTCTAGGGTTTCGTGCCCTCTGGGAGTGATCAATCACCAACTACCTCTTCTCTGTGCATCAATGGAATGCTAAATCCATTTGAGAGGTCAGTAGAGTTTTTATTTTTACATATGGTGATTATGGGTTGTGTGGAAGAGATTGAAAGCCTATGAGCAAGGTGTGCTCTGTGAATCGATCTCTATCATCATTGAAGGTTGTTGAAGAGTTCCTTTGAGCAGTGTGAAGCTTCAGAGATATTATCTGTCATTCGAAAGCAGTGTTTGTGAGATTTTTCAATTCCTTATTTGTTTATGCTTTCAATATATTGTATGCTAGCGTAGGTGAAAGTTTTTGAATGCCTAGTTAGTGAGGGAAAATTATAAGACATTATTATAAGCCTAAAAATTATTATTTGATTTCCGTAGATGAGAGTTAAGCGTGATGTGTGCAGTGTGTGCTGAACACTGGCTGTTATAGCCTGAATCTTGGCATTGTTATGCCTTCTCAGTGTTATGCTGGGAAAACCTAGGGTTAGTATCCATGTCTGTAAGAAACTAAAAGCTGAGTATTGAGTAAACACGGAACCCGTGGGGCATTACTCCGTGGACTAGCCATCACATATTGTGGTAGTGAATCACGTAATATCTCTGTGTTCATTGTTTTTTTTTCTGGTATATTTTAGAGTGCATGGAATGGCTTGTAGGGTGGGTGTGCAAATCTGGTAGACCTGGCCACTGAGTGGTAGCGAGGTAGATTTGCATGCGCTTTTGTATGTGTGAAAAATTAGATCTCCATCAGCTCTGGGCAGTAGTAAAATTACCAAGGAAAAATTTTAGACACTGATTCCCCCCTTCTTAGTGTCATTTCAAATTCATCAATGCTTGTATGGAGCTTGCCAATGATGGAAGGTAGTTTAGGGTCTGGCTTCCACATCGACTAGTTTAGTTTAAGAGGGATTCTTGTGAAGGGTTTCTTTGGACATGAAATTCAATAATCTTAATCAATATCAATGTATTTAAAATCACTTACCGGATACGGGTTTTGTGAGATCCTACACTGGCTTGGAGTCCATGACGTTGGTCGTGGGAAGACTTGCTATAGACCAAAATCCAAATTAATACAAGATTTTAGGATGCGTCTTACAGAAGGGGTGGGGGTTTGCAGGGGCAGAAAAATGGAGAGAAGGATTGGGAGTTACAGAAGTTCATAAGGAGAAAGAAAAGAGGTTAATATTAAAGGGAAATGTTGCAGCGGTAAAGTTGTCGTTTACCTTCCACTATATTGCCACTTCTAACACTATCTATTTCAGGGGAGGTAGTGCATTTTTTTTAAATGTAGGGTGTTAAATTGTCTATTCACCAGAACATAGGAAAGGTCTATAAAAATTTCCCTAAAATTTTTAGGTCTAGAGGCTTTCTCCAGATTGATACTTAAATATATAGCATTTTGAATAATGTTGAAATTTTATGGATAGGTCGACCCAAATATCTCTTACTCACTTATCAAAATTATGCTAAAATATGGTTGGTCAACTGGATAAGGTTTGTGCAAATCCAACGAAAAAAAACTAAACTTTCTATAAAGAATTGAACTGAAAATACAAGGGAATATTGCAACACATGAAAATTATATAATTGAATTTATTTCTGAAATTTGACATATAATAATTTAAGAAATTTTTTTAAATATTCTAAAGGTGAAGATTGCTGTGTCACCATTCCATGTGAAAAAAAACATGTCGTCAATCTATATACACTCCAGTCATGTCACAAAAACTCTTGCCTACATCTTTAACAATCAACAATCCCAGTCCCTCATAAAGGTTGGATTTGATCTTTAAGACTTTGCTATCATTACCGAAGTGTTAGAATGGCTCAGAAATGAAGAACACTGAGAAAACTTGATTATATTCAATGAACAGTGTTACAACGTATTTATAACAAACTAAGATATACAAGGGGTAAACTAGGAATTTCACTAACTTTAAATTAACAATTATAAATACAATGTAACATGCCCCCTCAAGCTGACGGAGACACGTGTCGAAGTCCTAGCTTGCCAATAAGAAATGTAAGCGGCCCATGACCCAAAGCTTTGGTTAAGATATCAGCTCTTTGAAACTTGGATGAAATATGTTGAGGTTGAATCATTCTTTTTTGTATCTTTTCTCTCACAAAATGACAATCAATCTCGATATGTTTTGAGCATTCATGAAAAACCGGATTTGCTGAGAGATAAAAAGCAGATCTATTGTCACAAAAAACTGGCATTGGGAAAGGATACACAAAGCCCATATCAGCAAATAATGCTTTAAGCCAGGTGAGTTCACAAGCGAGGGTAGCAAGCGCTCGGTATTCAACCTCAGCCGATGACCGAGAAACCATATGTTGCTTTTTGGTCCTCCAAGAAACTGGACTTGAGCCAAAGAAAATGATATAACCAATGGTAGACCTTCTTGTAAATGGGCAGCTGGCCCAATCAGAGTCACTATAACCAGTGATAATCAGAGTATGACATCTTGACATACTAAGGCCCAAAGATACCGTCCATTTTATATAACGTAAAACCCAAGTGGCTGCATCAAGATGAGGCTATCGAGGTGCATGCATAAACTGACTCAGAATTTGCACCGAAAAACATAAATCTGGGCGTGTAACTGTGAGATATATCAACCGTCCAACCAATCGACGATACGAAGTGGGATCAGACAATAATGGGCCGGTCTCATTGTCAAGGTGAAGATTTGGATCCATAGGAATTAAACTGGGCTTGCTGGCAAGTAAACCAGAATCATCAAGTATGTCGAGTGCATACTTTTGTTGAGTAAGAAAAAGCCCATCTGATGTGGTGATGACTTCAATGCCCAAAAAATATGTATGGTGGCCCAGATCCTTTATAATAAAAAAAGAGTGTAGCTGAGCCTTCGTAGTAGCAATATGGGCCTCGTCAGATCATGTGATGATTATATCATCCACATAGACTAATATGATGGTAAGAACCAAGCCATGCCGATATGTAAATAAAGACGCATCACACAAAGACTGAGTAAAGCCTAGGGTTACAAGAGCATCTACAAATTTCTTATTCCACTGGCGGGGGGCTTGCTTAAGGCCATATAGAGATTTGTGAAGACAACACACCACACCCTTAGGCAAAGGATAACCACCAACAGTGTAACCCGGTGGAGCATGCATATACACCTCTTCGTCTAAATCGCCGTGTAAAAATGCATTCTTAACATCCAATTGATGTAATGCCCAATTCTTGTAAGAGGCGAGATAAATTAAACATCGAACTGTCACCAGTTTGGCCACAGGAGCAAACATTTCATGAAAATCTAAACCCTCTAACTGGGTAAAACCTTTGGCCACTAAGCGAGCTTTGTAGCGCTCAATTGTGCCATTTGCATGCCGTTTTACAATAAAGATCCATTTGCACCCAATAGAGCATTTGCCTGGGGGTAATTCCATACGAGTCCAAGTATTATTTGCAGTCAACGCATCCTTTTCCTCAGCCATGGCCTTTTGCCATTGTGGACACTTACTAGCTTGTCCATATGTGCGGGGTTCAATATCCGAATACAAATGAGATAACAAAGATTTATAGGACAGATTATTATGGAAAAAAATATGAGGTTCTATGGGGTAGAGTATACCTGATGAAGAAGGTGTTGAAGGAAGCTGATGAGTGACTGAACCACAAATGTAATCTCTCATTTTACTATTAGGATGATGAGGCCGAGTGGTACGGCGGGGAAGAGGAATAACATGATGTTCAGGTACTACAGTAGGTAACACATTTGAAAGAGAAGTAGAAGAAGAGTCTGGAGAGACAGTGGGCGGTGACTCATAGGGAAGTGACATATTGGGAGGGGACACTATGGGAGGTGATACATTGGGAGGTGAGACAGAGATATCAGGAGAAGAAACAAGAGGAATAACATTCAAACTGTCAGTAGAAACGAGAGTAGGACCTGCAGAAATATTAGAAAACACAGTAGATATAACAGTAGGTTGGGAGACAACCTCAGAAGGAGAAGACATAATAGAAGTCGAGGGATGAAATGGAAAAATAGTCTCAAAAAATTGGACATCTCGTGAAGTGAAAATGACATGTGAATCTAAGTCATACACTCGATACCCTTTTTGATTCACAGGATAGCGAACAAAAACACATGGAGTAGCTCTAGGAGAGAATTTTGATTTATGAGGAGAAGAATTGCGAGCATAACAAAGGGTACCAAATGTACGAAAATGATCATAAGATGGTGATTTACCAAATAATACTTCATAGGGAGATTTACCAGACAATATCACAGTGGGAAGACGATTGATGATATAACATGTAGTAAGAACACACTCACCCCATAAATGTAAAGGGAGAAGAGCCTGAAACCTTAATGAACTAGCTACCTGAAGGATATGCCTGTGTTTACGCTCTACAACATCATTTTGCTGTGGAGTGTAAACATAAGTCAATTGATGCACAATACCCAATGACTGAAGCAATTGCTGCAATGAGATGGATTGAAATTCAGAGCCATTATCTGTTCCAATTATTTTTACAGCAGCCAAAAATTGAATAGACACGAACTGAAAAAAATTTGAAGGCACACGAAAAGTTTCAGATTTATTTCGCATAAAAAATACCCATGTGGTTCGGGAGAAAACATCAACAATAGTAAGAAAATAGTGGCACTAAGTATGGGAAGGGGTAGAATATGGACCCCAAAGGTTACAGTGGACAATTTCAAATGGAACAGCAGTATGTGAAACACTATGAGGAAAACTAGACCTAGTGTGTTTAGCCAATGGACACACATTACAGAATTCTGTATAAGGAGAACACGAAGGAATATGTACCGACGAATGACCCAACTGGTAATGCCAAACCTTTGAAGAAACTGAGAGTGCTACTGCAGGAGGAGGTGGTTCAAAATGGTATAGTCCGTCAAGCAACAGCCCCACTCCAATCACCGTCTTCGTTTGCAAGTCCTGAAATACACAAAAAGTAGGGAAGAAGGTGACCGAGCATTGTAGTGAGCTTGTCAATTGACTAACAGACAGAAGATTAAATGCAAACTTGGGCACATGAAACACATTAGTCAGTGTAATATTTGAGGAAATAGGTGTGTTACTAACACTGAAAATAGGACACTTAGTACCATCTGGTAGAAGGACTGGTGAATGTGTTGCAGAAGACACCAATTGAGAATCAGAAGTAGGAAAAGAAGCAAAGTGATTAGAGGATCCTGAGTCAATAACCCAGGAGGAGGGACACATATTAGTAGCATGAAGGCAGCTATACATACCCGCAAAGTTGACAGAGGGAGAAGAGTTGTTCAAAAATGCCATAAGCTGCTGATATTGAGTAGTTGTAAGCGGAGGCATGGGAGAGTTCACATTCTGTGGCACAACTTCGGACTGAGGAGTTGCTACATGAGAAGACAGAGGCATAGAGTCATGAGGAACATCTGATGCCATATGCAGTTGAGGTGTAGACCGATGATATTGCTGTTGAGAGGTAGTAGACTGTTGTTGCATGTGAAGAGGGATATGACTGTGGTGGAGCATGATATTGCTGCTGTGAACCAAGTTGTGAAGAACGACAAGGAAAGCCCGTTGGAAATCCATGCAAATCATAGCAGACCTCCCGGGTATGACCATATTTATTACAATAGGTACACAGGGGTCGAGGTCTGGAGCCATTATTCTGAAATTTTGATGCAGTGGAAGAGCGAAAAATAGGACCAGCAGCATTCCGTGACTCAAACTTATTAGAAAACCGATTAACGGCACAAGCGATATTATCTGTTGAAGATGACACAGAGCACAAATTGTGATGACGTTCTTCTTGAAGCACCAGAGAGTATGCTTTGGTGACAGATGGTAAAGGCTCCATAGTAAGCGCTTGTGTCCGAACAGTATTGAATACTTCATTCAATCCCATGAGGAATTGAAAAACTTTCTCAACTTCAACTTGTTCAGTATATTTGGGAAGACAGCCACAAGGACAATCTGGAAAGTCGACAAAAGAACCAAGTTCATCCCAGAGAGTTTTCAGACCAGAAAAATACACAGAAACAGATCTTGAATCTTGACAAAATTGAAAAAGCTTATGCTTTAATTCATACAATCTTGGACCATTTCCTTGGGTATATCGGCTCTCCAGATCAAGTCAGAGATCGCGAGTTGTCTCTGCATAGACCACAGTCGCATGAAGATCCTTAACCAGGCTATTGTAAATCCAAGCCATAACCATACTATTACATTGAACCCACGCAGAAGCAGAAGCAGAATCAGTCACTCGATCAGGACAGGGATAAGATCCATCGACGAAGCAGAGCTTATTCTTGGCCACTAAGGCAACTTTCATCGATCGTTTCCACACGGAGTAATTGGTACCATCAAGCAACTGAGAAACAAGAATATTACCGGGATTATCCGAAGGATAAACTGTCAACGGAGATGAACCAATAGTAGACACCCCGACTGAAGAGGAAACATTAGGACTCGAATTGGGAACCAACGGAGTAGAAGATGGAGGGATGGCTGACATTGACACTACTAATTCCAAGAATTTTTTGAAATTTCAAGTAACCGAGAAACCCTAAGTCCAATATAGACAAGGATGCATACTGTAAAATTCCACAGGAATCTGTCAAGAAGTTGATGACACAGACTATGTTTGAGCTTTAGAAACTCAATATAGGTTGTACAGAATAGATACAGAGAAGAAATCACCAAGAATTTGAGAAAAAAGAACAAGAAACAGACGAAACTGAAAAAAAAAACCAGACAGACAATAAATCTGATTTCAACAAGAAAAATTGCACTAGAAACTCTTCTGCAAAGGAAGAACAGAGGAAGAACAGACTAGATGATTTTAGAAACTTACAGAGCGTAAGCACAGCTTCACCTTCGAAAGCGCAAAAACAAGCTCTGATACCATGTTAGAATGGCTCAGAAATGAAGAACACTGAGAAAACTTGATTATATTCAATTAACAGTGTTACAACGTATTTATAACAAACTGAGATATACAAAGGGTAACTAGAAATTTCACTAAACTAATTAACAATTATAAATACAATGTAACTCGAAAACCCTTAACAACTACATTTTCCACAAAGGATCAACTAGTATTGGGGTTTATCATGTATCATTTTTTTTGGCGTGGATCATGGATTAAAAATTGATTCGGAATCAGATGAATCAGATGCCCTTGATTCTAATTAATGTTAATTCCTAAAACCCATTTTTGAATCAGCTACGAATGCACTTAGTTTTTTTCTTTTCTTTTTTTTTTCTTTTTTTTACCATTTCCCCCCTTATTTTAGTCAGTAAACTAGTAAAAAAGCAATGAAACTAATGTTTTGCAGTTAGATGTACACGACTTACGAATCATAAACTCTTAAAAAATTAAAGATATGATGAGAAACGTCTTTTGTTTCTTCTCAATTTTATTTTCTAGGGTTTTCGTTAATTCCCTACAGATTTAGAATTGATTCAAATCGGAATTGATGATTTTGTGTCCATTTCCTGACTTTAAAACATTGGTTTTTGAATTGTTTGCTTTGATGGATATCCATGCTGTAGCATAAAGAGAATAGGGGCTTGCTATTGCATTGCAGTTATGAATTGACTATTATGGTTTTTTTGTGCTCTAATAAAGAGTCATGATTTTGGATTTTTTTAAGGGAAGAGGATTTATGAGTTAGTTGGGCATATTGGAATCTTATATGCTAATGGGAAAAATGTGTTTACAGCCATACATTTAGAAGAAAGTGAAATGGAGTTTAGATTTCAAAAAAAAAAGAGAGATAGAGATAGAAGTATATTCTGATAGTATGTATTTTTTATTTCCTTTTAAATATTTATATGAAAGGTTTCTTTTTTTTTTTTTTTTTTTTTGGTACAAATGTTTATTTATACGGTGGGTGAATATAAATAATGGTTTTGTCTCTAGATAAAGATGTTCATAAAAATAAAATAATAAAATAAAATAAATAAATAAATAAAAAATAATGGTATGTTGTATTATGACTCTTGAAAAAGACACATTTATATAGAATGGCATTTTAAAAGAGTAAAAATCTTTCAATTATGACTCTTGAAAAAGACACATTTATATATAATGACATTTTAACAGAGTAAAGGATCCTTCAATGAATCTGTTCATTTATTCAACTTTGGAAGTCCAAAAATCCCAAATAAGGATCCCCATTATCTAGTTTAAAGTGGTTTTATTAAACATATTAAATGTAAGCACATCCCACGTATCATGGGGAGTAGGAAGCACCCAGTTTTATCATCCCACTAGCATGCCAGTGGTCCATGGACACTCAGTTTTGATAGACACTTATTATTTACCTTCCAATGGATTGCCGTTTTCACCTCTTTATAGGTTACAAAAACTTGTAATTAGAAGGGTAAAATTGTCAATTCGCATATGGAGAAACTACCGATAGCAACGTTGCTACCAAAACCGAAGCAACGGCTGTCCAAAACCATAGGCAAAACCAGCCAACAATTTCATTCCTATCATCACTCTTTCTATTTAAAGGTCCCCCTCTACATTATCCTTTCAAATTCAATCTGTAGATTCACAATCTATCTCTTTCTTAAACCAAAATTTGGTTCGACATCTCACCAAGAGAAGCAAGAACAGTAACAAGAACTGAAAATGAGTTCAACTAGCAGAGCTTGGATCGTAGCCGCAAGCGTTGGAGCTGTCGGGGCTCTGAGATCGGTCAATCAACACGCCAAGAACAATCTGGGATCGCTATCTCAGGCCAACAGATTACCCTCTCCCTCTTTTGCAGTAGCGATGACCAGGAAGGTGGTTTCTAGCAATGAAAAGATGCAGCACTCCGAAGAATCTCTCAGAAAAGTTATGTATTTAAGCTGTTGGGGTCCGAATTGAGTAGCAAATGTTGAATAGATTAGGGCGAATGACCTCTCTTCAGCTCACCATATGCCATATAGAGCTGTATTAGTGCTATTTCGCCAATTCTGTAAATACTGATTGAGAAAAAAAATACAAAGAATTAAGAGATTTTCCACGGCATATTTGATTCCTGTAATTTGTTTCTTTCTGTTCCATTTATGCTGAGCTCGATTGTGGTTGACCGCAGACCTACTACTCGCACCATCAACGACAATCTCCCCTTTATTTGGTCATGCTTGAAATCTTTTAAGTTGGGAACTATGATTCATATTGCACAGATAATCTAAAATTAGAATTCTCTGGTTCAACCTTCTACAAAAAGGAGGAGTTTGATCATAATCCAGTTTTAAAATAGTGGTAAACCTCTCTTAAATCTCTTCCTTTTTTGGGGTTAGGGTGCAGATTACAGACAACAACAGATGTGAGAATGACCTTGTCTTTATCCTCAAACATCTTTATTCGTGTAAGGATTTGTATCTTCCCTGGATTTCGTCATTTTATTTTATTTTATATATATATATATTTTTTTTTTTTTGGGGGTTTCTTCATACCACATCAAGAGTTATAGGATCCATGAAGAGCATATGTTCATGCAGATTATCTGAACTCTATTATAAGTGTATAGGTTTCGAAAATAACAGAAAAGAAAGTGAAATTAAAATAATTTTTTATCAGTTATCTATATAATTGTGTAATTAATTGTAGAGCATTTTAAAGATGGTTATTAAATTTTGGAAAAGAAATTCCCATCACGTCTCTCTTCTCCACCCACCCCCATTGGATGTACTATTTCCCACTTCCATTGGTGTGTTATGGGATATCATTCTAAATTGGTATTATGGGAAATTCTCTTCCTTAAATATTACTACATTTTATAATCACTCTTTTTTTTTTTTTTTTTGGGATTTGAGAATGAAAATAAAGACTATTTGAAAAGTTAAATTATCATAATATTATTATTATTATTATTATTATTATTATTATTATTATAATATAGAGAATGTTTTTATGCATGGTTGCATATAACTAATTGGCCGGCCATCCATTTTATGTGGGGTAGTTTTCGTATTTAAATTGGGCTCATTTATGTCCATCTGACAATGACAAGTATGTTTTACATTTAAATATTTACATATATTATATATAATAAGAGTTTAAGGTATTTACATAATTATGATTTTCAATGGTTGTTATTTTTCTTAAATTGATTTCCTTCCCTTCCTTTTACTTGTAACCAGTCCCTTTGGTTGTAACCTCATGAGAGAAACTATAGGGTAAACTATGAAAATAGTAGATATTTTTTTTGGGGGCACTTGGCGTGAAAGAAAGATAATTCTCATAGAGTATGGCCATTGTCAATGGCCTCCTCAATGTTCTAACTATCATCCATAGGTTTCTATTTTTTTTAGAACTACTTGGGAATGCCTTTGGCTTGGCTGCATTTGGCAACAATTCTACTCTTTTAAGGTACTTTTGATTCCTAAGTATTTTCGCTAATTTTGCTTAAAAAGAATAATTACAAGGAATAGATTGATGGGTTCTAACGTTAGCGAATAAAGTGCCACCAGAATAGAAATATCAGCAACGATCTAGATGGTTGCAGTAGCGAACAGTAGCAACGATGGATGTAATTGCGAAAAATAGCAACGATGGTTGCAACGAAGAATGGTGGTAGTGATTTGAATGACTGCAGCGACAACGAGTGGCAGCAGTGGCCAGTTGCAACGACGAACAATTGCAATGACAACTTCTCAGGGGCTCACGTTTTTGCTTTGTCAAAGGGGTTTGCAAATGTGAATTTTTATTTTGCTCTTTCAAAAGTGCCGAGTGAGCAATTTTTGAATTGTAACTGCTCTTTGTGAACCCCCCCCCCCCCAAAAAAAAAAAAAAAAAAAAAAAAAGAGAATGACGTGCCAATCCTATTCTGCTCACAATTGCCCTATGAAAACCAAAAACTCAATGAAAACACTTTCGGAGAGTGTTACCAAAGGCAGTATAAGAATATGGCTATTGCTACTGCGCTCATTCTGGTTGCGGGTGTGCAAGATGCCTCAAATGGCAAGCCTCGAGACCAGCCTGTGCTTTGCAATCTGCTGAATTGCTGGCAAGCCTCAAGTGGTAGGCCTCATGACCAGCCGCCTGTTTGGAGTCTGCCTGCCGATGACAGATTATAGATTAGGTTCTGTCTTCTACATCGACAAGTCTAGTTCATCGGGGATTCTTTTAAAAAGTTTCTTTGGACATGAAATTCATTAATCTTAATCAATATCTCAGAATCACTTTCTAGATACGGGTTTTGTGACATCCTACACTAGCTCGGAGTCCGCAACGGCAGCGGTGGGAAGACTTGCTATAAACCAAAATCCAAATTAGTATGAGATTTTGGAATGCGGATCTTACAGAAGGGTTGGGGTTTCTAGGGATGGAGAGATGGATAGAAGGGTTGGGAGTTGCAGAAATTTACAAGGAGAAAGAAAAGAGGTTAATTAAAGGGAAATGCCGTAGGGATAAATTTATCATTTACCTTCCATTTAACTGCCAATTCTGACAACATCTATTTTAGGGGTGGTAGTATATTTTCTAAAATGGAGGATGTTAAATTGTCTATTTACCATAATACAAGGGAGACTCGTAAAAATTTTCCTAAAGTTTTTAGGTTTAGAGGTTTTCTCTAGACTGACACATATACCTGCTATGTGGCACTTTGCATAATGTTAAACTTTTGTAGATAGATAGACCCAAATGTCTCTTACTCACATATCAAGATTTTGTTGAAGTAAGATTGGTCAAGTGGATAAGAGTTTTGCAAATCTAATGAAAACAAAAAAAAAAAAAAAACAAAAAAACCTTAACTTTTCTAAAAGGAAATGGACAATTGAAAATACAATGAAATATGTCAACACATAAAAGTTATATAGTTGAATTAAGGGAAATTTTCATGCACCTCCTCTATACGTTGCCCTAAAAACACTCAACCCAGAATTCGCAATTAATTACTCGCACCTCCCCTAATTTGTTTATAATGTCTGTAAACTGATGACGTGGCACTGTCTATAATTTTTAATGCCAAAGCTACCCTTCTATCTATGTTAAGTTACTATTCAACCTTTACCCAAACTCACTAACTTACCATTTACACAATATAGCCTACTCAATCAAACAAACTAAAAGGAAGAAACTCAAATGAAGAACTATAGCAGACAAAATCTCACCGTTGGAAGAAGAAGAAGCCAGAGACCTTCACCGGACAAAGAAATAAAGAAAGATCAACATCACTTTAGAATCGATAGTGAGGGTAGGTCGTTGCATATTTAAAAAATGAGATATTATAATAGTAGAGTTGCAGTGACCTGCTTAAAAATTACAACTCTCACTGAGATCCAATGGAAAACCAAGTTTCCGCCGGAAAGCATCTTCACCTGCAAGTCTCTCCCATTGTTCCACCGGAGGAAGCATCATCACTAATACAACTTCCCTATGCTAAATCTATGGAAACCCGAGATCTCTGGCTTCACTTTCTCGCTTTCTCTTTTCTCTTCTCTTTTCTTTATGCAGACAGATGATGATGACCAAAATGTGTGAGATAAGAAATGGAGATGTATGAAGAGCCTGCAAAGAAGCGATACTTAAAAAGTGGATATTTGCTATCTCTCTCTTCCTTTTCAGCTTTCTAAGTTTTAGAGATTGTAATTTCAGGCAATGAAATGGATGGGATGGGAAACAGAAAAGTGGCAAGGGAAAATTCGCACAGAAATCCTCTCCATCCGTCCAACCAAATATCGGACAACTGGGATTACATCAGGATGTGTGCCCGGTGTATCCTAGTAGTCTGATGTTCAGCTAAACAACTGGATGGATGGAGAAGATTTTTATCCAGAAAATTCTGTTCTAGGCTAGAGATATATTTGTTGTTGTATACTAAAAATTGTGGAAATTAAGAGAAAGATCAAGTCATGGTGAGTTAAGGTGAATTTGAAAATTAACAAGAAGAAAAAATTTCCTTTCTCTTGTATTTTGGGGTTGTCGTTAGCCCTGAGGAGGTCCTTGGCAAGGTCTATGGATATGAGGCCAGGCTACAGCCCATACCACCCAAATTCAAGGTCTTGAAGTCGCTTTGAATCTTGTAGTGGTTCACTATCATGGAGGACAACGACGAAGTTGGGTTGAAGAGACTTCTATTGAGAATTAGGATGCCGATGTCCCTGGGTTGATGTTACAAATGAGTATCAAGGTCAAGAATTACATAGAAGAAGAAAGGTTATAGAAAATCCGTTTTGAGGGGGATGGTCTCCAGATTACAAAAGAAGACTAAACTCAATATTCTTGTCTACCTTACAATAACAATCCACTCCCCTATTTATACTTCTTAATCCTAACTATATTCTATTACAATAGTTATATTAACCATATTCTATTACCATGGAGCTATCGTAACATTACCATCCTCTACCGGAAAAACCTTGTCCTCAACGTTCAGGAAACTGTCCTCTTAACGCCATCATATATTGGTGTTGTGGTTTCTTGCGGAGTTGGAATCAATATGAATATTTTGCATCAAAGTCCATGGACATTTGTCCAGCAAAATGACATCTGAATATCTTGTGAAAACTTGACACTTGGAGTATGTAATAAAGCCACATAGACCAATATCACATCCTTGATAAACAAATGAACATTGAAGAAGACAAGTGGGAAAAAGGTTTTCAGTTTTTGGCAAAAGAAAAAGACGAGTGGGTCTAGGGCGGTGTATTTCAAAGGGTTGTAAATCTGATTTTTGTTTTGAAATAAAAGCTTAGGTATAAAGGATATTCATTGATGCATCACCATCAGGTGGACAATGCGCACCCTTACCAGTACCCTACATTCATTGTACGCTGGGGTGTTTCATGCACACCCTGATTCTCATCTCACTTTTTGCTTGAAGCTTGGGAAGTGAGATTATTTCGAAGATGGTTTCATCACCTAGTAATTTTTTGTTTAGATTGGAGACGCCAAAAAAAAAAAAAATACGAAGATTAACGTGATTCAATATCCCATTGTGGGATATCTATATCCATGCAGAAAAGAGAATTCTTTATTACCAAGAAACCTCTACAACTCTCCACCTGACAAAGTGTTCTCCTCTGTCACCTTTACAGCTGTCACCGAATCTTACCTAGGGTTTTTTCCTTAGAGATAATATATAGAGATCCCTAGAAACCCTAATCCCTACATAATTACAGATTTATTATGTACATGTAGTAGACCCTAATACAAGTACAATCCAGTAACAACGTGGACCCCACAGAATACAAGACACAACCCAACAAATCTTCACCTGACTTAAATTCTATAAGCTGCCTTGAAGAGGAACCCGTTGATATTCAATCTGTAAACCCGTCTCTGCCAAACCGCTACACCCGGGCATAGCCACACCTCGTCCGGATGTTCCGCACAGCTCACCACCATACAAAGTGATGTGATTCTACCTCTTCCACTGCTACAGCATCACCGAAAAGATAACATCACTCATAATCTGTTGTAACTCTAGATACACTTGAAACCGAAGCCTCTCAACTCTGCACCTCCAGCGCAGGCCTAGAGAATCGACTCCTCACTGCAGTCCGCTAGTCCTTCTTTACCATGGTGCAGCATCAACTGGTCATTATACACACCGTGCTAGGATTCAAACCCGTCGTTAGATCTCAAAGAAAACCTCTTTGATCCAACCAGATCCACAACAGCTATATATCATCACCCCATCAATCCGATCAAGGTCTCCTAGCCTCGTTAACCATCCTCTTTGTAAGGATCCAACACCATATGTGATCCTACCACAAGCGAGAATACCACATGTGATAAAGCTTTGAGCCATTCTATTGCTCCGTTCTATACCCAGGACCAAAGAATAGCCCTACTATTGGCATACAGGCCTCACCGGCCATCATCTCTGACAATGTCTGCCCACTTGGCTCAGTCTCCATCCGAATCCCACGACATCCTACCATCAACAAACAACCCATCTTTTTTTCTTTTTTTTTAAAGAAAAAGTGATCGGTGGAAACCCAAGAAAAAGAAAATTAAAAAAAAACACTTTTTTTTTTTGAGTCTCAAAGTGTAATGTTTACCCTTTTTTTTCTTTAACCTCGTAGAATCCAAAGTCCTTCTTCCTTAAAGCTTAGGCGGTCTAAAAGCACAGACACCTCAGCTTCCAAAGTCGAAGCCACTAGGCTTTCTTCCATAGATCACACAGTATGTCCACAGAGGGTTATCCTTGCATTCCAATCTCTTCGACAGATCACTGTGATTGATGTTGGGTTTTTGGGTTCCCTTCCTATGTGGATAAAGGCCTAAACTTTGGTGTGTTTTAAGCCCATTTAAGCCCATTCCATTTTGCCTTTGTATTTAATCTTTTAAATAGGGTAAAAATAGATTAGGGTTAGGGTTTAGCATCATAAGAAGAAGAGAAAGAGAGCAGCAGTTTTTCTTGGTGTAGGTGATTTACGCAGCCGTAATCAAGTCGACAATTGGGAGGTAATCCGCGGTCCGATTGGACTGATTTTTGAGCAGCAGGTAAAGGACACATAGTTCGTCAATCTATACGATCAGATTTTTTATTAGATTTTTTAAGTCAGGTTATTCGCTCCATACAACAACCTCTGTTTCTTTGGGCAAAATTTCTACATCTCTTTGTTTCTTTAAGTAGTAGTTTTACTTCTTCTCGCTATTGGGGTTGTATACCCATTGGAAGAATTAGAACTAGGTTTTGTAACCTCTATTTGATAATAGTGAAGTTTCGATTTTGACTTTCGAATCCCGTGGTTTTTTATTCTTCGATTTGAAGAGATTTTTTCATGTTAAAATTCTTGCATCTCATGTGTGGTTGACTTATGTTCATTATTTGCATATATTGTTAGGGCTAAAAATATTTTTTGTGGTATAGTTGTTACCTTCTCATAAGTTCGATCAAATGTGGAAGTGATTTTTCCCTAACATGTGGTATCAGAAAATTGGTTAGTTGATTTTCTATTGTGTTGACTTGATTGAATGATGGAGGAAAATACAAGTAGAATGATCAGTTTAAATAGTTCTAATTATCATAAGTGAAAAGAAAAGATGAAAAATCTCTTATATATAAAAAATTGACATTTATCCTTGTTTGCTAAAATGAAACCCGACTCTAAGTCTGATGAGGAATGAGAATTTGAGCATGAACAAGTTTCTGACTACATTAGACAATGGGTAGATGATAATATCCTTAACCACATTAGTGATGAAACAAATACAAAGATCTTATGAGATAAACTTAAATCTTTATATGCCAAGAAGACAGGTAACAACAAGTTGTTCTTGATAAAAAAAATTGATGAATTTGAAGTATAAAGAAGGGTGTACTATCACTGATCACTTAAGTGAATTTTAAAGTATTCTTCAACAGTTGTTGGCCATGGGTATAAAATTTGATGAAGAGATTTAAGCTATTTGGTTACTAGGTACTTTGTCAGATTCTTGAGAGACATTTAGGATGTCACTTTGTAACTCGGTCTCAGATGGTGTTATAACAATAGAGATGGCTAAAAGTAGTGTCATGAATGAAGAGATGAAAAAAAAATCTCAATGTTCATCGTCAGAATTTGAGGTTTTATACACCAAGAATAGGGGGAGAAATAAAAGCAAGGGTCCAAGGGATAGAGATAAAAGCTATAGTAAGTCAAGAGGAAGATATGAAGATAAAAAGTGTCATTATTATGATAAGTTGGGCATATCAAGAAGTGTTGTTTCCAATATAAAAGAGATAAGAAGAATAAAAATTTGAAGGAAGACAAGAACAATCATGAGAATAATGATCATGTCACTTTTGTTTCTTCTAATGATCTTGTCATTATTTGTGATGAAAATTTTATCAACTTAGCATGCCATGAGACAAATTGGATTGTTGACGGTGGAGCTTCGCATCATGTTATTTCCAGAAAGAAGTTCTTTACTTCTTACATATCTGATGATTTCGGTATCTTGAAGATGAAAAATGATGGCTTGTCAAAGGTTGTTGGTTTTGGAGATATTTGTTTGATGACTAACAATGAAACAACCTTGTTATTAAAAGTTGTGAGACATGCTCTTCATGTTCGACTAAACTTGATATCAGCGGAGAAACTTAATGATGAGGGCTATATCAACACTTTTGATAATGGAAAATGAAAGCTCATTAAAGGCTTCATGGTTGTAGCTCATGGTAAGAAGTATTCTAGCTTGTATATGACGGAAGCTAAATCTTCTAAGGATGAAATTACTGTGGTGGGAGAATATCATGTCACCGAGTTATGGCAATAGAGGCTTAATTACATAAGTGAGAAAGTGCTTAATCTTTTGGCTAAGAAGAATTTACTTTGTGGATTAATGAATACAAAATTGAAAAGGTGTTCTCATTGTTTGACTGAAAAATAACATATAGTTTCTTTCAAGAGTCATCTTTCTTCAAGGAAATCAGATATGTTAGTGTTGGTGCATTTTGATGTTTGTGGTCCTTTGAAGGTACGTTCTCATAATGGTACTATCTATTTTGTGACTTTTATTGATGATCATTCTAGAAAACTCTGGGTTTATACTTTGAAGACTAAAGATCAAGTACTTGGTGTGTTCAAAGAGTTTCATGCATTAGTAGAAAGACAAACTAAGAAAAAATTGAAGTGTATTCAATCAGACAATGGTGGTGAGTACCGTGAACCATTTGATGATTATTACAGACAACATGCTATTAGACATCAGACAACTCCTCCAAAGACTCCTCGGTTGAATGGTGTCGCTGAGAGGATGAACAGGACTTTCATTAAGAGAGTGGCATGTTTATTTTCAGATGCATACTTACCTAAATCATTTTGGGGTGAGGCTTTGCTTACTACAACACATGTTATTAACTTATCTCCTGCTGTTATTTTAGATGGTGATGTTCCTACCAAGGTTTGGTCTGGCAAAGATGTGTCATATGATCACTTAAGGATTTTTTATTGTAAGACATTTATGCATGTTCCTAAATATGAGAGGTCGAAGCTAAATGCGAAGACACGACAATGTATCTTTCTTGGTTTTGGTCTAGATGACCTTGGTTATAGGTTGTATGATCTAGTTAAGTAGAAACTTGTTAGAAATCATGATGTGGTGTTCTGTGAGGATTATACAATTATGATATTGAGAAGGTCGAGAAGACAGTGTCTACTGATAGTGATGACTTGATTGATTTAGATACAATTCCCTTGGGTAGGCCAAATCCAATTCATGATGATACAAAGATTGATACTTATGGTGGTCAACTTGCTAGTGATAATGTAGAGGATATAGGTGATATAGATGTTCCCTTTGATGATAATATTGATGATCAATAATATGTACCTACAGTTCCACCAGTGGTTCCACAAAGAAGGTCTGAAAGAGTTCATCAATGTTCTACAAGGTATTCTCCAAATGAGTATGTGCTTAATTATATACTCTTGACTGATGGAGGAGAGCCTGAGTACTATAAACAAGCTATGAAAATTAAAAACAAGACTAAATGGGTTGATGCTATGAAAGATGAGATGAAATCTTTGCATAACAACAACACATTTGAGTTGGTAAAGTTACCAAAGGAAAAAAGAGCTTTGAAGAATCGATGGGTTTATGGGTTGAAGCAAGATGACAGTTCTTCACACCCATGATATAAAGCTAGATTGGTTGTTAAGGGCTTCAGTCAGAAAAAGGGGATAGACTTTGAGGAAACCTTTCCTCCAGTTGTGAAGATGTCTTCTATCCAAGTTATTCTTGGCTTGACCGCCAGTCTTGATTTGGAAGTTGAGCAAATGGATGTGAAAACTGTTTTTCTTCATGGTGATATAGAAGAAAAAAATCTACATGGAGCAGCCAGAGGGTTTCAGAGAAAAAGAAGAAGAGGAACTTGTGTGCAAGTTGAAAAAAATCTCGTATGGTTTGAAACAAGCACTGAGACAGTGGTATAAGAAGTTTGAGTCTGTTATAGGGAAGCATGACTACAAGAAGACTATTTCTGACCATTGTGTATTTTTTTCTTAAATTTTCTAATGATGATTTTATTATCCTATTGCTTTATGTTGATGACATGCTTATTATTGGTCAGGATGCTTCTAGGATTGACAGGTTGAAGTAAGATTTGAGTAATTCATTTGCTATGAAAGATTTGGGGCCAGCGAAATAGATTATTGGCATAAAGATTGTACGTGATAGAAAGGCTAAGAAGTTATGGTTATCACAAGCTTAAAAGATTCAATATGAATAATACTAAAATGATGAGTATTCATCTTCCTTCACACTTTAGATTAAGTATCATGCATAGTCTTTATACTGAAAAAGAAAAAGAAGATATGCAAAAGGTTCCTTATGCATCAGCAATGGGTAGTTTGATGTATGCAATGGTATGCACTAGGGCAGATATTGCTCATGTCGTTGGCATAGTTAGTCGATATCTTTCTAATCCAGGAAAAGAGCATTGAAATGCAGTGAAGTGGATTATGAGATATCATTGTGGCACCTTCAATTTAAAGCTTTGTTTTGGAAGTGAGAAGCCAATTCTCACTGGTTATATAGATTCAGATATGGTAGGGGATGTTGACTCAAGGAAGCCTACTTCGGGTTACTTGATCAACTTTACAGGGGAATAGTGGCTTGGCTATCTGGTTGCAAAAGTGTGTTGCGTTGTCTACTACGGAAGCAGAATTCATTGCTGCTAATGAAGCAAGTAAGGAGTTAATTTGGATGCGAAAGTTTTTACAAGAACTTGGTTTTACATAAGAGAGGTATGTATTGTTATGTGATAATCAGAGTGTTATTCATCTCGATAAGAATTCAACCTTTCATTCTAGGTCCGAACATATTGATGTGAGGTATTATTAGATATGTGATGCTTTGGATGAGAAATTACTAGAACTTGAGAAGGTTCATACTGATGATAATGGTGCTGATATGTTGACAAAGTCTTTACCAAGAGAAAAGTTTGAAACTTATTGCTTGATCGCCGATTTGGCGAGTTCCTCCACATAGTTTGGAGGGGAAGATTTGTTGGATTTTTGGGCTCCCTTCCTATGTGGATAAAGGCCCAAACCTTAGTGTGTTTTAAGCCTATTTATGTCCATTCCCTTTTGCCTTGTATTTAATCTTTTAAATAGGGTAAAAATGGATTAGGGTTAGGGTTTAGCATCATAAGAAGAAGAGAAAGAGAGCAACAGTTTTTCTAGGCACAAGTGATTTACGCAGTCGTGATCAAGCTAACAATTGGGAGGTCATCTGTAGTCCGATTGAGCTGATTTTTAGATAGCAGTTAAAGGACACATAGTTCGTCAATTTGTACGGTCAGATTTTTTATTAGAGTTTTTAAGTTAGGTTATTCACTTCATACATCAGCCTTTGTTTCTTGGGGTGAAATTTATGCATCTCTTTATTTCTTCAAGTAGTAGTTTTACTTCTTGTTGCTATTGGGGTTGTACCCATTGGAATAATTAGAACTAGGTTTTGTGACCTCTATTTGATAATTTCGATTTGGACATTAGAGTCCCGTGATTTTTTACTCTTCGATTTAAAGAGGTTTTTCTACGTTAAAATTCTTGCGTCTCATGTTTGGTTGATTTATGTTCATTATTTGCATATATTGTTAGGGCTAAAAAATATTTTTTGTGGTATACTTGTTACCTTCTCATAAGTTCGATCAAGTGTGGGAGTGACTTTTTCATAACAATCGATCGTGCCCCCCAACGACGACACATCGACTGAGAACTCCAAACCATGCTGCATACCAAGACACCTACCACATGCGATGCTACACCACACCTTGCGACACCATCTCCCAAACTAGATCACGATCCTTCTGTTGAAGAGATCACCATAGTCGGCCTTACCTCACACCTACCGCAACGATCGTTGCCATTCTGTCCACCAAACGCATCATCTCGCACCGAAAACAAGTCCTTGCTTTGACCAGATGAAAACTCCATCTGAAAACTCAGATCCGCCAAGCCACTCTTGCAAGCTGCCATCGCATCTGCTTCTGCTACCAGATCGGCACCCTGATCCGCCATCACACTGCCATGGATCCAACTGAACAGCTCCCATTCTAGTCCCTGAATCTGGTGCATGCATGCACCCCTGCTGCTGTCGACATCCAATGCTTCTCCCATGGTAAAAGTCACCGTCGGAGTCTGCCTTATCACCCCAAATGGCTTGCTTCCTCCAACAGAAGCCCCAACATCCATCGTTGACATCCCAGACACCCGATATAGGGGTACCAAATCTGCAAACCAACCATCGAAGCATCTCTAGAGCTTTTTTTCAATCAGATTTGATTTCCCCTTGCCATACCAATAGATCCACCGACCACGAATGTCACCAATGCCTCCTTTCGGCAACAACCCACTAGCCATGAAAGCATCAATAGGTGCTAAATCCCTCTTCTATTTTTCTATTGCAGAAAACCTCATCCCTGTCGTCTCTAGTTTTGAATAAAAAAAAACAGCCCAAGGATTTTTTTTTTTTTTCGTTTTCACCAAAGGAGAGGAAAATAACACTGAAAATCAAACTTACGTAACAACCCCCTGCGGCAAGCAGGTTATGCCTCTCCAAGTAGACTGGACTAGGGTTTCCTGCAAAACCCTAAACCTCGAACACCATTTTTTTTTCTTCTTCTTCTTCATACTGCGTACCTCCCTTGTTCTTCGAAAACCCTATCTCTGATACCACTTGTTAGGATCAGAGACGTAAAAAAAAAAAACACAAAGATTAACGTGGTTCAACACCCCATTATGAAATGCCTACGTCCACAGAGAAAAAGAGAATTCTTTATTGCCAAGAAACCTCTACTATGCTTCACTTGACAGAGTGTTCTCTTTTGTCACCCTCACAGCTGTCACCCAGCCTTACTTAGGGTTTTTCCCATAGAGAGAATATATATGGATCCTTAGAAACCCTAATCCCTACATAATTATAGATTTACCCGTACATATAGTAGACCCTAATACAAGTACAATCTAGTAACAATGTGGACCCCACAGAATACAAGACACAACCCAACATTTTCCTACTTGGGAAGAGAGATCACCAAAAGCCTTCTGCGTTTTCGGTAAAATCAGAGAGGAAGTTCCCCGAAACTACAAATTGAGATCAAGCTTCTTGCATCCACTTGCAATGGAAGCTAATCCATTATCTCCAATGCCTGTGCAGTGGAATATGTCGAGTTCAAGTAGATTTCTGCATTTATATCTGATCTAGATCAGACCCTTGTTTGATATGTTCACGCAAAGACCTAATTTCAAGCACACGAGCTCCAAACGTCTAGACAATTGCTCAAGTCAGGAGTCTGCTATAGCAGAAATTGCAGTAGCAGTGATCAAATGGCAGCATGTAAGATCAAATATCTTCAAACCAGCAAGAAAAAAAAATCCAAAAAAGGATGAAGAACCAGATTTCCTTCTATAAAGAACCGATCGCAAAAATCAAGAATCCCCTGAGACCTTTTCCCTTCTTGATACCTCTTGTTGTGCTCTTTCTTCCCAAAAAAAACATCAAACTCTGTTTTGCTTTTTCTCAACCCTTGCTTAATAGCTTTAATCAGAAAGGACCCAGGAGGGGGCCATGCCAGCATCAATTGGGACCAGAAACTCCGGCAGTGACAAGTGAACATCGGAGGAGGCCAACCTTGTAGGTGAACCAGAGCAGTGATAAAGAGCTTGGCTAAGATAGGATTTGGCAGAAGAAGGGGCCGCAGGGCTGCCACTCTCAAACCAACAACAGTCCATTGTGGCAACAGTCCATTGCCGTCAGTGGTCTTCTCGCAGGGCTTAGCAAGAAGGGGTCGTAGAGCTGGGATCACAAGATGATGTTTGGGAGTGAAAACACTCATGCTATTCTGAACTCTGAAGACTTCACAATGCACTGGCTCTTTACATGGTATGATTCCTTTGTCGGTTTCAAGGCAGGATATGATAGATCTCATAGCATCTGAGTCGTCGATGGTCACCGTAGCTGGTAGGGAAGGAGCCGCAACAGTAAATGAATCCGAAGGGAAAGAAATTTAAAGGTGGTCAGAACGGTTCGATGGAGAGGTCAGACTGGGGTGGAAAGAAGGAACAAGAAACGATGAAGATTGCGAAAGGTTATCTGAAGGTTGTAAATGATTGATGGTCGGACTGGGATGCAAAGAAGGAAGTGGCTGTGTTTGAGTTTGAGGAATAAGGAATGGTGAAACCAGGGAAGGTTTGATGGTGGGATTAGTCGTGGTAGTTAGGCGAGGGAGAAGTCGGTCAAGCTTCTCCTCCATAGGGTTCAGAAGCTGAAATATTTCTGAGAAGGATTGCCATTGTGTATCCCTCAACACTTGAAAAGGGTCCATGGAAGATTTCTCAAGACTCAATGAAAGCTCCATTGTTATAAATCAGTATCAAGATCAAGATTTACATAGAAGAAGAAAGGTTACAAAAGATCCGCTTCGAGGGGGATGGCCTCCAGATTACAATAGAAGACTAAACTCAATATTCTTGTCTTCCTTACAACAACATTCCACTCCCCTACTTATACTTCTTAATCCTAACTATATTCTAGTACAGTATTTATACTAACCATATTCTGTTACCATGGAGCTATCATAACAGTTGAAATCTAGTTCTCTGGGAGAGCGAGTTGAGAGCGCCAAACATGACCATCTCAGCCTCGGATCAGGCTTCCTTCATGGACAGAATGGGGGGCCTGGAGGTGATCCCCAGGGATAGATACATCTCATCATCGAGACCAGATCTGGCTGTGATCCGTCTCTGGAACTGAACCGTGTCCTCCTCAAAAGAAACGGTTCTCTTCGGTCATCTTCAAGAAGGCTTCCACCGACATCTGAACCATGAAGCTTAATAACAAGGGAAGAATAATGGATAAGAAGACAACAATCGCAGAGTTGCATGCATAGAAATAACCCAATTTCACGTATTTGAACTTCACAGACTACAAAATGTTAGGCAAATTACCCCTTACTTTCATACATCTCCCAATTTTCACATAGTTTTGGACATCTAGCCATTTCCTATCGCGTCTGTTGTCACTCTATTTGCTACCTCCCAGTAGTTCTCAGAACTTAGAAAAAAGGCTTTAAAATCCGTCAGTTACTGCCCATATTGGGCACTCTCTAGTCTACTTCTCTTTTGTCAAATGGAATTTAATTATGGCTTATATAGTATCTCTCGTCCTCCCTAATTCTTGTTGATTTCATTGATTTTTCAGCCCTTTTTTCTCCTCTTGAAACGAAATGGGCAATATTAAAGCGTACAAGGAGCAGAGCAATTCAATCATTCCCTACAATTACTCTGTTTCGAAGATTGGTTTTAGACCTTGCAGGAGAAGTTGTTCAGTTGTTGGGACGTTATGCAGGGCATAGTAATGGACGACTATGAGTTGGGTTTTTATATGGTATCTAGCTCGGATACGCCAGTTAATGTGCATGACCTTCATTGTTCTTCTATGAGAAAACTTTCCAGCTTTCGCAAATTCAGCAATGTCATGACACTGTTCTGAACATCTAGTAAAACTACAACTGGCATCGAGGGCGACATCAACAAGAATACAACAATCCAAAAAGCAGATAAGAAAAAGCCAATGTCGAAGAGGAGAGGAGAGGAGATGTATTGCCATAGAGGAGTGGAGAACAATGGCAACTTCTTATTGTTCGTGAGATGAAAGAAAAGTTAGAAGATGGATTTAAAACGTAAAGAAAATGAGAGAGCAAATATGTCATTAAATTGGTTAGTCAAATTAAAATGGGAGGGCAAGTGTTAAAATGGGAGGGCAAGTGAGTCATTTAATATTTTTTGTTAATCAAAGTTAACAGTATGGGGTGCGGTTATATTTAACCACGAAGGCGGGGTTGGGTGCATTTAAGGCAAAATACAGAGAAGGTGAAAATTGCCCTTGAATTTATATATGAAATTTGACATGTAATTAATCTAAGATAATTTTCTAGATATTCTTGAAATTAAGATTTCTTTGTCACCCTTCCATGTTAAAAAAAAATGTTGTCAATCTATAGACACTCTCAAGTTCTGACTAGAAAAACTCTTGCCTACATTTTTAACAACCCACAACCACCCCTCACTCCTTTATAAGACTAGGATTAGGATTTGATCTTAAGACTTCTTTGCCATTAGCAAAGCCCTTAACAACTACACTTTCCATGAGGATCAACTAGCATTGGGTTTATCGTGTATCATTTGTGGTGGCGCAAAACCATTGATTAAAAATTGAATCAAAAGCAGATGAATCGGATACCTTCGATTCTAATTAATGTTAATTCTTAAAAACCAATTTGGAATCAGCTAAGAATGCACTTAGGACTTTATTTTTTGACCATTTCCCATGTAATTTTAGTCGGTAAACTAGCAAAAGAGCAATGAAACTTATCTTAGATGTACAGGACTTATGAATCATAAACTCCAAAAAATTAATGATATGAGAAAATGTTTTTTTTTTCTTCTTCTCAATCCTATTTTCTAGGGTTTTTGTCTATTTTTGCCAACAGATTCAGAATTGACTCAAATTGGAATTGATGATCTTATGTCCAATTCAAGACTTTACAACATTGGCCTTCAAATGGTTTGCTTTGTTGGATATCCTTGTTGTAGCGTAAAGAGAACTAGGGGCTTCCTGCAGCACTACAGTTATGAAATGTCCACTATGGGTTCTTTGTGCTCCGATGAAGAGTCATGATTTTGGATTTTTTAAGGGAGGAAAATCTTTAACTTAGCGGGACATATTGGAATCTTATATGTTAATGAGAAAAATGGGAACACAAAAATGGTAACCGATCACTTAGAGGAGAGAGAAGAGAAAAATACATTCTAGATTTCAAAGGAAAAAAAAAGATAAAGATAGAAGTACATATTGACAGTATATGTAATAGAAAAAGATGCTTTGTAATGAAGCACATGTGTAGTGAGGATCTCATCCACTCAAAGTGGATTGGCACATATCTCGATCTACTCAAAATGCATCGATATACACGAAAATCTACTTTGAGTGGATGGGATCTTCACTACACCTCACTACAGAGGTGACTTCACTACAGAGGACCCAATCCACATGTAATTCATTTTCCTTTTTTCAAATATTTGTATTTTGGGTGTTTTTTTCCACCAATGTTCATATATGCGGTGGGTGAATCCACCCTTCATTCATCTCCATCTGATGGCTGAAGTGACAGCGATGCATATAATCATTTGTCTTATATATAAATAATGGTTTTGTCTCTAGGTAAAGATATTCATAAAAAAATGTTAAAAATAATGGTATGCTGTATTATGATAGACTCTTGAAAAAGACACATTTATATAACTTAGAATATGAAAATTTAATGAAGAAAGGGTCCTCCAAGGAATCAATCTGTTAATTTATTCAACTTTCGAAGTCCAAAAATCACAAATACAGATCTCCCATGATCTAAACTTTAAAGTGGTTTCATAAAAAAAATATTACATGTAAGCACATCCAACATATCATGGGAAGGAGGAAACACCCAGTTTTGTCATCCCACTAGCATGCCAGTTGTCCATGGCCAGTTGGGCACTCAGTTTTGATGATGGGAACTTATTATTTACCATTAGTGGAGGATTTAAATCCTCTCCTCCCATTGATTTGGGAGGAGAAGATTCTTCTCTTGGATGAGTGATATGTGGGATTCGGGTGAATCTGATTCCTTCATTCGAGTTGACACTCTTCGTCGACTTACCTTATCGGTTCGGTGTCGACTTGAACAGAAGATTTAGATTCATCCCAGCTCCCCGTGTTGAACTTCCAATGGAGACGTCCCCCCTCCTCCCGAATATGTGGGAAAGGTGTCCTCCCCCCCGGATTCCCTTCTTCATACGGATTCAAATCGTCTCATCCCGAGCGGGAGGCGTGGCCCCCCACGGGTCCTCCCGAATCTTCTGGGAAAAAGGATGTGAATCCCCCTCTGGATTGCCCTTTTCACCTCTTCATACGTTACAGGAACTTGTAACTGGAAGGGTAAAATTATCAATTCGCATTTAGAATAAACAACTGAGAGCAAAACGATACTGTTAAAACCGAAGCAATGGCTCTCCAAAACCATAGGCAAAACCGCCCACAGTTTCATTTATCGATCCTATCATTACCCTTCCTATTTAAAGGGCGACCTTATCCTCTCAATTCAATTTGAAGATTTCACAATCCATCTCTAAATTTGATTCGAGGTTTCACCAAGAGAAGCAAGAATCGTGGCAAGAACCGAAAATGAGTTCAACTAGCAGAGCTTGGATCATGGCCGCAAGCGTTGGAACTGTCGAGGCTCTGAGATCGCTCAATCAACACGCCAAGAACAACCTGGGATCGCTTTCTCAGGCTACCAGATTACCCTCTTCCTCTTTTGCAGTAGCGATGGCTAGAAAGGTGGTTTCTAGCGATGAAAAGATGCAGCAATCCGAAGAATCTCTCAGAAAAGTTATGTATTTGAGCTGTTGGGGTCCGAATTGAGCTGCAAATTTTGAGTAGATTAGGACGAGTGACCTCTCTTCGGCTCACCATATGCCATTATAGAGCTGTATTAGTGCTACTTAGCCCATTCTGTAAAAATACTGATTGAAAAAATACAAAGAGATTTTCCACGGCATACTTTATTCCTGTAATTCTTTTGTTCCATTTATGCTGAGCTCGGTTTCTGGGTGGACTGCTAACCTACTACTCGCACCATCGACCACAATCTTCCCTTTAATTGATCATGCATGAAATCTTTTTAACTTGGGAACTGAGATTTATATAAGCTAAAATTAGTATTCTGTGGTCACCTTCTTACAGAAAGGAGTTTGATCATAATCCAGTTTTAAAATAGTGGTAAATTCTCTTAATCTCATCCTTTCTCTTCACCTTTTTTTTTCTTCTCTAGGTGCAGATTACAGAGAACAACAGATGTGACAACAAGCAGGATGGGATAACGACCCTATCCTTATCCTCAACCATCTTTGTTCTCACTTGGATTTGTCTTCTCAAGATCCCAATATCTAGTGGGTCCCATACTTCAAAGTGGGTTTTATACTATCACTAATTATACCTAGTGGATCCCATACTTCAAAGGTGCGTATTACACTATAAGGACGGCTATAGGATTTCATAGAGAACAGATGTCCATGCGAATGATCCAAACTTTGTCGTAAATGTATAGACTCGGAAAATATGGGAAAACAAAGTAAAATTAAAATAATTTTTTATAAGTTATCTACATAATTGTGTAATTAATTGCATGTAGAACATTGTAAGGATGGTCATTAAATTTTGAAAAGAAATTCCCGTGACATCTCTCTTCTCTACCCAGCCCCATTGGCTATACCATTCCCACTTCCATTGGTGTGTTGTGGGATATTAATTATTCCCACTTCCATTGGTGTGTTGTGGGATATTCATTCCACATTGGTATGTGGGAAACTCTCTCCCTTAAATATTATTACATTTTATTAGGGCTGTAATAGGGTCGGGTTGGACTGGGTTTTTCAAAATCTTAACTCTAACCCTGGCTATTTAAACTTAATCCTAACCCAGCCCAACCCTGTCAGGGTCAGAAAATATACAACCCTAACCCTGACCCTGGCAGGGTTGGGCCTAACCCTAACCTACCCTGATTGACCCTGACGGGACCGGGTTGGGCTGGGTTAACCCTGATTAACCTTGATTTAGGGTTGGAATGACCCTGATTGGCCCATAAACATACAACAAATTGTCAAATAACATATATATAACAATTATAACTTAAAAATATAACAAAAACACAAATATATAATATAAAAAAAAAAAAAAATATATATATATATATATATATATATATATATATATATATATATATATATAGGGTCTGGCTGGGTTGGGTTCAACCCAGGTGGTCAACCTTAACCCAACCCAACCCTGTCAGGGTTGATCAAAGTTTGAACCCTAACCCAACCCTATCAGGGTTTGGGCCGGGTTCAACCCTGTCAGGGTTCAGGGTTGGTTTGTGCAGGTTCAGGTTGTCAGGGTAAAACTTGCACCCCTACATTTTATAATCACTTCTCTTGTTTTTGGATTCGAAAATGAAAAGAAAAGACTATTTGAAATTATAGAGGCCGTTTTTATGCATGGTTGCATATAACTAATCAGCCGGCCATCCATTTGACATGGGGTAATTTTTGTACTTAAATTGGACTCATTTATGTCCATTTGACAATGCCAAGTATGTCTTACATTTAAATTCTTATTATATATTATATATAATAAGAGTTTAAGGTATTTACATAATTATGATTTACGAAAGTTGTTATTTTTCTAAAATTGGTTTCCTTCCCTTGCTCTTACTTGTAACCATTCCCTTTGATTGTAACCTCAAAAGAGAAACTATAGGGTAAACTATGAAAGTAGTAGGTATTTTTTTGGGGCACTTGGCATGAAAGAAAGATAATTTTCGTAGAGTATGGCCATTGTCAATGGTCTCCTCAATGTTCTAATTGTCATCCATAGGTTTCTATTCTTTCTAGAACTACTTCTAAATGCCTTTGGCTTGGCTGCATTTGGCAACAATTCTACTCTTATAAAGTACTTTCGACTCATAAGTATTTTTGTTAATTTTGCTTAAAAGAATAATTACATGGAATAGATTGATGTGTTCTAACGTTAGCAAATAAAGCGCCACTAGAATAGAAATACCAACAACTATCTGGATGGTTGCACTTGCAAATAGTAGCAATGATGGATGTAATTGTGAAAAGTAGCAACGATGGTTGCAATGAAGAATGGCGGTATTGATTTGGATGGTTGCAGCGGCGGCCAGCTGCAACGCCAAACTATTGCAATGACAACTTCTGAGAGGCTCACATTTTTGCTTTGTCAAAAGTGCTTGCAAATGTGAAAAAACCTTTTTTTTTTTTTTTGGCTCTTTCAAAAGTCCTGAGTGAGCAATTTTTGAATCGTAATTGTTGTCGCTAGAATTCGGAATGAAATCCCCAGGATAGACAATATGGAACTCTCAATAAAACAATAGATCTTTTTCTCAGAACAAGGGTTCCCTGAGATACAGTTTTCCAATATTATCTCATTTCCTACCAATCTTAGACATTGAAAGAACACAACCAAAGCAATTTCGATTGGAAAATCAGAGATATTTTCTCCAGAGTTCAAGTCTCCCCTATTTCATATTTTCTTATTACATATATAGATTTAGTTGGGAAACCTTTTTGGGTAAGCTTTCCCATACCTGTTAACACTTTGATCATTAGCTACCTAGGGTACAATAGGTCTACACGCCTACGACCCCTTAGAAAGTGTAACATTGTCTTGTCAATCACTTTTCGACCCCTATCGACCTTCTTCGATTCCCCTTCTAGGCTATGTTCCTTGCACACCCTGATGTTTGCTTCTATCCCTACACTTATACCAAGTAAAGCTCTGACAATCCGCCAATTTGGACCAAGATCTAGTGACTTGGCGGATCAAATCAGCATGTCTTGCATTTATAGTTGTTGTCAGCATTTATGAGCATTAATGATAATCCATTAATGGTCGAACAACCCACATCAATCTGTCGCATCTTATCCTAGTCAGCATAAGGGGTCGAACATTGGTTCCTTATTGTATCTTCCGCAACACCTTCATACCACAACCCTTCGATGAGCGCCACGTGTCTATAGCCAAAAGATCACCCTAAATTCTCTTTCTATGGTTAGATTCATCCATCACTATTTTCCCTAACGAAACCCCTTGTCTCCTTACGTATCATTTCGATTGAAGGAGACATATTTTTAAGGGAAAATATCCTCTTCTGAACATGTGGTTGATCCTCCGTGACATGATAACCTTTATCTGTCATTTTTTTCGAAACTTGAACGTCCGCATCCCTAACATGGCGTCTGTAACGTTCCGTCATGATTAGAGTTAATTTCTTCTTTTCAATGCTCCTGACACCGTTTCCATTTCCATCGAGCTGTTGCTTTTGAATAGTGCCCATCTCCCACCTCTTATCGATCATCGCGTCCGTCCATATGTCGATTTCCCCTAAAACACCACATCTGTCTCTAGTCTGTCAATCACAACGCTCGAGAACATCATGACTGCCAGACTGGGTCCCACCTGTCAGCAAACCTATAAAGATCCCTTCCTTCTTTTCATCTCCTTCCTCACATACTTGCTTTTTGTAGAATTTTTTCGCGAAGGCTTTCTCTCTGAGGTTTTTCTGGTTCTACCTTTCCCGTTCTGTAAGAGGCATCTTCATTTCCCTAGAGATTTCCGGTGACCCGAACATTATCCGAGTAAGTTCCGCTCCTGTCCTCTATATTTCTTTTACTTCTTTGCTAACCAATCATGGCTCATGAAAAAGCCGTAGTCGGTCGTGTTTCTGAGCCTACCCTGCGTCGATCGCACCCCCCGTAATCTACTCAGGGTGGGGAGAGCTCCAGTGGTAACTCCGGAGGCTCTTCCCAAGATTTCTCCGATGAGGCTGGTCCTCTCTGTGTGGCTTCATCCGTGAAGTCTGTCATGATCGAACCCAAACTCCAAGATCTTAGGGCTTCCTTCCGTGTTCCTGACTCGGTTGAGTTAATCGTTCCAGTCCCAGAGGACCGAGCATGCCACCCTTATTCTCATAGGATGGTGGTAAACCTCAACATGTTCCTGTCTGTTTTCCGTTTTCCTTGCCACCCTTTGATCTTTGAAATTTTGGGCTACTATGGCCTAGCCCCTATTCAAATTCCGCCCAACTCTTGGGCTCACATCCATTCATTCATCATCTTTCTTAGATGTCGAGAACCCCCCACATTACGGTTTTTCCAATTTCTGTTCGATGTAGTTGTTCTGAACTGGCGCGATCCTTCGACCCGTCAGACAAAACCCAATGGCATTTACTATTTCTTCCGTCGAAATTTAGACATAGTTCCCCCCATGATCGAAACCACCCCTCCTCTGTGCCTCATTGGAAAGAGAGGTTTTTTGGGACAATAATAAAACGGGGTCATACTCTCCAAGGTATGCGTTCTTTTCCCATCGGGAACCAATGGCAGTTCATCGACCCCTCCATAGTTGGGGTCGCTCCACTTCTGACACCACTCGAGATAGAGACCCTCGAACGAGTAGAAGATCGAGGGAGGGTTGTCTAGTTCAAGGATCTGTCTAACAACCAATTCTTGTTCTTATACGGACTGAGTAAGTTTCATGGTAGTACTAACCTTCTCCTTTATGTTTGCTTGTGAATTCCAACTCTAATGATTTTTTGATGATTTTTGATGCAGTGGAAGGCTTGGATGACAACATATGAGAAGATCTGATGGGGACAGATCTGTTCCGACGCCAACAGCGGGAGAAAGAGGAAATAGTTGCTTCCATGGCCCGAAAATTAGAGGCCCTCGAAAGAGCTGCGGATGCTGCTCCTGCTGTTCCTTCTGAGATCCCCTCGATTCCTCCTGTGAGTACTGCTCCAGTGAGTATCGCTCCTCCCCACGACCCTGAGTCTTCAAGCATTCCACTCATTGGATGCTCTGAGCCAGACCCTTCCATTGAAATACTAGCCTCCGACCCTCTTCCTTCGACCAGAGAGTCCACTTTGTCGACAGTCATCAACATTGATGAGGAGGGTATGTACTCTTTCTTGTGACCTTTTCTATTTTATCGACCCCCCTCCATGATTCTAATTGTCTCTTTTTCTCTTCTTTTTATTTTTTTTTTATTTTTTTTTACAGATGATGATGAAGCCACTGTTGCGAAAACAGTGCATAGGTTGAAGAGGAGGAAACTTTCCTCCAAGGCTCCCCGGCTTATCTTCCCAGAGGATACCTCCCAGGACATCCTGCAGTGGATTTCGGCTAGCCCTCCACCACTGTGCACTCTTCTTCCAGAAGGGACACCTGCTGACCAAGTTCCTCCCAGTTCCTCCAATGAGCCAGCACCTATCGACCCGACGTTGTCCAGGCCTTCTGGTGATGTCGAGCCTACTTCTTCAACATTCATCCCTCCTTTGATTGCGGATTCAAGCTCTGGAGTCGACGTCCCCACCTGCTCCGCACCAGTCATTTTGGCTCTTCCACCACCGCCTCAAGCCTGGCCATTTTTCATCCTGCCTCCTCCGATATGTCTTCCCTTGCCATGGACTTTACTGTGGTTACCTCTTTCCACCCCTTGTCCAGAAAGTTGCCTCCCATAGCCCCTTCTACCTTCCCTCAACTTTCTACTTCCTCTATGCCTATCCAATCTTGTTCCCCTAAACAGCCTGTTGGGGTGGGTATTAGAGAAAAAAGCCCAGTCGAATCTTCTGTCTTACCCCCGGGGCCATCTTCTACCCTCCCTTCAATCGACTTTTCTTCTTCTTTGTCTTCTGGCTCTAGCTCTACCGCTACTGAGCCTTCTATATTCGCCCCCTCTTGGAAGGTACGTTCCACAGACCGTGGACTACATAACCACCTAGTGGCTCAAGAAATCATCCACAACGCCTGCCTCCCTACTGATGACGAGGTATTCAAGTATGTCCCTCTCGAGGGTATCGACCAAGGCCAATGTGCAGCTCTGTATCAAGTAAGTCTTCCAACTTCTTCCTTTTTTTTATATATATATATATATATCCCTTTCTAACAAATATTCCGTGTTGTCTTCCTTGTTGCAGTTGATGTGTGGGATGAACTACTACCGGAAGATGTTAACAAGCTCTGTACAAAAGTTGAAAGAGGTGCATGCTACTGTCCAGGATAACCATAGGCTTCTGTCTCTCATCCACGCAGAATGTGACCAAGCCGCCCATGATCGAGATGCAACTATTGCCGCTCGTATTGAGGCAGAGGAAGTTTGGAAGGAAGAAAAGGACTCCCTAGCTTCTGAGTTCAAGGTGGTCGAGCAAGAAAGGGATGACGCGGAGGAGCGAGCTAGAGAAGCAAATGAGTGGGCCAAAGAGGCAGATGAGCGAGCCAAGGAACTGGACTTTAAGTGGCGCACTTCTGAGGTGTCGTTGGAGCTGTACCGGAGGTGGATATCTGACGAAAAATCCAAGTACCACCGATTGGACGAGCATTTCACTACTCGTGCCAAAGTTTTCGAGGCTGCCTAGAAGGAGTTGTCTGAAGTGCGGCTGTCCAATGAGGTCATGGCGGACCAACTTAAGGCAACTACTGACCTCAACAACCAATTGAAGGAGGAGGTCAAAGGTCTGCAGGGTGCCAGAGATGAGTTGGTCACCGAGAAGGGCGATTTGCTGGCAGAGAACCACAAGCTACAAGCCGAGTTGGCCTAATCTACCACCAAAGAGGTCCCAAGGTTTAGCAGAAGCCCAGGCATGCAATCTTCAATTGCCCGGCGCAAGCCCAATCATCTATGGCGCAAGACAGGGAGAAGACCTTGAGAGCCTTGCTCGATTCTAAGGATATAGAGGGCATGTTCAGGAGGGAAAGAGCCAAAGCCATCCGAGAAGCTCTCTTGGTCGTGCACTCGCAGAGGTCTGCTCATCTTCCGGCCTTCGACTTTTCCCTCATTCCTCTGATGAGTAGGGTAATCTGGGACAAGCTTGTGCCTCCTTCCAGTCTTCCTCCGCCTTTAGAAGCAGTTCCACCCTTCGTTGCTCCTCCATCAGACACTCCAGATATGCCTGGGATGACTTCCGAAGATCCAGCCACCCTTCCTTCGATGGATGAACAATAGACATGTATCTTTTTTTTTTTTTAGAATGTATCCTGTAGTACATTATTCAATATAATTTCCTTTATTCTAAACTTATACACTTCTCTTTATTGTACTTGCTCTAAGTAATTCCAACAACTATTCCACCATTACTCCCCTAGCTTTAAATAATTGCACTCTGTCAATGAATTAAAACTAAAGTGAAATCAAAATGACCTTTAGGCTTTTTCCTCTATTTTTTTTGAGACCCTTCGGCCTTTACTTTTCGAGACCCTTATGCCTTTTCTTTTCAAGACCCTAAGGCCTTTTTTTTTTTTCTAGACTCTTAGGCATTTTCTTTTCGCGACCCTTAGGCCTTTTCTTTTCGAGACCCTTAGGCATTTTATTTGGCAAAGATGTAATGTAAACACACACTTTATTGAGTAAGTAGAAAAGACACCTTACACATAATATCTTCGAAGATTTTTGGAATGCGAAGTGCGTGGTAGGGCCAATCCATCCATTGTCTCCAAATGATACGACCCCGGTCTAGTAACCTTCACAACTCGGTATGGTCCTTCCCAATTTGGGGTCAACTTACCCTACTTAGTAGGAATAGTGATAGTTGTCGAGCGTAAAACTAAATCACCCACTTGAAACAGATTCTCCTTGACCCTTGAATTGTAATATTTTATCGTTTTCTGCTGATAAGTTGCTATGCACAGTCGAGCCGTTTCACGAAAGTCTTCTAGGAGATCTAGATCCATCAAGAGGATCTCTTTGTTAGTATCCTCTTTGAAGTTTAACACCCTATAACTTTTTTTCACCACTTCGATGGGAATGACAGCTTCAGACCCAAAAGCCAACTTGAAAGAAGTAGCCCCTGTAGCCGTCCGTTGAGTTGTTCGATATGACCATACCACACTAGGCAATTCTTGTGCCCATGCCTGTCCATTTTCCTCCACTCGTCTGGCTAAACCATGTAGCAGAGTTCGATTGGTGACTTCCGTTTGTCCATTAACTTCTGGGTGTGGTACTGAGGCAAACCTATGCCCAATTTTATGGTTGCGGTAGAATTCACGGAAGATCCACCTTGAGAATTGCGGGCATTTTCAGTTACCAATACTTGTGGGATTCCATATCTGTATAGGACATCAAGTCTAAAGAACTCCTTAGCTTTATGCGCCGTGACCCTCAACATTGCTTTTACCTCAGTCCACTTGGTGAAGTAGTCAATTTCCACCAAGATATATTGCAACTGCCCCCTTGCTTGTGGAAATAGACCCAGAATATCCATACCCTAGATTGCGAAAGGAATGGAAGAAGGAATAGGCTGTAGCTGTGCGCATGGGCGATGGGACATTGAAGCATGCTTGCTTCATAGCTTCTAGCATACTTCTCACAATCACTCATCATATGGGGCCAATGATACCCCATCCTGATGATCTTGAAACACATGGTGCACCCATATTGGTGGGCTCCGCAAATCCCCTCATGAACTTCCGTCATAACGTACTCTGCTTTCGATGGAGGAATACATCGGAGCAATGGAAAAGTATGGGATTTTTTGTAAAGTACCTCGTCGTAAATGACATACGATCCAACCTGTGTCTGAATGCGTCAGGCTTCTTTCTTGTCCTCAGGTAAGACATTCTCCCTTAGATAAGTAAGTATTGGATCCATCTAACAGGGTTCAACGTCGACAAGCAAGACCTCTCCTACAGGATCGATGCTATGATCTAACATATGCTCCACATACACTGGCACATCGAAACGACTCAAATTGCTGGATCCAAGATGAGACAGTGCATCTGCTTCCGTATTCTGATCACGAGGTATGCTAAGGGGCTGTTTGTTAAAACTTCAACTCTGGGATTCTTACTTCTTGTTCAAATTTCTACTCCAACTTCAAAAGGATTCAGGAGTATATAGGAGTAGAAACATGTTTGTTAACCTAATTTAGTCATGAACTCCAAAATGGTGTTGGTGGGTTGTGGATGGTGGCACTAGTGGTGAATGGTGATGGTTGGTGACGGTGGTGGTGGGTGGGAGGTGGTGGTGAAGAGTGGCGGTGGGTGGGTGGTGGTGGTGGAGGGTGGTGGAGGTGGTGGTGGGTGGTAATGGGTGGTGGTGGCGGTGGTGGTGGGTGATAGTTGGTTGAGGTGGTGGGTGGTGGTGGTTGATGGCTGGTGGTGGCGGTGGTAGTGGTGGTTGGTAGTGTGGTGGTGGGTGGTGGTGGTGGTGGCGTGGGTGGTGGTAGTGGCGGTGGTGGTGGGTGATAATTGGTGGTGGTGGTGGTGGTGGTTGGTGGTTGGTGGTGGTGGCGATAATAGGTGGCAGTGGGTGGTAGTGGATGGTGGTGGCGGTGGTGGGTGGTTGGTGGTGATGGCGACGGGGAGTGGTGGTGGTGGTAGGTGATAGTTGGTGGTGGTGGTAGGTGGTGGTGGTGGTGGCGGTGGGTGGTGATGGTGGCGTTGACCTTGGTGGTGTGTGGTGGTGGCGTGGGTGGTGGTGTGGTGGTGGTGGTGGTGGTGGCGCGGTGGGTGGTGGTGGAGGGTGGTGGCGGTGGTGGGTGGTGGTTGGTGGCTGGTGGGTTGTGGTGGTGGTAGTGGTAGTTGGTGGTAGTAGTGGTGTGGGGTGATTTTTACTCCAAAATTGTGTTCTGAAGTTGAAAAGCATCTATTTGATGCTCCAAAAAATTGGATTCTAGAGCTCATTTGGAGTCGGTTCACTCATGGATTCTCCAGAAGTCTGAACCGGGTTACCAAACAAGCTTCTACTCCATTTATGCTCCAGAAGTCAGAATCCAACTTCTGGAGTGTTACCAAACACCCCCTAACCATCGTAAACTTCTCCAGTGGTTCAATGAGCTGCTTTACGAGGGCTAAATATTTAGCTAGACGGTTTTGCCGAGCCTCATAGTCCCCTGTGACTTGTCGCACAACCACTTGGGAATCCCCATACACTAACAAGTGAGTGACTTTCAACTTTCTAGCCAACTTAAGTCCGGCTACCAAGGCCTCATACTCTGCCACATTATTGGTCGTTGAGAAACCAAAGCGTACAAACGTTAGTACTTTGAACCCTTCTGGACTGATAAGGACAATATCCGCTCTTGCATGTAACCCGTATCGAACTAACCGGTCTTACCACCTTGTATCAGATCTTCCTATCATGGTCAGGCCAAGTAGACCAAGTGTGTGAAGAAACCACAAGACCAGGTATGAATGTAATCCAAAGACAATCAATTATGAGTGTGTGGTCGCATACCTAAATAGGTGTGACCGACCACACCTCAAAATAGTACAACCACATGAATTTTAGTCATGTGGTCGCATGTTTCAGAAGGTGTGGCCGACGGGTTCTGCGACCCCACCTCCGACCACACGAACCTATTCAGAAATCAAATTTAGGAAACCTTCCTAATCCGAAGGGGGTTCTTTCCTAAACTCAGTAAGGCTTATTATGGAGGGTTTTCCTCTATAAATAGGACGTCCCTTAGCCTCTTTCACCCTTTTAGAACTCAAACTGAAAGTAAGAGAAAGAGAAGAGAAGGAAGAGAAGGCGAATTGAAGAGGAAGACTAAAAAGGGAAAATTCAGAGAAGACCTCTGAATCTTCAACAAGTTTAAGGTACGGAACATTTCCCATGTCAATTGAGAGCCTAGAATAGTTTATGAAAGAGATAGGATTTAGGTGAAACCCAAATCATCAATCCATGGATAAATTCCAAGAGAATCCATGGAGGGAATTTATGTGGATGTGGATTCTATATAAAAATACTAGTCCTGAGCCATAGAACAATCATAGGAAGGACCATAGTGATAAGTCAAAGAATCTAAGCATGAAGGAATTGGAGTTGAGAGTAAAAGATCGACCATTACACCTGTGGTCATTGGCTTTCAAGTGGTTTGCTGTAGCATAAAGATTCAGAATTGATTCAAATCGGAATTGATGATCTTATGTCCAATTCATGACTTTAAAACATTGGCTTTCAAGTGGTTTGCTTTGTTGGTTATCCTTGCTGTAGCATAAAGAGAACTAGGGGTTTCCTGTTGCACTATAGTTATGAAATATCCACTATAGGTTCTTTGTGATCTGAGAAAGAATCACGATTTTGGATTTTTTTAAGGGAAAAAAATCTATATGTTAACGGGACATATTGAAATCTTATATGTTAATGGGAAAAACGAAAATACAAAAATAGTAATTGATAACTTAAAGTAGAGAGGAGAAAAATAGGATCTAGATTTCATGAAAAAGTAAAGATAAAAATAAAAGTACATATTGACATAATATGTAATTCATTTTCTTTTTTTCAAATATATATATTTAGGGTTTTTTTTTCACCAATGCTTATATATTTCATTCATCTCCATCTGATGGCTGAAGTGACAGCGATGCATATAATCATTCGCCTTATATATAAATAACGGTTTTGTTTCTAAGTAAAGATATTCATAAAAAAATGTAAAAAATAATGGTATGCTGTATTATGATAAACTCTTGAAAACGACACATATTTATATAACTTAGAATATGAAAAATTAATAAAGAAAGGACCCTTCAAGGAATCTGTTCATTTATTCAACTTTCGAAGTCCAAAATACCAAGTACAGATCTCACAAGATCTGTTTACCAAAAAAAATAAAATTCTCTTATGATCTAATGGTTTTAGAAAACATATTAAATGTAAACACATCCCACATATCATGGGAAGTAGGAAGCACACAGTTTGTTAATCCGACTAGCATGCCAGTGGTCCATGGACACTCAGTTTTAATATTCATTTTTTATTTACCTCTCAGTTTTGATATTCATTTTTTATTTATCTCCCTGTGGATCGCCGTTTTCACCCCTTTATATGTTACAGAAACTTGTAACTAGAAAGGTAAAATTGTCAATTCGCGTGTAGAAAAAACAGCTGATAGCAAAACGTTACCATCAAAACAGGAAGCAATATAATGGTTCTCCAAAACCATAGGCAAAACCGCCAACAGTTTCATTAATCGATCCTATCATCACCCTTCCTATTTAAAGGTCCCCCTCTACCTTATCCTCTCAATTTAATCTGTAGATTCACAATCCATCTCTTTCTTAAACCAAAATTTGATTCGAAATCTCATCAAGAGAAGCAAGAACAGTTGCGAGATCTGACAATGAGTTCAACTAGCAGAGCTTGGATCGTAGCCGCAAGCGTTGGAGCTGTTGAGGCTCTGAGATCGCTCAATCAACACGCGAAAAACAATCTGGGATCGCTTTCTCAGGCCACCAGATTACCCTCTCCCTCTTTTGCAGTAGGGATGACTAGGAAGGTGGTTTCTAGCGATAAAAAGATGCAGCAATCCGAAGAATCTCTCAGAAAGGTTATGTATTTGAGCTGTTGGGGTCCGAATTGAGCTGAAAATTTAGAGTAGATTATGGCGAATGACCTCTCTTCAGCTCACCATATGCCATTATAGAGCTGTATTAGTGCTACTTCGCCCATTCTGTAAATACTCATTTAAAAAAAAATACAAAGATGAGATTTTCCACGGCAACCTTGATTCCTGTAATTTGTTTGTTTCTGTTCCATTTATGCTGAGCTCGGTTTCTGGGTTGACTGCCAACCTACTACTCGCACCATCGACCACAATCTTCCCTTTAATTGATCATGCTTTTTTTTTGGGTAAGTGTTAATTGATCATGGTTGAATTTTTTTTTTTTTTTTTTTTTTTTTTGGGTAAAATCGTGGTTTTAATCTTTTAACATGGGAAAAACTAAGTGTCATATTGCATAGATAATCTAAAATTAGAATTCTATGTTTGATCATAATCCAGTTTCTTTTAATCTCTTTTTCTTCTTCTTTTTTTTTAGACCAAGAGATGTGGCAACAAGCTAGATAGGATAATGACTTACCTTTATCCCCAAACATTCTCTATTCACAGTGTATAGACTTGTTTTTTCTCATTCCATCAATGTTTATATTCAATGGATTCCACATTTCCATCAATGTTTATATTCAATGGATTCCACATTTTAGAGGTGGGTTTCACATCACATCGATAGTGATAGAATTTTATGAATTCCACAATTCTATCTTCTCTGTCTAGGCTTTGGAAATCTAGGAAAATAATGAATTTAAAATATTTTTTTTTATAACTTATCTACATAATTGTGTAATTAATTGTATGAACATTTTAAAGATGGTTATTAAATTTTGGAAAAGAAATCCCCACGCAATTTTTCTCTTCCCTAACCACCCCCATTGGCTATACCATTTCCCACATCCATCAGATTGTTGTGAGAGATTCCTTCCACATTGGTATTGGTATTGGGGAAACCCTTTTCCTTAGATATTACTACATTTTATAATCAATTTTCCTAGATTTGAAAATGAAAATAAAGACACTTTGAAAAGTTTAATTTTTTTTTTTTAAAAGTTAAATTGTATTAAAAAGAAAATAAAAACATACAAGCTCCTTAATGAATGTAACCTCCATCTTCGGTATTACCATCAGTAGAGGACACCCAGGGGAAACCATTACAAAAATCTAAAACGTGGTCTACAAGAAGTATCCCACACTACTTCCCTAGCAACAAAATATGGGCAGTCTATCCAAACATAAAACCTTCTACCTTTGCTGCTTTTCTAGCCAACCTATCAGCAACTGTGTTTATCTCACGGAAACAATGAGTGGACCCAAGTTGGCAGTCATGGAGAGAAGCAGAGATCCCCATCCATTCTTGAATGTAGATCCATGGAAAATTACTAGTGAGAAAAGTAGACACCGTTGATGATGAATCTGACTCCACCCAAATATTTCTATAGTCCAATTTTCTAGCAGTTTTTAACCCTGTGAAGACACTCCTCAGCTCCACACCATAGTTGGTGTCAATACCAATATAATCCACATATGCATACAGAACCCTTCCTCGCTTTGATCTTATAACTCCTCCGGATCCTGACTGACCAGGATTGCCCAAGCTACTCCCATCAGTATTCACCTTACACCAACCCGGTGGAAGGAACTTCCATTGAACTTCCAATGGACCAGAAGCAACGCCACTTTTCGTAACCAAATCAATCACTCTCACTATCCGCAATTCCTTTAAACACTTAACTTTACAAGGAGCCCTTACGGAAATATCCTTCCACCCTTGCTTTACCATTCCCCAAACTGAAACTATTGAAGTGGATTGGCCACAATGCAAAGCTTGATTCCTAGCAATCCAAATTGCATTGAGAGATACAATTAAACATCCGGACCAAATATGTTTCAATGCCACACTTTTTACTTTCCTTCTCCACCAAACCAGAAGCTCATTTGTACTATGGAAGAAAGGAATTATTTGAAGAAAAACTCGACCAACCTCCTCCCAAATCAAGATGGAAAACCTAGACGTATAGAAAATATGACTCATCATCTCAACACATTGACTGCATAACACACATCTTGACACCACTGGAATACCTCTTCGTTGAACTGCATCATTAGTAGGCAATCTTCCCCAACACCACTTCCAAGCAAAGCATGACAATCTAGGATGTAAGCTATTATGCCAAAATCATAGGAGCCCAATCTGAAGAAACCTGTTTTCTTCGAAAAGCTTCCCAAGCCAACTTCATTGAAAACCTTCATAAAGGATTACACTTCCATATTCTTTTATCAACCCCAGTAGGAGAAAGATTAATACTCTTTGTTTCTTGAAAGCATCACTTCAAAGCTGTAGACTGGACATTCGGCCGTCTCCAAATCCCATTGGAAATAAACCGAGAGAGCCCACATTCCATACCTTTCAGAGTAGCCCGATTGATTTCAAGCTGATCTACCAAAGACGAATCTCCAACCCAAATATCCTGCCATAAATTTATCTCAGACCCATCCCCAATTAGCCATTTAATATTCTTCGAGGTCCAGTCCCATAACTTATTTATGCTTACCCAAACTGCAGAAATACATTGTGGCTTTCGTGGCCAGCCATCCTTAGTGAAGTAATGATGGCGCATAAACTGAGCATACATCATACTCTCAGTTTGGATCTTCCATATTAACTTACATAATAGAGCATCATTCAACTCTCTTAGTCTTCGAATACCAAGACCACCTTCTTTCTTAGGACTACACATTTGATCCCATTTGACAACAACCAATCTCTTTTTATCTGGATCCCTGGTCCAAATGAAGTTTCTCATCCATCCCTGAACAACTTTTACAAGACCAATAGGCCATTTATAAATTCCAAACGAGTAAGTAAAGGAACTACATAAGACTGAGCAGACCAATTCAACCCGGCTAGCAAACGAGAGGAGTCTTCCATTCCATGGGAAAAACTTTTTTTGAAAACTGTCCACCAGAGAAGCAAATACTCCCTCCTTATCCTACCTTTGAAAAGAGTGACTCCCAGATATGTTGTTGGGAAAGTACCCTCTGAAAATTTTAATCATTCTATCATTTTCCTTTTATACCTTCTAGACACAGAAGGAGAAAAGAAAGTTTTACTCTTTGAAGGGTTAACTCTCTGACAAGCATAGGCATTATCAATATTCAATAGATCCTTCAAATGACGACATCTTCCAAACACTTCAACCCCCGACATAGAACCTCTTCTGCTAACACAAAGAGCAGAGGGGGACAGGGGATCACCCTAGCGAAGACCTCTTTAAATGCTAAAAAAAAACCCACTGGACCATCATTTACCATTATAGAGAGCTTTGTAGACTTCAGAAGAGAAGAAACTCTAGTAATAAAAGCATTTGAAAAGCCAAACTTTCCTAGAGTATCAAATAGGAACCCCCTCTCCAACGTGTCATAAGCTTTCTAGATGATCAATTTCATGGCAAAGCACCTCCTTTTCGTTCTTCTATGCATTAAATTATCCAGCTTAGAAAACAACCCAATGTTGTCATGGATTACCCTCCCATTGACAAAAGCACTTTGAGCAAGTGAGATTAATTTATTAACAATAGACCCAAGCCTAGTTGCCAAAATTTTTGGCACAATTTTGTAAACAAAATTGGCAACACAAATAGGCCTAAACTCAGATAATTTCACAGTTCCTACCTTTTTCGGGATCAGAGATATATAATTATGATTAACTCCCCTAGGCATAGGGTTTGTCATAAAGAAAGATTTCACAGCCGTACATACCTCCTTTCCCACAATCTCACAGCAAGTGCAAAAGAACTTACCTAAGAAGCCATCAGGACCTGGAGAGCTCTCTGGGTTCATACTAAAAACTACCAATTTAATCTCATCATCTGAAGGAAGCTTGTCCAAAATACCATTGTCTTCTACAGTCACCTATCCTATAATAACCTCTAAGCATTGAGGAAAGATAGAAGATCCCGTGCTTTTGTTAAAATACTCAAAATAATCGACAACATAATCTTTGATCCTTTCCTGTTTCCAACATCTCACCATCGTTGTTACTGATAACCCGAATCAGATTCCTATTCCTCGTAGTTTTTGTCTTATCATGAAAAAATTTTGGATTCTGATCCCCGCACTTCAACCACTTTCTACGGCCTTTTTCAGCCCAAAGTGATTCATGTAACTCACAAGCATTTTCATATTTTCCAATTCCCACATCCTCCATACTCTTCAACTCATGATTACAGTCCACCACTTGAAGAGTTTCTTACAAATCTTCCAGATCAAGTTCTGACTGAGTCAGTTCCTTTTCAATTTGAGGAAAGCATTCCTTAGACTAGATCTTCAGTCTTCCCTTAAGGTCTTTTAGTTTCTTCACAAGAACAAAATATGGATCTCATCTCAGTGGTTTATTCCACTCATATTGAACCACTTCAATAAGAAAAAGGTTTTTCCATCTAGAATCGTTGGATTCTGAAGGGAATATTCTTAGGCTTTGGGATAATAGAACACCCAACAAGGATAGGGGCATGATCAGACCCCAGCCTCAGGAGGACATGTTGATAACATTGCTCATATGTACCAATCCATTGGTCATTCACAAAACTCCTATCCAACAATGCCTACACTCTCCCAATAACACACAACCACGTAAACTGCAGCTCGGAAGACTGAATCTGAGACAAAGACACAGACCCAATAAATGCATTAAACTCATTAGCAGAAGACACATCAAAACGGCCAGGACCATATTTTCATGGCTAGAAAATTTACATCAAAACGGCCGAGGTCCTCCGTTAACCATATCCACCTGTATCCTTGAAAATTTACCAACCCACTTTGTTTTTAGTGTTTCTGTCCAGAATCAAAAGTCTTCCCAAGGCTTTACCCATAGAAAAAAGCAGATCCATTTTAATTGCCATATATTATTATTAGATAGAGACTGTTTTTATGCACGATTGCATATAACTAATGGACTGGCCATCCATTTTACATGGGTTAGCTTTCGTATTTAAATTGGGCTCATTATATCCATCTGACAATGCCAAGTATGTCTTACATTTAATTGCATATATTATATATAGTAAGAGTTTAAGGTATTTACATTATTATAATTTCAAAAGTTGTTATTTTTCTTAAATTGATTTCACTTTCCTATCCTTCCTTTTACTTGTAACCGTTCCTTTAAGTTAATAAAAAATAAATAAATAAAGAAGACAGGGTAAACTATGAAAATATTCGATATATTTTTTTTGGGGCACTTGGCATGAATGAAAGATAATTCCCATAGAGTATGGCCAGTGTCGATGGCCTCCTCAATGTTCTAACTGTCAACCATAGGTTTATATTCTTTCTAGAATTACTTTGGAATGCCTTTGGCTTGGCTTCGTTTGGCAACAATCCAACTCTTATAAAGTACTTTTGACTAATTTTGCTTACAAGGAGTAATTACATGTGGTTGATTGATGTGTTATAACGTTAGCGAATAAAGTGCCTCTGGAACGTAAACACCAGCAACGATTTGGATGATTGTAGTGGCGAACAGTAGCAACGATGGATGCAATGGCCAACATTAGCAACTAAGAATGGCAGTAGCGATTTGTATGGCTGTAGTGGCAATAGGTGGCAATGGCGGATGGTGGCGAATGGTCGCAATGACAAATAATTGTAGGAACAACTTCTCAAAGGGTTTATGTTTTTGTTTTATCAAAAGTGTTTACAAATATGAAAATTTTTTTCTTTTTATTTTTACTCTTTCAAAAGTGCTGAGTGAGCTTTTGAATCGTAATTGCTCTTTGTGAAAAAAAAAATAATAATAATATAAAATTGATGTGCCAATCCTATTCTACTCACAATTTGCACTTAGAGAACCAAAAACTCAATTACAACACTTTCGATGAGTGTTACCAAAGGCAGTCTAAGAGTATGGCAATTGTTACTGGCGTCATTCTGGTTACAGGTGTGCAAGAGGCCTCAAGTGGCAGGCCTCGAGGCCAGCCTATGCTTTGCAGCCTGCCGAATGGCTCGTAGGCCTCAAGTGATAGGCCTTATGACCAGGCACCTGTTTGGAGCCTGCCGATGACAGAAGGCAGTTTAGGTCCTATCTTCTACGTCGACTAGTCCAGTCCATCGGGAATGCTTGTGAAGGCTTTCTTTGGACCCGAAATTCATTAATATTAATCACTTACTTGATACGGTTTTGTGAGATCGTTCACCGGCTTGGAGTCTGTGACCGCGGCAGTGGAAAGATCTGCTATTGACCAAAATCCAAATTAGTATCGGATTTTTGGAATGCGAGCCTTATAGAAGGGGTGGGGTTTTGCAAGGGTGGAGAAATGGACAGAAGATTGGGAGTTGCATAAGTTCATAAGGAGAAAGAAAAGAGGTTAATTAAAGGGAAATGTGGTAGGGGTAAGTTTTATCATTTTCTTTCGACTTAACTACCAGTTCTTACACCTTCTATTTTAGGCGAGGTAGCGTATTTTTTAAAATGGAGGGTGTTAAATTGTACGAAAGGGTTTGAATGCCTTTGTGTTCCCTCCGTTATAAAAATTTTCATTTGGCCTTTTTATACCTCTGTTCTGAGCAAAGTAGCTCTCCTTCTGACTCGACTCTATCACTCGAGCAATCTGTACTGCTTCAATGTAAACTTTCTTTTTCAGTCCCAGAACATGCTCACGAATGCTTCCCCTAAGTCCCATGACGAACCTTCGGGTCTTAGTATTTTCCTCTTGCTTACTAGAGGGTGCAAAGAAAAACAGCTCTTCATAACGCTGTTGGTATGCATCCACAGTCATCTGTCCCTGATATAAACTCAGAAACTCTCTTTCCATTGCATCTCTGAAACTTTTGGGAAAATACTTCTCGAAAAATACATCTTTATAGATAGCCCAGGTCAAATTGGGCGTGCTTTGTTAACAGATAAGTCCGAGTAGACTTCCACAGTGGTGTGCATCGCCTTTCTGCATAAATGTTGCACACAGTACTTTTTTCTCTTCATTAACCGTCATCATCATAAAATTCCTCTCTATCTCGTCGATCCAATGAGCTGGCCACAAAGGATCTGCTGACTTGCCATTATATTCCTTAGGCTTCATTTTCAGAAAAGGCTCGATCAGTCGAGAGTGGTCCAACTGATACAAGACATAGGCCCCATACATTGGTGGTTGGTACTGGTAGTTGCTTTGGGCTACCTCAGGGTTCTGTACTGAAACTTGCACAACTGGCGTTTGAGTGCTTGGGGTACCGTGTTGCTACCCCCTAGTACTGTGCTAGCTTGTTCGACTGGCATAGGTGTCGTATGTGCAGCTGGATAAACCATTCCTATAGCAGCTTGCATATTGGCTTGCACCTGCTGTATTTGCTACAACTGTTGTGCCAGGTTCATTACTGCTGTAGCTAAATCTGTAGGTGAGGCTGGCAAATTTGTAGGATTTTTCTGGCAATTATCTCCTGGTGTAGCCATATTCTGATTTTCTTATCCTTCAGGATTTTCATGGCTAGTTTCCTCCACAGGTGGTGGTGGTGGAATTGGGTTACGTCATCGTCTGGTCACTCTTCGCCCAGCCATTTCCTGTCCTGGTGGTGGTAATGTCTGAGAAAAAAAATCATAGAACATGTGAGGCAATCATAATATACGTCATTCCCATGTCAAAATCCAACTATCAATGTGAAATTCTAATTTTCCAAGCCATTCAGACAAAATACTGTATTTTCCATCGTAGGGTCGATGGTAGGGTCGCTCTATGTTCGACCCCAGGGTATGCGACCTCACAAAACCATGTCAGCTCACCGATAGCCTAGGGTCAATCGTATGGTCGTTATATGTCCGACCCTAGGTCCGACCACACGATGTCTGTCAGATCACCAAGAGCCTAGGGTCAATGGTAGGGTCGGTCATAGGGTCGCACATTTTGTCGAATTCTGCGACCGCACAACCCAAAATTAGGTTTTTAAACCCGATTTTAGAGTCATTTCTTACTTTATCTTCTTTCCTCCAACTTAACTCGCTTCCTCTGAGTTGCTACAGTATCGACCCCTAGTGTTTGGTGATTATTTCTTTCGTTCATGACTCCGTTCCTTTCCTTCAGGTATGCTCTCTACTGTTTCTCATTTTTAAGCTTTCAAAACTAGGTTTTTCTCCATTTATAGCATTTTCTTCAAATTAAAATTGTTCTAACCATAAAAATTCGATTTTTATTGGGGCTTTTGCTATTGGACACCCAATGGACGAAAGCCCTCAAGAAAATTTGAGTTTTATCGGTTGATTTTTGATAAACTTGAAATTTTTCTCTTTTGACCTAATTTTCGAGATTTTTCCAATTTATTGAAATTTCTTCAAATTCGATCTTCCTAGTTTAAATTTCCAACTGTATGAGCTTTGTAGGATGGTTTGGAACATATGTAAGTCCTCCTGCCCAGCTGTTTGGGTGAAAAGTGAGGCTTTTGGCCAAATCATGCCGTTATAATGCTGAAATTTTGAGTTTTTCACCATATTTAATATCTTGTTCATTTTTCTGTGTCTTTGCAGATAACATGGCTCATACTAAGGTTCCCAGAGTTCACGATCCCATTCCTTTCCGCTCTAATGAGGCAGAGGTTCAGTATGCTCGTTATGAGCCTAAGAAGGTGGAAGGGGGTCACTGTGTAAACTTGGCTAGTCTAGCCTTGTTTAAAGTAGAGGGTGTCTTCGGTGACATGGGTTGGCTTCCCTTGATCACATATGAGGCTTGTACCTGTCCTGTTTTGGTGAAGCAGTTCTATTGCTAGGGTTCAGGGCGGGTTTGGGCGGGTTCGGGTTGTCAGGATAAAACCTGCACCCCTAATAAACACTATAGCTTAGATTAGAAAAACACTTACCTACATTTTTAACACTTTTTATGAAGGATCAACTAGCATTGGGTTTATCATGTATCATTTGTGGTGGCGTAGACCATGGATTAAAAATTGAATCAAAATCAGATGATTCGCATACCCTCGATTCTAATTGACGTTAATTCTTAAAACCCATTTTGGAATCAGCTACCAAATGCGCTTCGGTCTTTATTTTACCATTTCCCCTCTAATTTTAGTCAGTAAACTAGCAATGAAACCTATCTTTTGCAATTAGATGTACATGACTTATGAATCATAAACTCTAAAAAAAAATTAAAAATATATGAGAAAATGTTTTTTTTTTCCTTCTTCTCAATTCTATTGTCCACTGTTGGTTCTTTGTGCTCCAATATAGAATCATGATTTTGGATTTTTTTTAAGCGAGGAGGATCTACAAGCTAGTGAAACATATTAGAATTCTTATATGCTAGTGGGAAAATGGGAATGAAATAAACTAGTAACCAATCACTTAAACGAGAGTAAAAGGAGATTCAGATTTCAAAAAGAGAGAGATAGAAACTGAAATACATACTGACACTATGTATTTCATTTTCCCTTTTTAAAATATTTATATCTAAGGTCTTCTTCCTTTCTTTTTTTTTTCCACAAAGGTTTACATATGCGGTGGGTGAATATATATATATATATATATATATATATATATATATATATATATATATATATATATATATATATATATATATATATAACATTTTTACAAAGAAATAACATTTTTACAAAGAAAGAATCTTATACCAGAAAAAATAAATAAAAAAAATTAAAGAAATAATCTTTCAATGAATTTAGCTTTCAAAGTTCAAAATCTCCCATGATCTAGTTTAGAGTGGCTTTGTAAAAGTATTAAACGGAAGTAGGGAGCACCCGGATTTGTCAGTCCACTAGCATGCCAGTGGTCCATGGGCACTAAGGGGCTGTTTGTTAAAACTTCAACTCTGGGATTCTTACTTCTAGTTCAAATTTCTACTCCAACTTCAAAAGGATTCAGGAGTATATGAGAGTAGAAACATGTTTGTTAACCTAATTTGGTCATGAACTCCAAAATGGTGTTGGTGGGTGGTGGATGGTGGCACTAGTGGTGAATGGTGATGGTTGGTGATGGTGGTGGTGGGTGGGAGGTGGTGGTGAAGGGTGGCGGTGGGTGGGTGGTGGTGGTGGAGGGTGGTGGCGGGTGGTGGGTGGTAATGGATGGTGGTGGCGCTGGTGGTGGGTGATAGTTGGTGGAGGTGGTGGGTGGTAGTGGCGGTGGTTGGTGGCTGGTGGTGGTGGCGATGGTAGGTGGCAGTGGTTGGTGGTGGATGGTGGTGGCAGTGGTGGGTGGTTGGTGGTGGTGGCGACGGGGTGGTGGTGGTGACGGTGGTGGTGGGTGATGGTGGTGGTGGTGGTGGTGGGTGGTGGTGGTGGTGGTTGGTGGCTGGTGGTGGTGGCAATAGTAGGTGGCAGTGGGTGGTAGTGGATGATGGTGGCGGTGTCTGTGGTGGGTGGTTGGTGGTGATGGCGACGAGGGGTGGTGGTGGTGGCGGTGGTGGTGGGTGATAGTTGGTGGTGGTGGTAGGTGGTGGTGGCGGTGGTTGGTGGCTGGTGGCTGGTGGTGGTGGCGGTGGTTGGTGATCGGTGGGTGGTAATTGAGGATGGTGGTGGTGGTGGTGGTGGTGAGTAGTGGTGGCGGTGGGTGGTGGCAGTGTGGTGGTGGTGGTGGTGGTGGTGGCAGTGGGTGGTGGAGGGTGGTGGCGGTGGTGGGTGGTGGTTGATGGCTGGTGGGTTGTGTGGTGGTAGTGGTAGTCGGTGGTAGTAATGGTGTGGAGTGATTTTTACTCCAAAATTGTGCTCTGAAGTCGAAAAACATCTATTTGATGCTCCAAAAAATTGGATTCTAGAGCTCATTTGGAGCCAGTTCACTCATGGATTCTCCAAAAGTCCGAACCAGGTTACCAAACAGACTTCTACTCCATTTATACTCCAGAAGTCAGAATCCAACTTCTCAAATGTTATCAAACACCCCTTAAAGTTTTGATAGACACTTCTTATCTATTTCCCAGTGGATTGCCGTTTTCACCCCTTTATCTAGTATAGAAATTTGTAATCGGAAGCGTAAAATTGTCAATTCAGATATAGAGAAACGACTGATAGCAACACGTTACCACCTAAACCGAAGCAACGGCTCCCCGAAACCATAGGCAAAGCCGCCCACAGTTTCATAATTAATCGATCTTATCACCACCCTTCCTCTGATGCTCTTCCTATTTAAGGTCCTTCCCTTCCCTATCTTACCCTCTCAAATCAAACTGCAGATTCACAATCCGTCTCTTTCTTACACCAAAATTTAATTCGAGATCTCACCGGAGAAGCAACAACAGTAGCAAGAACTGAAAATGAGTTCAACTAGCAGAGCGTGGATCGTAGCCGCAAGCGTTGGAACTGTCGAGGCTCTGAGATCGTTCAATCAACACGCCAAGAACAATCTGGGATCGCTTTCTCAGGGCACCAGATTACCCTCTCCCTCTTTTGCAGTAGCGATGGCTAGGAAGGTGGTTTCTAGCGATGAAAAGATGCAGCAATCCGAAGAATCTCTCAGAAAAGTTATGTATTTGAACTGTTGGGGTCCCAATTGAGCTGCAAATTTTCAGTAGATTAGGGCGAATGACACGCCATTATAGAGCTGTATTAATGCTACTTCGCCAATTCTGTAAATACTTATTGAAAAAAATACAAAGAAGAGATTTTCCACGGCATACTTGATTCCTGTAATTTGTTTGTTTCTGTTCCATCTACTACCCGCACCATCAACCACAATCTCCCCTTTAATTGATCATGCTTGAAATCTTTAAACTTGGGAATTAAGATTGATCGTCATTCAGTTTCAAAATAGTGATGGTAAACTTCTATTAATCTCCTTCCTTTTTTCATTTATTTAATTTTTTTTTTTTCTGAGAATGCAGGCTACAGAGAACAATAGATATGGCAACAAACAAGATAGGATAATGACCTTATCTTTATCCTCAAGCATCTTTATTCTCTCCTACACTTTACAAGTGGGTACTTCATCCCATCCCATCCCATCAATGGGGGTAGGATTTCAGGTGTTCGAACTCTAGGTGTTCGAACTCTATCCCCAGTGCATAGACTCGGAACATATAGGAAAGAAAAATTGAAATTAAAATTATTTTTTTTTATAATTTATCTACATAATTGTGCAATTAATTGTACAACATTTAATTAAAGATAGTTATTAAATTTTGTAAAGGAAATCCCCATGAAATTCCCCTCTTCTCTAACCAGTAACCACCCCCATTGGCTATATCATTTCCCACTTTCATTGGTGGGTTGTGAGAGATTCTTTCCGTATTGGTATTGTGGGAAACTCTCTCCCATAAATATTAGGGAAAATTTTCCCCACCCCTTGAGGTATATTCTTAAATTAATCATCTTTCAACTTGGCTCATAATATCAATCACCTCCCTTATTCTGAAAATAAATATCAATACTCCATGTTAGTCCATTAAGTGATGAAATGAATCATAACTACTGTTGTCAATGACAATATTATTCCTGAGATTGTAAAATATCATTTTTATCCTTGAAAACTTTAGTAAAAATTATTTTCAAGTTTTACTTTCATCTTATCCCCTCCACCACCGTCCCCCCCCCAACACCACCCTCTCCTAGTTTTGTGTTCCTGAGAAGAAAGTAAAGTTAGAAGATGATGGGTTTAATACGTTAAGAAAATGAGAGGGCAAATAGGTCATTAAATTTATAATTCACTTTTAAATCACTAAAAAAACCTAACAAGTCGATAGATTTTAATTCCAATATATTTAGACTAATAGAAACTGAGGGGTCACAGGTGGGGTAGCACCTGGGGTCTCAGTTCTGCGACCACGGGGTATAGGGTCGCAGGTGGGGTCGGACATACTTCGACCCTACGTGCGACCACACCCTCCCTGGAACTTTCTGAGGGTCTGTAGTCGAACAGGTGGGTCTCGTGGGGTCGAATATCATGCAACCCTACGTGCGACACGAGTTATGGTCGATCTTTCACTCTCAACTTCATTCCTTCATGTTTGGATCATTTGGCTTATCATCATGGTCCTTCCTATGATCGTTCTATGGCTCAAAACTATAATTTTATACAATATCCATTGTCCACAATGATTTTCTCCATGGATTCTCTTAGAATTTGTCCATGGATGGATGATTTGGAATTCTCCTAATCCTATCTTCTTCATGAACTATTCTAAGCTCTTAATTCATGTAGGGAATTAGGTTCATACCTTAGGTTTGCTGAGATTCAGAATTTTCTCTGAACTTTCCTCTTCCTTGGTCTTCTTCTTCAATTTCTTTTTCTTCCTTCTCTTCTCTTTCTCTCACTTTCAATTAGGGTTCTAAAGGAGTGAAAGAGGCTAAGGGACGTCCTATTTATAGAGGAAAACTCTCCATAATATGCCCCAATGAGTTTAGGAAAGATCCCCTTTCGAATTAGAAAGGTTTCCTAATTTCAATTTCTGCCTGTTTCCGTGGGGTCGAATGTAGGGTCGCAGAATCCGTCGACCCTACCTTTTTAAAACATCCGACCCCACGATCAAAAGTCATGGGTTAGACTCATTTAAGGTGGGGTCGGTCATACCTCTTTAGGCATGCGACCACACACTCATATTTGACTGTTTTTGAGTTAAATTTCATACCTAGTCTTGTGGTTTCTTCACACACTTGGTCCATTTGGCTCGACCATGATAGGTAGACCTGGTACAAGGTGGTAAGATCGATTAATTCGATATGGGTCTTACACCTTCTGTCAGTCACATACAGAGGTTTACTTAATGACATAAATCACTTTAAGATGAATACTTAAGTCCAATGATCTAATTACCACGTTTTCGTTACCTTAAAATCATTATAGGTCAATGCACTTTGATATTATCCAACTTATATAGGCAAACCGCCTATAATTTGGACTAATATCATACTTTGGCTTACCGTCTTTTCTAGCTAAATATTGCCTTGCAACTTGACATGTCTTAAATAATTAGAAATACATGCCAGCAATGAAATAAATGCTCACCAATAATCTTGCTCATTAAACCATAGACAACATTAACAATCACTGATAAACCATCAACTATCACATCTTCACTAATCAAGAAAATCTAAACACTCCCACTGACTAAGAGAATCTAAAGACTCCCACATATATTACAAATTCCAAGAGAATATATAAACCAATAAAATACCTTCATTTAAATTTAATATGAAATTTAGTTCTATCAAAACATGTCAAATAAAATCTTTCAAAATAAATAACTAAACTGTAAGTCCATAAACAAATATCCAAAAACAATCTAAAGACAACTGGTAATAATAAAGAAAACTAACTGGACCTATAGCTTCAATTGTATTAAACGACATCATCATTTGACATCTTCTTTATCTAGTGTCTCAGTTTTCTTCTTCTTCTTCTCCAACCAAGCTTCTCTTGCCTTATATTTTTACTTCATGTGTCCCTTCTTATGGCACCAGAAACATTCAACATCACTCATATCCATATCATAAGGTTTTCCTTTCTTAAAGGAGTATTTATCTTTTCTATAAGGTCATACCCCAATCTTTCCTTTACCCTTATCTTCTTTGGAATGATGACTAATGACATTGACACTTTCAAATCTTTTCTTCAATCTCATTTCTTCTTTAGTGCAAATAGAGATTAATTTGTTCATATCTCATTCTTCTTTCTGAGTATTATACACCATTTGTATCTGGTAATACTCTTCAAGTAACAAGGATAACACACAATGGATCAAGAACTCATCATCAACGTTAATTCGCATGCCTTTAATTTTCTCAGCAGTAGCAGCAAGCTCCATGAAATGATCTCTGACACTTCCATTACTGTCAAACTTTGCATTAGTAAGCTTGTTCATCATGGTGTTTCTCTATTCTCTGTCAGAAAGTTCAAACTTCCCTTTGATCTCATTTAAATATTCTTTGGCCGCTTCCATAGCTTGAACACCATCATGCATGGTTTCAGGAATGGCCTGCCTCATGAGAAACATAAACTTTTTATTTGTTGCCATCAACTTTGCCATTTCCTCCTTCTCTTCTAGGGTACTAATATCAGTGATGGCAGCAGGTTTATCCTCTTTAAGTCATATCTAAGTCAATTAAACCTAGACTCGCTTCTAGCTATTTATACCACCTTTTAAAACTCATCCCAAACAGGGAAGGAATAGTAACTACCAAACCACCTGGCATAGTCACAGGGATGGACATCTTGGGAGATACAAACCATCATCACTATATGAGTTCAAGTAAAAATATCAAGTAACAGAAAACCATGCGAAACTCATACAAACACAAGCAATTATATTTACTTCTACTTTGTCCCAAATAAAAAGAAATAGACATCAAAATCCTCTTTGGGACAACCTTATTTAGATGAAAACATCAATGCATGAGTTCAAATACATATCAACCAACAGAAATTTGATATATACATCATTTACTTGCACTAACCATATCAACCATTCATGTAAATAAATATTATTTTTTCAAGAGTTAACCAACTACACATTCTTCTTTGAGATAAACATGCAGTGGTCTTCTCAGTTTCTGTGCAGTGACTGCGAAAGAATAATGACTCTCAAAAATCCCACCACTTTTGGGTTAATGAGACCCCCTAAAGTCAAAACCCTTTCAACTCATGTGCATAAACATACTTTTAGCTTTGACAATGTCACATTTGGGTTAACACTGTTTTTCTTAACTATTTTTCACACCATAGAGAACAGTGTATTAAAAATATATCCTTTATTGTATATGTAAATGCATAAATTTGGGATTTGAGGACTACCATGTTAGAACTGAGTGTACCACTTTGGTCGATTCCACTCAATCTTCAAATGACACCCACAAATTTTAATTTGAACAAAACTTGATAATGTCACCTGGGTGTACATCATCTTTACACAAGCATTTATAAATACATGAACTTTGAATTGAAGACATCATGATGAAACTAAGTGTACCACTTTGGTGGGTTCCATCCAATTCCACAATGATATCCTCAAACCCTACTTTACAGCATCATGTGGGTTAAGAAATAAAATTTCATACATACATAACCTTCTACATGCATCTGGAACAAAAATAACTGACAAACAAGTAGAAAATTATAAATTAGACTAATTTTGGACACTTTTTAGTCAAAAATAAATTCTTCAAATCACCAAACTATGTCAAATTACGTACCAAACTATAGAGTACGAAAATACGAACACAGCGCAAAAAACTGAGTCAAAATCTGATGCTCTTAAGGCCCACAATCGCAAATCAAAGTCAGCACATACCTTTTATAAACTTGAACCGATTCTTGGCGTTCATCCTAGCTCGGTTCGATCCAGCCGGGTTCGATTATGGGCGGACCGAACCCACTATTCAAACCCCTTTTTCTAAATGCTTTGGTCCAGGCCAAACCAATTGGTCTGGTCTTAAACCGAACCGCAGACCTGCTATTCAACCGTCGGTCCAACCAACTCACCCATCTTGATTTTCGGGTCGTTGGCCGGGTTCTTGGGTCACAAAATCGGGTCCATGGGTCAGGTTTTTGTGTCAAACATCCTGGTTAATGGGTCGGGTCTCGGTTCACACGTGCAAACCGCACATACACCCTAAGTGGGGTTCACCGGTCCCCTTGGGCCCGACTGGACTGGTCAGTCGGGCCCGGGTTCGGTCCTTGACTAGCCCAGATCGCCTCAATCCAATACGAGACTGACCAAGTGCCATCAGCCCTACTCCTTTTCTTTCTTTTTTTTTTTTTTTTTTACCGTCGGCCTGTGGATTTCACCAGCTTTTTTAAGCGGAGCATGGAGGCGCGTCAGGTTACTTCCGGCGACCCACCTTATGTCGTCAGCTCCATCTCTCCGAGACCTACAATCCTATATGATTTATTTTACTTTTTAACAGTTCGAAAAAATTTTCAAAGATCCAAACCCTAGATAAGTTCGTAGAGAATTTTGGGAGAAAAATCTCTCCTTTTTTCAATCCATTTAAACATATAATCTTTACAATACTTTTTCATCGATCCTAGGTCTGTGTGAGTGGCTCTGATACCACTGTAAGAATTTTTAGATCTCATTTGGGTTTTTCCCATGAGATTTTCCATGAACCCTAACGAACACACCATACAGATTACTAGAATACAATGGGTATTGAAAAGATATGATAAGATACATATCTCTTGCTATAGATTGATTTTCGATCGTTTCTTACGCTTTGAATGCTTGGATCAGAGTCTTCCATAGCCTGTCGGGATCCCTTGACCTTCTCTTTGTGTATGGGAATAGGAGAAGAAAATAACACTGTGGCTATAGGGACTCTAATCATTGGTATTTATAATACCACCCCTAATCTTGGACCAGTCCCACAGTGGACCAGGTTGGTCAATCTCTAATTATACTTAAACCGGTCTACCTGTAACTAGACTCCCACTGAACTAACTAACCTTATAATTAATTTAACCCATAAAATATCTTACAGTTACCTCCAAGAAGTTCTTAGAACTCATAAAAAGGAGCTTTAAAATCCGTTGGTTACCGCCTATATTGGGCGCCCTTTGGTTTACTTTTCATTTGTCAAATATTTGGAATTTCACTTTGGCTTAAAAATATCTCTTTCTCGCTGATTCATGACGATTTCATAGACTTTCCGGCCCTTTTTTCTCCTTCTAAAATGAAATGGGCAGTACTAAAGCGTATGAGGAGCAGAGCAATTCAACCGTTTCCTGCAATTGCTCTGTTTTGAAGCTTGGTTGTAGACCTCGCAAGAAAAGTTGTTCAGCTGCTGGAACCTTATGCATGGCATAGTGATGGATGGCTACAAGTTGGTGGATTTTATATGGTATCTAGCTCGGATATTCCCGTCAATGTGCTTGACCTTTATTGCTCAAGCTCAGAATGCGATAAGATTATTTCTTTCGCCACCACTACAATAAAAGAAGAGAGGGATCTCAAATTGCGAAAGATGGACTTCTCCAATGAGACAACTTTCCAGCTTTCGCAGATTCAACAGTGTCATGATACTGGTCTTAATTTCTGATAAAACTACAACTGGCATAGAGGGCCATCAACAGGAATATAGCAAGCGAAATAGGAGAGAAGAAAAGCCCAATGCTAAAGAGGGGAGGATAAGCATCGCCGTAGAGGGAATGGAGAATAATGGTAACTTCATACCATTCCTGGGAAGAAAGAAAAGTTAGAAAATAGGTTTAAAACGTAAAGGAAATGAAAGGGCATGCAAATAGGTCACTAAATTTGTTACTCAAGTTAAAATGAGAGGGCAAGTGAGTCGTATAATATTTTATGTTAAGTAAAGTTAATAGTATGGTGTTTGGTTATAATTAATCATGAACTCGGGGGTTAGGTCCTTTTAAAGCAAAGTACAAGGGAGGTGTATAAAATTTTCTCCTGAATTTATATATGAAATTTGACATGTAACCAATCTAAGACAATTTTTTAGATATTCTTAAGGTCAAGTTGCTATGTCACAGTTCCACGTGAAAAAAAAAACATGTTGTCAACATATAGACATTAAACACTCTAGCTTAGATTAGAAAAACACTTGCCTACATTTTTAACATTTTTTATGAAGGATCAACTAGCATTGGGTTTATCATGTATCATTTGTGGTGGCGTAGACCATGGATTAAAAATTGAATCAAAATCAGATGATTCGCATACCCTCGATTCTAATTGACGTTAATTCTTAAAACCCATTTTGGAGTCAGCTACCAAATGCGCTTCGGTCTTTATTTTACCATTTTCCCTCTAATTTTAGTCAATAAACTAGCAATGAAACCTATCTTTTGCAGTTAGATGTACATGACATATGAATCATAAACTCTAAAAAAAAAATTAAAGATATATGAGAAAATGTTTTTTTTTTCCTTCTTCTCAATTCTATTGTCCAGTGTTGGTTCTTTGTGCTCCAATATAGAGTCATGATTTTGGATTTATTTTAAACGAGGAGGATCTACAAGCTAATGAAACATATTAGAATCATATATGCTAGTGGGAGAATGGGAATGAAATAAACTAGTAATCAATCACTTAAACGAGAGTAAAAGGAGATTCAGATTTCAAAAAGAGAGAGATAGAAACTGAAATACATGCTGACACTAAGTATTTCATTTTCCCTTTTTAAAATATTTATATCTAAGGTCTTCTTCCTTTTTTTTTTTTTTTCTTCCACAAATGTTTACATATGCGGTGGGTGAATATATATAACATTTTAACGAAGAAAGAATCTTATACAAGAAAAAATAAATAAAAAATTAAAGAAAGAATCTTTTAATGAATTCAGCTTTCAAAGTTCAAAATCTCCCATGATCTAGTTTACAGTGGCTTTGTAAAAGTATTAAATGGAAGTAGGGAGCACCCGGATTTGTCAGTCCACTAGCATGCCAGTGGTCCATGGGCACTAAAGTTTTGATAGACACTTCTTATCTATTTCCCAGTGGATTGCCGTTTTCACCCCTTTATCTTGTATAGAAATTTGTAATCGGAAGCGTAAAATTGTCAATTCAGATATAGAGAAACGACTGATAGCAACACGTTACCACCTAAACTGAAGCAACGGCTCCCCGAAACCATAGGCAAAGCCGCCCACAGTTTCATAATTAATCGATCTTATCACCACCCTTCCTCTGATGCTCTGCCTATTTAAGGTCCTTCCCTTCCCTACCTTACACTCTCAAATCAAACTGCAGATTCACAATCCGTCTCTTTCTTACACCAAAATTTAATTCGAGATCTCACCGGAGAAGCAACAACAGTAGCAAGAACTGAAAATGAGTTCAACTAGCAGAGCGTGGATCGTAGCCGCAAGCGTTGGAACTGTCGAGGCTCTGAGATCGTTCAATCAACACGCCAGGAACAATCTGGGATCGCTTTCTCAGGGCTCCAGATTACCCTCTCCCTCTTTTGCAGTAGCGATGGCTAGGAAGGTGGTTTCTAGCGATGAAAAGATGCAGCAATCCGAAGAATCTCTCAGAAAAGTTATGTATTTGAACTGCTGGGGTCCCAATTGAGCTGCAAATTTTCAGTAGATTAGGGCGAATGACACGCCATTATAGAGCTGTATTAATGCTACTTCGCCAATTCTGTAAATACTTATTGAAAAAAATACAAAGAAGAGATTTTCCACGGCATACTTGATTCCTGTAATTTGTTTGTTTCTGTTCCATCTACTACCCGCACCATCAACCACAATCTCCCCTTTAATTGATCATGCTTGAAATCTTTAAACTTGGGAATTAAGATTGATCGTCATTCAGTTTCAAAATAGTGATGGTAAACTTCTATTAATCTCCTTCCTTTTTTCATTTATTTAATTTTTTTTTTTCTGAGAATGCAGGCTACAGAGAACAATAGATATGGCAACAAACAAGATAGGATAATGACCTTATCTTTATCCTCAAGCATCTTTATTCTCTCCTACACTTTACAAGTGGGTTCTTCATCCCATCCCATCAATGGGGGTAGGATTTCACGGACAGTACATGCACATGTAGGTGTTCGAACTCTTTGTGTTCGAACTCTATCCCCAGTGCATAGACTCGGAACATATAGGAAAGAAAAATTGAAATTAAAATTAATTTTTTTTTATAAGTTATCTACATAATTGTGCAATTAATTGTACAACATTTAATTAAAGATAGTTATTAAATTTTGGAAAGGAAATCCCCATGAAATCCCCCTCTTCTCTAACGAGTAACTACCCCCATTGGCTATATCATTTCCCACTTCCATTGGTGGGTTGTGAGAGATTCTTTCCATATTGTTATTGTGGGAAACTCTCTCCCATAAATAGAAATTTTCCCCACCCCGTTGAGATATACTCTTAAATCAATCACCCTTCAACTTGGCCCATAATATCAATCACCTCCCTTATTCTGAAAATAAATATCAATACTCCCTGTTAGTCCATTAAGTGATGAAATGAATCATAACTACTGTTGTCAATGGCAATATTACCCTTGAGATTGTAAAATATAATTTTTATCCTTGAAAACTTTAGTAAAAACTATTTCCAAGTTTTACTTTCATCTTATCCCCGACACCACCGTCCCCCCCACCACCCTCTCCTAGTTCTGTGTTCCTGGGACTCTAACCATTGGTATAATACCACCCATAATCCTAGACCAGTCCAACAATGGACCAGGTTGGTCCATCTCAATTATACTTAAATCGGTCTACCTGTAACTAGACTCCCACTGAACTAACTAACCTTATAATTAATTTAACCCATAAAATATCTTACAGTTACCTCCAAGATGTTCTTAGAACTCATAAAAAGGAGCTTTAAAATCCGTTGGTTACCACCTATATTGGGCGCCCTTTGGTTTACTTCTCATTTGTCAAATATTTGGAATTTAACTCTGGCTTAAAAATATCTCTTTCTCGCTGATTCATGACGATTTCATAGATTTTTCGGTCCTTTTTTCTCCTTCTAAAATGAAATGGGCAATACTAAAGCGTATGAGGAGGGGAGCAATTCAACCGTTTCCTGCAATTGCTCTGTTTTGAAGCTTGGTTATAGACCTCGCAAGAAAAGTTGTTCAGCTGCTGGAACATTATGCAGGGCATAGTGATGGATGGCTACGAGTTGGGGGATTTTATATGGTATCTAGCTCAGATATGCCCGTCAATGTGCTTGACCTTTATTGCTCAAGCTCAGAATGCGATAAGATTATTTCTTTCGCCACCACTACAGTAAAAGAAGAGAGGGATCTCAAATTGCGAAAGATGGACTTCTCCAATGAGACAACTTTCCAGCTTTCGCAGATTCAACAGTGTCATGATACTGGTCTTAATTTCTGATAAAACTACAACTGGCATAGAGGGCCATCAACAGGAATACAGCAAGCCAAATAGGAGAGAAGAAAAAACCAACGCTAAAGAGGAGAGGATAAGCATCGCCGTAGAGGAATGGAGAATAATGGTAACTTCTTACCATTCCTGAGAAGAAAGAAAAGTTAGAAAATAGGTTTAAAACGTAAATGAAATGAAAGGGCATGCAAATAGGTCACTAAATTTGTTACTCAAATTAAAATGAGAGGGCAAGTGAGTCGTATAATATTTTATGTTAAGTAAAGTTAATAGTATGATGTATGGTTATAATTAATCATGAACTCGGGGGTTAGGTCCTTTTAAAGCAAAGTACAAGGGAGGTGTATAAAATTTTCTCTTGAATTTATATATGAAATTTGACATGTAACCAATCTAAGATAATTTTTTAGATATTCTTAAGGTCAAGTTGCTATGTCACAGTTCCACGTGAAAAAAAAAAAACATGTTGTCAACATATAGACATTAAACACTTAAGCTTAGATTAGAAAAACACTTGCCTACATTTTTAACACTTTTTATGAAGGATCAACTAGCATTGGGTATATCATGTATCATTTGTGGTGGCGTAGACCATGGATTAAAAATTGAATCAAAATCAGATGATTCGCATACCCTCGATTCTAATTGACGTTAATTCTTAAAACTCATTTTGGAATCAGCTACCAAATACGCTTCGGTTTTTATTTTACCATTTCCCCTCTAATTTTAGTCAGTAAACTAGCAATGAAACCTATCTTTTGCACTTAGATGTACATGACTTATGAATCATAAACTCTAAAAAAAATTAAAGATATATGAGAAAATATTTTTTTTTCCTTCTTCTCAATTCTATTGTCCAGTGTTGGTTCTTTGTGCTCCAATATAGAGTCATGATTTTGGATTTATTTTAAACGAGGAGGATCTACAAGCTAATGAAACATTAGAATCATATATGCTAGTGGGAGAATGGGAATGAAATAAACTAGTAATCAATCACTTAAACGAGAGTAAAAGGAGATTCAGATTTCAAAAAGAGAGAGATAGAAACTGAAATACATGCTGACACTATGTATTTCATTTTCCCTTTTTAAAATATTTATATCTAAGGTCTTCTTCCTTTTTTTTTTTTTTCTTCCACAAATGTTTACATATGCGGTGGGTGAATATATTTAACATTTTAACGAAGAAAGAATCTTATACCAGAAAAAATAAATAAAAAAATTAAAGAAAGAATCTTTTAATGAATTCAGCTTTCAAAGTTCAAAATCTCCCATGATCTAGTTTACAGTGGCTTTGTAAAAGTATTAAATGGAAGTAGGGAGCACCCGGATTTGTCAGTCCACTAGCATGCCAGTGGTCCATGGGCACTAAAGTTTTGATAGACACTTCTTATCTATTTCCCAGTGGATTGCCGTTTTCACCCCTTTATCTAGTATAGAAATTTGTAATCGGAAGCGTAAAATTGTCAATTCAGATATAGAGAAACGACTGATAGCAACACGTTACCACCTAAACTGAAGCAACGGCTCCCCGAAACCATAGGCAAAGCCGCCCACAGTTTCATAATTAATCGATCTTATCACCACCCTTCCTCTGATGCTCTTCCTATTTAAGGTCCTTCCCTTCCCTATCTTACCCTCTCAATTCAAACTGCAGATTCACAATCCGTCTCTTTCTTACACCAAAATTTAATTCGAGATCTCACCGGAGAAGCAACAACAGTAGCAAGAACTGAAAATGAGTTCAACTAGCAGAGCGTGGATCGTAGCCGCAAGCGTTGGAACTGTCGAGGCTCTGAGATCGTTCAATCAACACGCCAAGAACAATCTGGGATCGCTTTCTCAGGGCACCAGATTACCCTCTCCCTCTTTTGCAGTAGCGATGGCTAGGAAGGTGGTTTCTAGCGATGAAAAGATGCAGCAATCGAAGAATCTCTCAGAAAAGTTATGTATTTGAACTGCTGGGGTCCCAATTGAGCTGCAAATTTTCAGTAGATTAGGGCGAATGACACGCCATTATAGAGCTGTATTAATGCTACTTCGCCAATTCTGTAAATACTTATTGAAAAAAATACAAAGAAGAGATTTTCCACGGCATACTTGATTCCTGTAATTTGTTTGTTTCTGTTCCATCTACTACCCGCACCATCAACCACAATCTCCCCTTTGATCATGCTTGAAATCTTTAAACTTGGGGATTAAGATTGATCGTCATTCAGTTTCAAAATAGTGATGGTAAACTTCTATTAATCTCCTTCCTTTTTTCATTTATTTAATTTTTTTTTTTCTGAGAATGCAGGCTACAGAGAACAATAGATATGGCAACCAACAAGATAGGATAATGACCTTATCTTTATCCTCAAGCATCTTTATTCTCTCCTACACTTTACAAGTGGGTACTTCATCCCATCCCATCCCATCAATGGGGGTAGGATTTCACGGACAGTACATGCACATGTAGGTGTTCGAACTCTATCCCCAATGCATAGACTCGGAACATATAGGAAAGAAAAATTGAAATTAAAATTTTTTTTTTTTTATAAGTTAATCTACATAATTGTGCAATTAATTGTACAACATTTAATTAAAGATAGTTATTAAATTTTGGAAAGGAAATCCCCATGAAATCCCCCTCTTCTCTAACCAGTAACCACCCCCATTGGCTGTATCATTTCCCACTTCTATTGGTGGGTTGTGAGAGATTCTTTTCATATTGGTATTGTGGGAAACTCTCTCCCATAAATATTAGAGAAAATTTTCCCCACCCACTTGTGGTATACTCTTAAATCAATCACCCTTCAACTTGGCCCATAATATCAATCACCTCCCTTATTTTGAAAATAAATATCAATACTCCCTGTTAGTTCATTAAGTGATGAAATGAATCATAACTACTGTTGTCAATGATAATACTACCTCTAAGATTATAAAATATCATTTTTACCCTTGAAAACTTTAGTAAAAATCATTTTCAAGTTTTATTTTCATCTTATCCCCTCCACCACCGTCCCCCCCACCACCCTCTCCTAGTTCTGTGTTCCTGGGAAGAAAGTAAAGTTAGAAGATGACGGGTTTAATACGTTAAGAAAATGAGAGGGCAAATAGGTCATTAAATTTATAATTCACTTTTAAATCATTAAAAAAACCTAACAAGTCGATAGATTTTAATTAGAATTAATTACAATATATTTAGACTAACAGAAACTGAGGGGTCGCAGGTGGGGTAGCACCTGGGGTCTCAGTTCTGCGACCACAGGGTGTAGGGTCGCAGGTGGGGTCGGACATACTTCGACCTTACGTGCGACCACACCCTCCCTGGAACTTTCTGAGGGTCTATAGTCGAACAGGTGGGTCTCGTGGGGTTGAATATCATGCGACCCTACGTGCGACACGAGTTATGGTCGACCTTTCACTCTCAACTTCATTCATTCATGTTTGGATCCTTTGGCTTATCATCATGGTCCTTCCTATGATCGTTCTATGGCTCAAAACTATAATTTTATACACTATCCATTGTCCACAATGATTTCCTCCATGGATTCTCTTAGAATTTGTCAATTGATGGATGATTTGGATTTCTCCTAATCCTATCTTCTTCATGAACTATTCTAAACTCTTAATTCATGTAGGGAATTAGGTTCACACCTTAGGTTTGCTGAGATTCAGAGTTTTCTGAACTTTCCTCTTCCTTGGTCTTCTTCTTCAATTTCTTTTTCTTCCTTCTCTTCTCTTTCTCTCACTTTCAATTAGGGTTCTAAAGGAGTGAAAGAGGCTAAGGGACGTCCTATTTATAGAGGAAAACTCTCCATAATATGCCCCAATGAGTTTAGGAAAGATCCCCCTTCGAATTAGGAAGGTTTCCTAATTTCGATTTATGCCCGTTTCCGTGGGGTCGAATGTAGGGTCGCAGAATCCATCGACCCTACCTTTTTAAAACATCCGACCCCACTACCAAAAGTCATGGGTTGGACTCTTTTAAGGTGGGGTCGGTCATACCTCTTTAGGCATGCGACCACACACTCATATTTGACTGTTTTTTAGTTAAATTTCATACCTAGTCTTGTGGTTTCTTCACACACTTGGTCCACTTGGCTCGACCATGATAGGTAGACCTGGTACAAGGTGGTAAGACCGGTTAATTTGATACAGGTCTTACACCTTCTGTCAGTCACATACATAGGTTTACTTAATGACATAAATCACTTTAAGATGAATACTTAAGTCCAATGATCTAATTACCACGTTTTCGTTACCTTAAAATCATTATAGGTCAATGCACTTTGATATTATCCAACTTATATAGGCAAACCGCCTATAATTTGGACTAAAATCATACTTTGGCTTACCGCCTTCTTTAGCTAAATATTGCCTTGCAACTTGACATGTCTTAAATAATTAGAAATACATTCCAGCAATGAAATAAATACTCACCAATAATCTTGCTCATTAAACCATAGACAACATTAACAATCACTGATTAACCATCAACTATCACATCTCACTAATCAAGCAGATCTAAACACTCCCACTGACTAAGAGAATCTAAAGACTCCCACATATTATAAATTCCAAGAGAATATATAAACCAATAAAATACCTTCATTTAAATTCAATATGAAATTTAGTTCTATCAAAACATGTCAAATAAAATCTTTCAAAATAAATAACTAAACTGTAAGTCCATAAACAAATATCCAAAAACAATCTAAAGACAACTGGTAATAATAAAGAAAACTAACTGGACCTATAGCTTTAACTGTATTAAACGACATCATCATTTGACATCTTCTTTCTCTAGTGTCTCAGTTTTCTTCTTCTTCTTCTCCAACCAAGCTTCTCTTGCCTTACATTTTTACTTCATGTGTCCCTTCTTATGGCACCAGAAATATTCAACATCACTCATATCCATATCATAAGGTTTTCCTTTCTTAAAGGAGTATCTATCTTTTCTATAAGGTCCTACCCCAACCTTTCCTTTACCCTTATCTTCTTTGGAATGATGACTAGTGACATTGACACTTTCAAATCTTTTCTTCAATCTCATTTCTTCTTTAGTGCAAATAGAGATTAATTTGTTCATATCTCATTCTTCTTTCTGAGTATTATACACCATTTGTATCTGGTAATACACTTCAAGTAACAAGGATAACGCACAATGGATCAAGAACTCATCATCAACGTTAATTCACATGCCTTTAATCTTCTCAGCAGTAGCAGCAAGCTCCATGAAATGATCTCTGACACTTCCATTACTGTCAAACTTTGCATTAGTAAGCTTGTTCATCATGGTGTTTCTCTATCCTCTGTCAGAAAGTTCAAACTTTCCTTTGATCTCATTTAAATATTCTTTGGCCGCTTCCATAGCTTGAACACCATCATGCATGGTTTCAGGAATGGTCTGCCTCATGAGAAACATAAACTTTTTATTCGCTGCCATCCACTTTGTCATTTCCTCTTTCTCTTCTAGGGTACTAATATCAGTGATGACAGCAGGTTTATCCTCTTTAAACCATCTAAGTCAATTAAACCTAGACTCGCTTCTAGCTATTTATACCACCTTTTAAAACTCATCCCAAACAGGGAAGAAATAGTAACTACCAAACCACCTGGCATAGTCACAGGGATGGACATCCTGGGAGATACAAACCATCATCACCATATGAGTTCAAGTAAAAATATCAAGTAACAGAAAATCATGCGAAACTCATACAAACACATGCAATTATATTTACTTCTACTTTGTCCCAAATAAAAAGAAATAGACATCAAAACCCTCTTTGGGACAGCCATATTTAGATGAAAACATCAATGCATGAGTTCAAATACATATCAACCAACAGAAATTTGATATATACATCATTTACTTGCACTAACCATATCAACCATTCATGCAAATAAATATTATTTTTTCAAGAGTTAAACAACTACACATTCTTCTTTGGGATAAACATGCAGTGGTCTTCTCAGTTTCTGTGCAGTGACTGCGAAAGAATAATGACTCTAAAAAATTCCACCACTTTTGGGTTAATGAGACCCCCTAAAGTCAAAACCCTTTCAACTCATGTGCATGAACATACTTTTAGCTTTGACAATGCCACCTTTGGGTTAACACTGTCTTTCTTAACTGTTTTTCACACCATGGAGAACAGTGTATTAAAAATATATCCTTTATTGTATATGTAAATGCATAAATTTGGGATTTGAGGACTACCATGTTAGAACTGAGTGTACCACTTTGGTCGATTCCACTCAATCTTCATATGACACCCACAAATCTTAATTTGAACAAAACTTGATAATGTCACATGGGTGTACATCATCCTTACACAAGCATTTACAAATACATGAACTTTGAATTGAAGACATCATGATGAAACTAGGTGTACCACTTTGGTGGGTTCCACCCAATTCCACAATGATATCCTCAAACCCTACTTTACAGCATCATGTGGGTTAAGAAATAAAATCTCATACATACATAAACTTCTACATGCATCTGGAACAAAAATAACTCACAAACAAGTAGAAAATTATAAATTGGACTAATTTGAGACACCTTTTAGTCAAAAATAAATTCTCCAAATCACCAAACTATGTCAAACTACGTACCAAACTATAGAGTACGAAAATACGAACACAGCGCAAAAAACTGAGTCAAAATCTGATGCTCTTAGGGCCCACAATCGCAAATCAAAGTCAGCACATACCTTTTATAAACTTGAACCGATTCTGGGCGTTCATCCTAGCTCGGTTCGATCCAGCCGGGTTCGATTATGGGCGGACCGAACCCACTATTCAAACCCCTTTTTCTAAATGCTTTGGTCCAGGCCGAACAAACGGTCTGGTCTTAAACCGAACCGCAGACCTGCTATTCAACCGTCGGTCCAACCAACTCACCCATCTTAATTTCCGGGTCGTTGGCCGGGTTCTTGGGTCACAAAATCGGGTCCATGGGTCAGGTTTTTGGGTTAAACATCCTGGTTAATGGGTCGGGTCTCGGTTCACACGTGCAAACCGCACATACACCCTAAGTGGGGTTCACCGGTCCCCTTGGACCCGACTGGACTGGTCTGGGCCCGGGTTCGGTCCTTGACTAGCCCAGATCGGCTCAATCCAATATGGGACTGACCAAGTGCCATCAGCCCTACTCCTTTTCTTTCTTTTTCTTTTTTTTTTTACCGTCGGCCTGTGGATTTCACCAGCTTTTTTAAGCGGAGCATGAGGGTGCGTCAGGTTACTTCCGGCGACCCACCTTATGTCGTCGGTTCCATCTCTTCGAGACCTACAATCCTATATGATTTATTTTGCTTTTTAACAGTTCGAAAAAATTTTCAAAGATCAAAACCCTAGATAAGTTCGTAGAGAATTTTGGGAGAAAAATCTCTCCCTTTTTCAATCCATTCAAACATACAATCTTTACAATACTTTTCCATCGATCCTAGGTCTGTGTGAGTGGCTCTGATACCACTGTAAGAATTTTTAGATCTCCTTTGGATTTTTCCCATGAGATTTTTCATGAACCCTAACGAACACACCATACAGATTACTAGAATACAATGGGTATTGAAAAGAGATGATAAGACACATATCTCTTGCTATAAATTGATTTTCGACCATTTCTTACGCTTTGAATGCTTGGATCAGAGTCTTCCATAGCCTGTCGGGATCCCTTGACCTTCTCTTTGTGTATGGGAACAGGAGAAGAAAATAACACTGTGGCTATAGGGACTCTAATCATTGGTATTTATAATACCACCCCTAATCTTGGACCAGTCTCATAGTGGATCAGGTTGGTCCATCTCTAATTATACTTAAACCGGTCTACCTGTAACTAGCCTCCAACTGAACTAAGTAACCTTATAATTAATTTAACCCATAAAATATCTTACAGTTACCTCCAAGAAGTTCTTAGAACTCATAAAAAGGAGCTTTAAAATCCGTTGGTTACCGCCTATATTGCGCGCCCTTTGGTTTACTTTTCATTTGTCAAATATTTGGAATTTCACTTTGGCTTAAAAATATCTCTTTCTCACTGATTCATGACAATTTCATAGACTTTCCGGCCCTTTTTTCTCCTTCTAAAATGAAATGGGCAATACTAAAGCGTATGAGGAGCAGAGCAATTCAACCGTTTCCTGCAATTGCTCTGTTTTGAAGCTTGGTTGTAGACCTCGCAAGAAAAGTTGTTCAGCTGCTGGAACCTTATGCAGGGCATAGTGATGGATGGCTACGAGTTGGTGGATTTTATATGGTATCTAGCTCGGATATTCCCGTCAATGTGCTTGACCTTTATTGCTCAAGCTCAGAATGCGATAAGATTATTTCTTTCGCCACCACTACAGTAAAAGAAGAGAGGGATCTCAAATTGCGAAAGATGGACTTCTCCAATGAGACAACTTTCCAGCTTTCGCTGATTCAACAGTGTCATGATACTGGTCTTAATTTCTGATAAAACTACAACTGGCATAGAGGGCCATCAACAGGAATATAGCAAGCGAAATAGGAGAGAAGAAAAGACCAACGCTAACGAGGGGAGGATAAGCATCGCCGTAGAGGAATGGAGAATAATGGTAACTTCTTACCATTCCTGAGAAGAAAGAAAAATTAGAAAATGGGTTTAAAACGTAAAGGAAATGAAAGGGCATGCAAATAGGTCACTAAATTTGTTACTCAAGTTAAAATGAGAGGGCAAGTGAATCGTATAATATATTATGTTAGGTAAAGTTAATAGTACGGTGTTTGGTTATAATTAATCATGAACTCGGGGGTTAGGTCCTTTTAAAGCAAAGTACAAGGGAGGTGTATGAAATTTTCTCCTGAATTTATATATGAAATTTGACATGTAATCAATCTAAGACAATTTTTTAGATATTCTTAAGGTCAAGTTGCTATGTCACAGTTCCACGTGAAAAAAAAAAACATGTTGTCAACATATAGACATTAAACACTCTAGCTTAGATTAGAAAAACACTTGCCTACATTTTTAACACTTTTTATGAAGGATCAACTAGCATTGGGTTTATCATGTATCATTTGTGGTGGCGTAGACCATGGAATAAAAATTGAATTCAAATCAGATGATTCGCATACCCTCGATTCTAATTGACGTTAATTCTTAAAACCCATTTTGGAATCAGCTACCAAATGCGCTTCGGTCTTTATTTTACCATTTCCCCTCTAATTTTAGTTAGTAAACTAGCAATGAAACCTATCTTTTGCCGTTAGATGTACATGACTTATGAATCATAAACTCTAAAAAAAATTAAAGATATATGAGAAAATGTTTTTTTTTTCCTTCTTCTCAATTCTATTGTCCACTGTTGGTTCTTTGTGCTCCAATATAGAGTCATGATTTTGGATTTTTCTAAGCGAGGAGGATCTACAAGCTAGTGAAATATATTAGAATCTTATATGCTAGTGGAAAAATGAAAATGAAATAAACTAGTAACCAATCACTTAAACGAGAGTAAAAGGAGATCCAGATTTCAAAAAGAGAGAGATAGAAACTGAAATACATGCTGACACTATGTATTTCATTTTCCCCTTTTAAAATATTTATATCTAAGGTCTTCTTCCTTTTTTATTTTTTCCACAAAGGTTTACATATGCGGTGGGTGAATATATATATATATATATATATATATATATATATATATATATATATATATATATAACATTTTAACAAAGAAAGAATCTTATACCAGAAAAAATAAATAAAAAAATTAAAGAAATAATCTTTCAATGAATTCAGCTTTCAAAGTTCAAAATCTCCCATGATCTAGTTTAGAGTGGCTTTATAAAAGTATTAAATGGAAGTAGGGAGCACCCGGATTTGTCAGTCCACTAGCATGCCAGTGGTCCATGGGCACTAAAGTTTTGATACACACTTCTTATCTATTTCCCAGTGGATTGCCGTTTTCACCCCTTTATCTAGTATAGAAATTTGTAATCGGAAGCGTAAAATTGTCAATTCAGATATAGAGAAGCGACTGATAGCAACACGTTACCACCTAAACTGAAGCAACGGCTCCCCGAAACCATAGGCAAAGCCGCCCACAGTTTCATAATTAATCGATCTTATCACCACCCTTCCTCCTTCCTCTGATGCTCTTCCTATTTAAGGTCCTTCCCTTCCCTATCTTACCCTCTCAAATCAAACTGCAGATTCACAATCCGTCTCTTTCTTACACCAAAATTTAATTCGAGATCTCACCGGAGAAGCAACAACAGTAGCAAGAACTGAAAATGAGTTCAACTAGCAGAGCGTGGATCGTAGCCGCAAGCGTTGGAACTGTCGAGGCTCTGAGATCGTTCAATCAACACGCCAAGAACAATCTGGGATCGCTTTCTCAGGGCTCCAGATTACCCTCTCCCTCTTTTGCAGTAGCGATGGCTAGGAAGGTGGTTTCTAGCGATGAAAAGATGCAGCAATCCGAAGAATCTCTCAGAAAAGTTATGTATTTGAACTGTTGGGGTCCCAATTGAGCTGCAAATTTTCAGTAGATTAGGGCGAATGACACGCCATTATAGAGCTGTATTAATGCTACTTCGCCAATTCTGTAAATACTTATTGAAAAAAAATACAAAGAAGAGATTTTCCACGGCGTACTTGATTCCTGTAATTTGTTTGTTTCTGTTCCATCTACTACCCGCACCATCAACCACAATCTCCCCTTTAATTGATCATGCTTGAAATCTTTAAACTTGGGAACTAGGATTGATCGTCATTCAGTTTCAAAATAGTGATGGTAAACTTCTATTAATCTCCTTCCTTTTTTCATTTATTTAATTTTTTTTTTCTGAGAATGCAGGCTACAGAGAACAATAGATATGGCAACAAAGGATAATGACCTTATCTTTATCCTCAAGCATCTTTATTCTCTGCTACACTTTACAAGTGGGTTCTTCATCCCATCCCATCCCATCAATGGGGGTAGGATTTCACGGACAGTACATGCACATGTAGATGTTCGAACTCTATCCTCAGTGCATGGACTCGGAACATATAGGAAAGAAAAATTGAAATTAAAATTAATTTTTTTTATAAGTTATCTACATAATTGTGCAATTAATTGTACAACATTTAATTAAAGATAGTTATTAAATTTTGTAAAGGAAATCCCCATGAAATTCCCCTCTTCTCTAACTAGTAACCACCCCCATTGGCTATATCATTTCCCACTATCATTGGTGGGTTGTGACAGATTCTTTCCATATTGGTATTGTGGGAAACTCTCTCCTATAAATATTAGGGAAAATTTTCCCCACCCCTTGATTGAGGTATATTCTTAAATCAATCACCCTTCAACTTGACTCATAATATCAATCACCTCCCTTATTCTGAAAATAAATATCAATACTCCCTCTTAGTCCATTAAGTGATGAAATGAATCATAACTACTGTTGTCAATGACAATATTATCCCTGAGATTGTAAAATATCATTTTTACCCTTGAAAACTTTAGTAAAAACTATTTTCAAGTTTTACTTTCATCTTATCCCCTCCACCACCGTCCCCCCCCCCCACCCTCTCCTAGTTCTATGTTCCTGAGAAGAAAGTAAAGTTAGAAGATGATGGGTTTAATACGTTAAGAAAATGAGAGGGCAAATAGGTCATTAAATTTGTTAGTCAAGTTAAAATGGCAGGGCAAGTGAGTCATTTAATATTTTTTGTTAGTCAAATTAACAGTGTGGGGTGTAGCAATAATTAATTGCGAAAGCAGGGTTGAGAGCATTTAAGGCAAAGTATAGGGGGAAGTTGTGAAATTTTCCTTTGAATTTTATGTATGAAATTTTACATGTAGTCAATCTAATACAATTTTCTAGATATTCTTCAAGTCATGATTTATGTGTCACCATTCCATGTGAAAAAACATGCTGTCAATCTATAGACACTCTCTAGTTCAGATTAGAAGAACTTTTGTCTACATTTTTAACAACCCACAACTCCACTCCCTCGTAAAAGTAGGATTTGATCTTAAGACTTCGTCAAAATTAGAAGAGACAAACTTTGTCAAGGTTAGGCAAAGCATCAACCCAGCACTGACCCTAGTATGGCTCAGGGCCAGGTCGGTTTGGCCTTGATTAGGTTGGATATATAGTTAGTTCATCATGAGTTTTATAATTATTTTAATGATTACACACTTGGATGGTAGGGTTTGGTGACTTGTCCTTGGATTTTAATTCTCTCATGTTCATCATATTAGCATGAGAAAATCTAGTAACTTTAATTTATTGTATGCACATATCGATGTATTGATATACGCATGTAATAGATAATAGTCACTGAATTTTCTCATGTTAACTTAAGAGACATGAGAAGGTTTGAATCCCTTGTCCTTTGACCTAAGTCTTTTCTGATGCAGGTTTAAACTTTTGACGCATTGTGAGGCATCTTTTTTCTGACATGGAATTAAAAAGGATTAAAAAGGATTGGAAGAGATTTTTAAGTTTCCAATTCATCATCATCTCATTAATTATTAATAGTTGATTTGCGACATTTGACTAGCCTCATCCTTTTTTGATATGATAATATCGGAGGGCGCACGTTAGTCCAGAAGATGTTGCTCTCGGTGATTCTTGGGAAACTCAGAATGGAAAAGGATAGAATAGAAGATCTGAAATGAATCAAATGTTAATAATCTTAAATTTCTATGTGCAGTGAGGGTCGAATTGGATTGGGTCAGGGCAGGCTCAGCCTGAGACATCAGCCCACGCCTGTCCAACCCTGCTAGAGTCTGCGAAGATATAATAAAGAAAGAATCCTTCAATGAATTATATATAACATTTTAATAAAGAAAGAATCCTTCATTGCATCTGTTCATGTATTCAGCTCTCAAAGTCCAAAATCTCCCATGATAAAAAATAAAAAAAAATCTCGCAGTGGATTGGCGTTTTCACCCTTTTATCCAGTATAGAAACTTGTAATTGGAAAGGTAATTGTCAATTCCTATGTAGAGAAACGACTGATAGCTACCTAAACCGAAGCAACGGATCTCCTCCTACCAGAAAAAAAAAATAAAAAAGGCGACGGCTCTCCGAAACCATAGGCAAAGCGGCCCACAGTTCCATTAATTGATCATTTCTTATAACCACCCATCCTCTGTTACTCTTCCTATTTATGGTCCTTCCCTAACTTACCCTCTCAAATCAAACTGCAGATTCATAATCCATCTCTTTCTTAAACCAAAATCTGATTAGAGATCTCACCAAGAGAAGCAACAACAGTAGCAAGAACTGAAAATGAGTTCAACTAGCAGAGCTTGGATCGTGGCTGCAAGCATTGGAACTGTCGAGGCTCTGAGATCGCTCAATCAACACGCCAAGAAATCGCTATCTCAGCTCACCAGATTACCCTGTCCCTCTTTTGCGGTAGGGATGGCTAGGAAGGTGGTTTGTAGTGATTAAAAGATGCAGCAATCCGAAGAATCTCTCAGAAAAGTTCTGTATTTGAGCTGTTGGGGTCCGAAATGAGTTGGAAATTTTGAGTAGATTAGGGCGAGTGACCTCTCTTCAGCTCGCCATATGCCATTATAGAGCTGTAATAGTGCTATTTCGCCCTTTCTGTAAATACTGATTGAAAAATACAAAGAATTAATAGATTTTCCATGGTATACTTGATTCCTGTAATTTGTTTGTTTCTCTTCCATTTATGCTGATCTTGGTCTACCAGATTTGCACACCTATCTTGCAAGTCATTCCATACACTCCAGAATATACCAGAAAAATAAAACAATGAACACAAGGATATTACGTGGTTCACCAACACAGTGTACGATGGCTAGTCCACGGAGTAATGCCCAACGGACTCCGTATTTACTCAACACTCAACTTTTAGTCTCTAACAAGACAAGGATATTAACCCTAGGTTTTTCTAACATAAAACTGAGAGGGCATAACAACGCCAAGGATCAGGCTACAACAGGCAGTGTTCAGCACCCACTGCATACACCACACTTAATCCGTACCCACGGGAAGCAAATAATAAGTTTTTAGGCTTATAATTATATCTTACAATTTTTCCTCACTAGCTAGGTATTCAACAATTTTCACCTACGCTAGTATATAATATATTCAAAGCAACAAATAGATAGGGAATTGAAAAACCTCACAACTGCTTTCGAATGGCCAACAATATCTCTGAAGCTTCACACTGCCCTCAGGTACTCTCCAACAGTTTTCAATGATGATAGAGATCGATTCACAGAGCACACCTCACTCATAGCCTTCCAATCTCTTCCACACAATCCATAATCACCATGAATATAAAAATAAAATATCTATTGACCTTTCGTAGGGATTTAGCACTCCATTGATGCACAGAGAAGAGGTAGTTGGTGATTGATCACTCCCACAGGACACGAAACCCTATAAAACCTTTTGTCTGCCTTTAAAATGCTCTTTTTAATTTTTCTCAGCACTTTTACGACTCCCAACACTGCCCATTGTATAAAGCATCTAAAAATATGGAAATTGCAACTTGAACGGACCGATTTGGAGCTCGAATGACCGACTTATGGCGGTTTGAAGTTCAGACAATGGGATATTAGGAAATAGCATATTTTCAGCCAATTGTGTTGACGTGTTGTCCAGTTCTGGTTCACGGAGACGGAATCTAAGCTTTCAGCCGTCGGATAACCTTAAAAAGACGGGATTAGATATCGACCATTAGATCTGGTCGAATCACGTCAGCGACGTTCAGTGTTGACGATGGCCCTTCGATCTGGATCTATTCCGCCTCTGCACCATATGTGCACAACACAGAATCAAAGCGGCGCATTTATATAACGCAATGCACCATTTTATCTTGCATTTGGCCAATCAAGAAGCACGAGACTGGATTTGACGCGATAGTCTAAGATACATCGGAGCCCACATTTATCTGGGTCATCCGATTAGAATTTTTGCAACGCAGCTTCATCTTGGCCTTATATTTCGAATCCACCTCATCTTTTCTTCCCAAAATGCCCCTGGAAACCTCTAAAAAGACCTCTGTAACCGTGGTTTGTTAAAACAAACCCTGTACAGTGGAAAACTTACCGAGAGGACTTCTCTCTAACCCATTAGCTCACTCTCTCTAGGAAAATCAACAAGCAAGTGGGGGGTGCTTGTGGGGGCATGCTATTTGTGGCCAGGTCCATGTGCAGGGGCATGGGGGCTGTGTGGCACCATGCTGCTGCCTATGCCTTGTGGCTATGTGGCATGCCATGGTGCCATGGTGCCATGGTGATGCTATAGACTAGCCATGTGGCCTGCTGGCCGTGTGGGGCTGGCTGGACATGTGGGGCAGCCGCTGTGGTGCTGCGGCCTCGGCCAGGTTGGTGACTAGTGGGGCCCACCACATCTTTCTCTCTCCTCTTTCTCTCTCTACTGTCTCTCTCTCTTCATTCTCTCTCATCCTTCTCTCTCTCTTCATTCTCTCTCATCCTTCTCTCTCTTGTCTCTATTTCTTCAATAGCTCTCTCTTCTGATTCTGAAACTCTGTCACACCATCAGTATTACTGTCACATCATTAATTTCTGTGCCACATCACCAGTGGGGTCCACATATACTCTCTCATCAAACTTGATGTAGAATGTCATTTAACTCGCTGCAAGCCATCTGAGACACACTATAAGAGATGTAAAACACTGTAAAACCCAACTACGAGGTTGCTCGAGGTTGCTCCAACTTTGTCACTGCACTGACACTCTCTCTCCTCATTTCTCTGACTATATGCTCACAAACACTGTCACATCAGCCAAGTTGCCAACAATGACAACATAAAGTCCAACACTCTCTCCATCTACAAGTCCTCCGACGAAGATCGTTCTCTCTCCATCTACAAGTCCTCCGATGAAGATCATGAAGAGTGAAAGAGATGATCTCTCTCAACCTCTCTCTCTCTCTCTCTCTCTCTCTCTCATCCGCTCTTTCTCACCCTCCAAACTTGAGATGGGCTTTCAGATTTTGTTTCCGACGGAGAGGGGTTTTGCAAAGGGAATAGATTCGATATTTTGTTTCTGTGGGAAGGGTTTTGCAGTTGTGAAGTTTTTGAATGGAGAAGGGTTTATATGGGAATAGTTTTTGTTTTTGACCCCAAATTCTACGACGCCCGTGTCTCCGACTCCAATCACCAAACCATTGCTTTAGAATAGACAGCTAGCTAATTAATTATTACTTAAGGCGATCCGAAGGACTTACAATATTAATTTCTCATGACATCGTTCAATCACAATCGCCCCGGTCAGATTCCAGCTTCCTCCCATTTGTATTTCTTTCTCATTTCATTTCATTTGAGATGTAATTGTTGTTAAAAGTAGTCATCTGAGCTCATTAGCAAGCTTAGTTTGTGATTTTTACAATGAAATAGATTCTACTGTTATATAGTTAATAACATTATTCCCTCTCTTCATCTTCAAGTCTGTATACATTCTTTCTCAAATCCTTGTAAAGAACAAGACTACGTTTGCACTTAATTAAAAAGGTCTGATCTGAATGTTTGTTTCTCTCTCTCTGACTCTCTCATATGCCATATTTTCTACATTTTCTCTTGTTTTGGAGGTGTGAATAGTTGGAAAAAAATAACAATAAAAACAAAGCAGAGTAAGACAGTGGGACTTTGGATGATTACAGAGTGCAAAGTAGTTAATTTGGTTTTGAAATTGAGAGCAATATTGTTGCTACCCCAAATGAACTAGATCGAAGCTTCTGAAAAGCGATGAGAGTCATTGAAAAGATGAGGACCCTCTTCAAAATCACCATTCTTAACCATGTTAATTGGAAGACATTGTAAAATTATTCAAAAACAGAAAACTAGGATTGTGGAAGCATAGAAAAAACAAGTAGATTTTGAAAGTATAAACTCGAACAGATGACTTCAGTCTTCTAACATATAAAAAACCTAGATCAAAGATCTGCTAAAAAAAACAGAACAAGAAGAAAGTTAAACTGAGATTACGCAAGGTTGATTTGCAGATGGAGAGAGGGCTTCAGTCTTGACGATCGTCAGAGGACTTGCAGATGGAGAGAGATAGAGCGTAAGAGAGATTTGCAGAAAGAGGGGTAGAGGGGTGAGAAACATTTGCAGAGAGAGGGTGAAAGAGAGAGAAAGAGGGAAATCCAAAAGATTTCAAAAGGATTTGTGAAAGCTAAAACCGATCTTCGTCGGAGGACTTGCAGATGGACTGCTTACGTTTTAGGATTTTTAAAATTATTCCATGTTACACCCAATAGTTTAATTCTATACATTATTTTATTCCTTGACCATTGGATTTAAACGGAGACATGTGTTGGCCATCGGGCCATCACTGGCAAGTCTCAAATTCTTTTTGACTTGAGACGAGCCGAATCCGACGGTTTTGCTTTGTCCCCTTCTTGCCTCCCATCGTCGAATATTCTATGATTTCTTATTGTAAGTTACCAAATAAAATTAAAAATCTATTGCTGAAACATACATTCTAGGAGCAGAAGGTAGGGGAAGATCAGAAGGGATGGCGCCGCCATGAAAGTTTTTCAGCGTCATGGTGGAACCGTTGAAAGTTTTCTTCTTTGACATTCTGCCCCTTAAAGCTTCGTTCCTCTTGGCTTTTGTTCTCTTCTGAAGCTCTTCTCCGATCACCGATTCAGTACGATTCTCTGTTCTTTCTGATCGCTGTGAGTGTACTCATTTTTTTTTTTTAAGATTTGTTTTGACTTTCTTTTTTCTTCCATTTAAAATGACTAGGGTATAAACGTCTACACACCATTTCAATTCTTTCACGTCAGTTAATGGACTAACGTTTCTATAATTTAGGTGGTAGGTGATTTTTGTAAAAAACTTGGGTGGTAGGTGATTTGCCAAAATTTTTTTGGGTGGCAGGTCAAAATTTTACTTTATATAAATAATGGTTTTGCCTCTAGGTAAAGATATTCATCAAAAATATCTCAAAAATAATGGTATGCTATTTTGTGACTCTAGAAAAAGATACATTTATATTACTTAGAATATGAAATTTTAATAAAGAAAGGATCCTTCAATAAATCTGTTCATTTATTAACTTTTAAAGTCCAAAATATCAAATACAGGTCTTCCATGATCTAGTTTAAATTTTAAACTAGTTTTATAAAAATATGAAAAAATCTCACATAGACCCCAAGAAGTATTGCTAATATCATCTACCATCTACAGGTTTGAAAAATCATCAACTACCACCCATAATCTTTGCACCGTTAATAAAAGAGGCCCACCCCATTAACAAAGTCCCATTAGATGCTGATGTCAACTCAAATGGAACTTTTCATGAACAATGCTACACTTAGAGTGAAAAGGGAAAAGACTATTTTACCCTCTATTCAAATTTTAGGGAGGGAGTTTCTTTCCAGTCAACCCTAGCAGGAGAGACAACGCCATTTCATCCTTCTCAAGCTCCAAGGAAACTTGCTCCAGTATTCTGAATGGATCCCTCCAAAGCTCCGACAATAATACTACTTGAAATTACTTCTGAAATTATAGTTGGTTGGGACTTCTGAAATTACTTTAGGGTAAAAGACAGTTACCTCTCCTGTAACTTACCTTATTGATCGTTGACCCCCAAAGATTTCAAAAAAGACAGTTACCTCCCCTAAATAACTATTAAAATCGAAATAGCCCCACGCGTTAAGAATATTCCGTTAGATGGTAACGGTGGGAGTCCCATATTTTTTTAAAGACCAAATTACCCTTTTAGAGAGATGAACTACCTATTTTACCCTTACTATTTAATAGGGTTCCTACCATTTTGGGTCTTCTTGCACCAAAAATTCATTTTCCAATCTCCTCCACCATTTTGGTCTTCTGCAAAAACTCTCCTCCACCATTTGGATTTTTCTGCAAAAACTTCAGGGATTCCATTTCACGATCTCGGCCTTCATCTTCTCCTCTGCAATCTCGGCCTTCATCTGCTCCTCTGTAATTTAGGCAGGTCAAGGATTTAATCGCCATCTGGACGAAGTAATTCTCTGCAAAACTAGAAGAGAGAACATCCGGAACTCTCCGGTGCTTTCTCTTTCTCTCTCCCCCCCCTCATTATTTGATCTCTCTCCATCTCTATTTTTGTTGAATACTTGGGTTTAGGGTTTTGGAGAATTTTTTCTCAATGGTAGCCGATTTTGACTCCAAAACCTACGAAATTTTGTTTCTCAGGATTTTGATTTTCTTGACTTGTGTTTCTGGTTTCTCTTTTTCTCAGATTTGGGTTCTCTTTCCAGGAACCCCTTTGGTTCTTTCCATTATTTAGTTCTATGGGGTCCTCTTACTTCTCATCCACAATTCAGTTTGATTTCTCTCTTATCTTCTTTTCATAAATTTTCATTCAAGAACTTGAAGACTTAGGAATGGCAGGAGGAAATGCAGTCCAGTTTGAAGATTATTTGCCGATTATGGCTGAAAAATTGGAGTCATCACGTTTGAAAGCTGGAAGAGGAATTCTATTTTATTGGGGTTGTAGGGGTTGAGAGATGATGAATTGTTGCCTATGTTGCGTGAAGGTGAAGTGGATGGGGTTGTAGGAATCAAAAGGGCTGTCAACAAGGAAGAGCGAAGGAGAACCAGAATATGAATTTCATATTAAGAATGAGAATTCAACATGATTAAACACAAATCAGAATACCAACTCATGAAAATCAAAACTAGTGCTTAATCAATGAGTTTTGCCTCACTGATCGCCTGTAATCGTTCTGTTTGCATCTGAGTCCAACATATCATCTCTGCTGGAAAGAACGTGAGGAAGAATGAGAAGAAGATGAGATTAGAGTTTATTTTAGTTGGATATAAAAGGGTTATATTGGTCTTTTAACAGTAATAAGATTTAAAGTATGGATAAAAGGTTGAGGGTAGAGTTGCCCATAAAAAATTAACTTTAACACCGTTAAAAATTAGAGCTATTTGGATTTTAATAGTTATTTAGGGGAGGTAATTGTCTTTTTTGAAATCTTTGGGGGTCAACAATCAATAAGATAAGTTACAGGGGAGATAACTGTCTTTTACCCATTACTTTAATGTCAACTCCAAAGTCTCAAAAAAGACTGGTACAGTAGTCATTTGCGAAAGATCATTCACATGGAGCTGGTACGGATAAAATTTATATAGAATGTGACGAAGTGATGACAATGACCATGATCGGTTATCGAATGGCAAGCATCACCAACATACACATCTTCGATTACTGAGTTTCTTGGTCCATGATGACGAACCACCTAGGGAAAATCCCTTGCAGACACTCTAGAATCCATCTCCCTCCGATTCCACCATGAATCTCCGGCTCCCAGTAGCCACAGCTTTCTGAAGATCACCCATCCCGATTGTAGAGCATGTAAAAACGAATCTGTGCATTGCATTCCATTTTTTTGCAGCTGGATTCACAGCATAACCCCATTGACACATCCCCTCATTCAATTCGCAGAAGAACAACTGTTCAGGATTTGACGGATTATAAACGTAGATGAAATTACCCTCCATTGATGCTCGTGGAGTCGATAGCGGCGAGTTCGCGATCTTGAGACACTCAAACATTGCCTATGGCATCTTCCTGATCTCCCTGCATTCGTAAGTGACCTGATCGACTTCCCAAAGCCCTAATCCTTGCAATTCCTCTAGTTCGCCCATCGGACCTACCAGAACCAGCCGTTTGTCGCGAATCTGATGATGGAGTGAAACACAGCCAAAGGTGCGCTAGAACTCAAGATCAAATTGAAAGTCGGTCCCCAGGTCTTATAGTCTCTGCATCAAAGGAGCAGATCACATGAGAACCAGAGAAAAAAAACGCTAGAACTCAAGATCAAACTAAAAATTAAAACAGCAACTTCGTCTTCTTCCTCATATTTTTCCGCCGGGCTGACTATCACTGGATGAACTCAAAGGAAAAAAACCCTGGGCAGAAACGTAGGTTTCAGTCTTTCGATCGAGGAGGCAGAAACCAGAGACACCATCGAACACAGAGCTGTAACCACCAAGTATGGCCCTTGAGAAAGCATCGGCCCATCACTAAAATAATAAGCACCTTTAACAATCAAATGGACAACACAATCAAACCGAACTTCAACAGAAGCGACAGTTGGAAGTGGTCTTTTACAAGTACAGATCTAGTTTTCCTATTTGTTTGCTCTTCTTCTTCGTCGGATCTAGTTTTGTGATTACATAGATTTCAGAGTGTAAGAATTAAAACTCTTGTGCCAGAAGAAGGAAAGAAGTTTATGATTCTTCTTTTTTCCAGACAAAGAAAAAAGGGCAACTTCGTCTTCTTCTTCATATTTTTCCGCCGGCCATATTGACTGGCACTGGATGAACTCAAAAGAAAAAAAAAACCGAAAAATGTAGTTGCAGTGGTATGTCACAAAAGTATAGAAATCCTTGCTCGGGGGAGAGTTGGTGGTTCGGATGGATGGCCGCCACTTGGTTCTTGGGTGGATCCGAGCCTTCCATCCGAGGCAATACCTCAGTCGACAAGCTGAGCCGACAGGGGTGTCGGCTCGAATGGAGGGTTCGGATCCATCCGAGAGCTAGGTGGTGGCCATCCATCCGGGCCGCCAGCTCTCTCGCCCAAACTCAAGCAGGAGAGGATGTGGATCCGTCATAAAAGAAAAGAAGAAAGTGAAAATGAATGGATTCAATAGAAGGTCAAACTACTACTTATATTTAATTTTAAAAATTTTCAATTTATAATATAAAGGGTAAAAATGTTTATTAATATTTTAAATGATTTCCATCAGTTAAATAAATAAGATTAATGATTTTTCAAATTTATGAATGGTAAATGATGTTAGCAACATTTCTTGGATGCACGTGAAATTTTTCTTAAAAATATTAAATGCAAGCACATTCCACTTACCATGGGAAGTATGAAAGCATCCAGTTTTGTCATTCCCCTAGCATGCATGCCAGTGGTCCATGGTCACTCACTTTTGATAGACACTTCTTAATTACCTCCCAATGGAATGCCGTTTTCGCCCCTTTATACGTTACAGAAACTTGTAATTGGAAAGGTAAAATTGTCAATCCGCAGATGAAGAAACTAGTGATAGCAAAACCTTACTACCAAATGCATAAAAATAAATAAATAAATAAATAAAATAAAAAAATACTACCAAAACCGAAGCAACGGCTCTCCGAAACCATAGGCAAAGCCGCCCACAGTTTCATTAATCGATCTTATCACCACCCTTCCTCTGTTACCCTTCCTATTTAAGGTCCTTCACTACCTTATCCTCTAAATCAAACTGCAAATTCACAATCCATCTCTTTCTTACACCAAAATTTAATTCAAGATCTCACCGGACAAGCAACAACAGTAGCAAGAACTGAAAATGAGTTCAACTACCAGAGCTTGGATCATGGTTGCAAGCGTTGGAACTGTCGAGGCTCTGAGATCGCTCAATCAACACGCCGAGAACTATCTGGGATCGCTTTCTCAGGCCACCAGATTACCCTCTCCCTCTTTTGCAGTAGCGATGACTAGAAAGGTGGCTTCTAGCGATAAAAAAATGCAGCCATCCGAAGAATCTCTTAGAAAAGTTATGTATTTGAGCTGTTGGGGTCCGAATTGAGCTGCAAATTTTGAGTAGATTAGGGCGAGTGACCTCTCTTCAGCTCACCATTGCCATTATAGAGCTGTATAAGGTCTATTTCGCCCATTATGTAAATACTGGATGAAAAAATACAAAGAATTAAGAGATTTTCCACGGCATTCTTGATTCCTGATATTTGTTTCTTTCTGTTCCATTTATGCTGAGCTCGATTCTGGTTGACTGCAAACCTACTACTCGCACCATCAGCCACAATCTTCCCTTTAATTGATGATGCTTGAAATCTTTTAACTTGGGATCTAAGATTAATATTGCATATATATATAATCTAAAATTAGAATTCTTTGGTTTAACCTTCACACAAAAAGGAGTTTGATCATCATCCAGTTTCAAAATAGTGATGGTAAAGCTTCTACTTTTTTTTTTTTTTTCCTAGGTGCGGACTAAGAATGTGGCAACAAACAGGACAGGATAATAACCATATCTTTATCCTCAAACATCTGTATTCTCAGTGGTATAGATTTGTATCTTCGGTTCATTCCATCACTGTCTATGTCCAATGGATCTTATACTCTAAATGTAGATCACTATCCACATTTAATGGGTCTCATACTCTAGAGGTGGATTCCACATTACATAGACGGTGATAGAATTTCATGGAGAGTACATGTACATGTAGGTGTCCAAACTTATCCAAACTCTATCCTTGGTGTATAGGCGCCTAAAGTATAGGGAAAAAAAAGAGTAAAATTAAAATAATTTTTTTTATAAGTTATCTACATAATTGTGTAATTAATTGTAGAACATTTTAAAGATGGTTATTAGATTTTGGAAAAGAAATCCCCATGAAATTTCTCTCTTCTCTAACACTAGCGATGTAAACGGATCGAATTCGAATAAGGTACACCACTATCCGAATCCGAAATCGTTTACCAAATACATTATCCGAATCTGACCCGAAATCTGACAGATGTGCAAAAACATAATTTGAATCCGAATTCAAAATTTAACAGGATACCAGTTACAATTCGATTCAAATCCAAAAAATAGAATTAGAATACAAATTGCAAGAAAAATATGAGAAAACCTTAGGTTGAAACAAATATATGGCCTACCCTAAGAAAATAAGAAACGAAACCTTATATGACTATATATACATTAAGGATATATGCATCTTAATAGGGCCAGGATCGTTTGTAGCACTCTGGTGTGGCAGTATTGATCCTAACCATTGTGAGTGCATTGGGACACATGACTAATGCACTTTCAATGGTCTAGATCAGCATTGCTATACCAGAGTGCTACAAATGATTTTTTTTTTCTATTTTAATACTCTAAAACGTAAGGTTATATGCATCTTAACATTAGACTAAACGGGACAGATATAATCTTGGCAATTTGACTGATATCCGAATCCACATTCGAATTCAAATTCGGATTCTCCTAAACGGATGCGAATTTGAATTGGATCCGAATTTTCGGCTATTCATCTACATCATTACTAACCACCCCCATTGGCTATACCATTTCCCACTTCAATTGGTGAGTTGTGGGAGATTCCTTCCACATTGGTATAGTGGAAAACCCTCTCTCTTTAATATTATTACATTTTATAATCAATTTTCTTAAATTTGAGAATGAAAATAAAGAATCTTTGGTAAGTTTAATTATCATATAATTATTATTATTATATAGAGACTTTTTTTTATGCATGGCTGCATATAACTAATCAGCCGGCCATCCATTTTACATGGGATTGTTTTGTATTTAAATTGGGCTCATTTGTATCCATCTGACTTTTTGTAGCTTGGAGCAAAGTTTCTCCAAAGGGTAAGTTCGTTGATATTGTCGAAAAAGCTTTTCAATACTGGGCTCTTTGGTCAGCTCGTAATGAATTATACTTTTAACATATTAGAGGCTCTCCTGCGGAGGTGATCAATAAGGCTGAGTGTGCTTTTAAGGAATACACTACGGCCCATAATTTGGGTTGTCTATTAATTGAAGTTTTTGTTGGCCATGTGTTGTTATTGTTGGCAATTTGATTGATATGACAATGTAGATGAGCTTATAATCAGAGAAATGAGGAGAGAGAGCATCAATGCAGGAGAGAGAGTGTTTGTGCAAGTGACAGAACTGAGAAAGCCTTGGGCATGTTCTATAGTGTTCTATAGAGTGTGGGACACTCACTGTTGATGTGATTTGTTTGTTGAGTGAGAAACTCTAGAGAGAGAAAGGTGATAAAAAGAGGAGAGAGAAAATAGAGAGAGAGTATGGGTGCCACAGTGGGTCTCACTGTTTGTGTGGTAATCATAGCTGATGTGGCAACTGATAAGCACAAAATGAAGATAGAGAGAAAGAAGAGAGAGAAAGAATGATGTGGTTTGTTTGATGAGTGAGAAACTCTAGAGAGAGAATGGTGATAGAAAGAGGAGAGAGAAAATAGATAAAGAGAGTATGGGTCCCACAGTAGGTCCCACTGTTTGTGTGGCAATCATAGGTGATGTGGCAACTAGCAAGCACAGAATGAAGATAGAAAGAAAGAATGATGTGGCAACTGAATGAAGAAAGCGAAAGTGGAGAGAGAAAGAGGAGAGAGAAAATGAGTGTGGGTCCACCACATGTGGATCCCACTGTTGAGGTGGCTAGGCCACAGGGCAGCCCAGGCCGCATGGCAGCACCCAACAGCAGCGGCCACATGGCATAGCCACAGGCCAACTGCCGTGTCACAAGGCCATGCCGCATGGGTCCATGGCAGCAAGAGCCAGCAGCAGCAAGGCCCGCAGGCCATAACCACGTGCACATGGCCATGCTCTCCCGCAAGCAAAGCCGAGCAGCTCATGCCGCAAGGTCAAGCGCATGCCTGCCAACCGTTCGACAGTTTTCTAGGAGAGAGAAAATCTCTCTGGAAGAAATCAACTGAGATGTGTTTGTGCGCATGGTTACAGAGGAGTTTTCGTGGTTTGTTTAGTGGCATTTTAGGCATCTAAAAAGTCTTAGATTCAAGATCTACGGTGTGATATTGAGCCAAGCTACACAGATTCTGATCTGATGGACCAGGATTTTTTGGACTATAGTATATCGCCGAGATCCAGTCTAGATGCTCCCGCGTGATCCTTCATTGGTTGAAGCAAGTTAAGAGAATGTTTCGCGTCACATGGAGGTAACGCTTTGTTTCAGTGTGGCGCATACTGTGAAGTGGCGCTCCTGATCCCGATTGAATGGCCTTGAGCTTCTCCGATTGCCACCTGACGCGATTTGACAGATCTGACGGTTGTGAGACAATTCTGCCTTTTTATGATCGATCCAATGGCCGTTTGAAAAGATTCTTGAGCGGCCTAATGAAAAATCGATAGCGCTTCTGACTTGTCAGTGCAAGGACTGATCGGTGTTATGACAGTGCATGTTATGGGTAAAAAGATGCTTTTTGTTATGATCTCATTGGTCGAGACTGTAACGGCCATATCTCAGCCATCTGGAGTCCAAATCAGACGATTCAAAATGTTGCGAGCTCTTTTTTGAATGCTCTACAGTCTGAGGAAGAAAAATGACGAAGAATAGAGTAGGGGCTCTGGTTTAGGGGCAAAAAACCTCTCTTGAATGGTTTTGTTGAGTTTCAATGTATCAAATATCTACATTAACCTTCAAGGAGGTCATTGAGGGTTCACTGGAGCATTTTATAAGCTAAAATGGCTATGAGCTATTAATGGAGGTAAGGAAAGCTTAGAAAAGAAACTATTTTGTTTTAATCGAAATACCAAGCTAGGGTTTCGGTTTGGTCTTGCATTGAGGATCATTTCCTATCATTCACCTTCTATAGGTTGTATGAGATGCCATTGAGTCTATTGAAGACCTTACAGAATGGTTGGCCATTAATGATGATTGTGAGAGATTGGGAAAGCTTCAGAGGAGGTAAATGAAGCGTTCTATTGTGTATTTACTGCATTGAATAAAAGAGGGAAGTGAAATGGAAAGGGAAGCTAGGGTTTGCTGTTGAAATCATTCGTTGAAGATTTTGAAGAGTTGTTGGCTATTAAAGAGAGCTGTGGAAACTTTGTAAGCTTCAATGGAGACCTGGTGAGCTTGTGTGTATGGAAGAGGATTCTGGTGAGCCGTGAGGAGCTCCAGAGACATCTCCGAATTTTCGAAAATGATGGTTGTAAGCATTTTTATGCCTTGTATATTTACTTGCTTCCATTTACATATATTCTAGTGTAGGTGATTATTTTGAATACCTAACTAGTGGGGAAAAATTGTAAGGCAACTATAAGTCTATAAACTGATATTGTTTGCTTTTCGTGGGGTGGGGTTAAGCATAGTGTGTGCAGCGAGTGCTGAGCACTGGTACTTCGGTATCTGAATTATAGGCACATCTGTGCCCTCCTGGTTTTATGCTGGGTAAACTGGGTGTATGTACTTCTTGCTGTGTGTACAGCTAAAAATAGAATATTGACTATATACGAAGCCCATTGGGCATTACTCCGTGGACTAGACATCACATACTATGATGGTGAACCACGTATATCTTGTGTTATGGATTGTGCATATTTTGTATCTTGTGAAGTATGTGAAATGACTTGCAGGATGGGTATGCACAACACGATAGACTTGGCCACTCTGTGGTAGCGAGGTGGTTGTGCATACGACTGTGTGTATGTGGTAGTGCTACAATAATTATGTGGTTGTGATCAATGATTGAAGTATCAGCTCAAGACAACATTTGTCTTCAAAGGATCATTGAGAAGAATTTTTGAAGACACTGATTCACTCCCCTTTTCAGTGTCAACCTGTGATCAACAGTTTCCAATCCTACAAATTTGGGGGCCAACACTGGGCGGTCGCCTTTTTTGGGAGGGAGTTTTAAATTAAATACAGATGCGGCATTAATTCTGGATAATTCTTATAGTGGTGTGGGATGGATTTACAGAGATCATCAAGGGAGACCAGTGTTTGCGGCGATAGAGGATGTACAATTTTCCACTGCAGCGATGGGCGAGCTTCTGGCAATACGGAATGCGTTGAGGATGGCTTTCAGATGGGGTATTCAAGTTATTCAGGTTGCATCAGATAGTTTGGAGGTGGTTTCATTTCTAGATGGAACTAGAAGTTCAAATTGTGTATATATGTCAGATATAATCCAGGAGATTATCACTTCTATCCTGAAAGGATATAGGGTAGTTTTTTTGTTATATTCCTCGTTCGGCCAATAGGGTTGCTCATGAGTTGGCTAAACGCGCGACTAGAAGTTCTGGTTTGGTCCTCGTGGACAGTCAAGCAATTTGGATGTTAAACCTGTGTAAAATGGACGGTGTTCAGGCGTTCCAGGCCTCCAATGAATAGAAAATCTAATTACCAAAAAAAAAAAAAAAAAAAGTTGTTTTTTCTTAAATTGATTTCGTTCCCTTTCTTTGACTTGTAACCATTCATTTTGGTTACAGAAAAAATGGTAAACTATGAAAATAGTAAATATTTTTTTTGGGGGCACTTGGCATGAAAGAAAGAAAATTCTCATAGACCATGGCCATTGTCAATAGCCTTCCAAATGGTTTAACGGTCATCCATAGGTTTCTATTATTTCTAGAACTATTTCGGAATGCCTTTGGCTTCGCTGAGTTTGGCAACAATTCTACTCTAATAAGGTATTTTTGACTCATAAGTATAGCTAATTTTGCTTACAAAGACTAATTACATGGAGTAGATTGATGTGTTCTAACGTTAGCAAATAAAGTGCCTCTGGTATAGAAACACCAACAATGATTTGGATGGTTGCAGTGGCGAACAGTAGCAACGATGGTTGCAACGAAGATTGGCGGTAGTGATTTGAATGACTACAGTGACAACGGGTGGCAGCGGTGGCCCGCGGTGAATGGTTGCGAGGACAAACAATTGCAATGATAATTTCTCGGAGGCTCACGTTTTTCCTTTGTCAAAAGTTTTTGCAAATGTGAAAAACCTTTTTTTTTTGCTCTTTCAAAAGTGCCGAGTGAACAGTTTTTGAATCGTAATTGTTCTTTGTGAAGTAAAAAAACAGAAGGATGTGCCAATCCTATTCTGCTCACAATTTGCTCCATGAGAACCAAAAAACTTAACGAAAATACCTACGGAGAGTGTAACCAAAGGCAGTCTAAGAGTATGGCTATTGTTACTGGGCTCATTCTGATTGCAGGTGTGCAAGAGGCCTCAAGTGGCAGGCCTCGAGACCAGCCTGTGCCTCGCAGCCTGCCGAATGGCTGGCAGGCCTCAAGTGGTAGGCCTCACGACCAACCGTCTGTTTGGAGCCTGCCGATGACAGAAGACAATTTAGGTTGTCTTTTGTATCGTCTAGTCTTGTTCATCGGGGATTCTTGTGAAGGGTTTCTTTGGACATGAAATTCATTAATCTTAATCAATATCAATGTATTTAAAATCACTTACCGGATATGGTTTTGTGAGATCCTACACAGCTCGGAGTCCATGACGACGGCGGTGGGAAGACCTGCTATAGACTAAAATCCAAATTAGTATGAGATTTGAAATGCAGGTCTTACAGAAAGGAGGAGGTTTGCAGGGGTGGAAAGATGTATAGAAGAGTTGGGAGTTGTAGAAATTTACAAGGAAAAAGAAAAGAGGTTAATTAAAGTGAAATGTTCCAGGGGTAAATTTATCATTTACCTTTCACTTAACTGCCACTTCTAACACTGTCTATTTTAGGGGAGGTTATGTATTTTTTTTTTGAAAATGGATGGTGTTAAATTGTTTACTTGCCATAACAGAAGGGAGATATATAAAAATTTCCCTAAAGTTTTTAGGTCTAGACTTTCCCTAAATTGACACATATATCTGTTACGTGGCAGCTTGACTAACATTAAAATTTTGTGGGCAAGTAGACCCAAATGTCTCTTACTCACATATCAAGATTATAATAAAATATGACTGGTCAAGTGGATAAGGATTTTGCAAATCTATTGAAAGAAAAAAAATTTCCAAAAGGAACTGGACAATTGAAAATGCAAGGAAATATGTTAACACATAAAATTTATATAGTTGAATTTAAGAAAATTTTCACGCACCTCTCCTGTACATTACTTTAAAAACACCCAACCTCCGAGTTTGCAATTAATTACACGAATCACTCCTAATTTGTTAACTATGTATCATACATGACCCTGTCTGTTACGACAGGTCTGTTAACTGATGATGTGACCCTGTCTAAAATTGTTAATGCCAAAGCTACCATTCTACCTGTGTTAAAGTAACCATTTTACATTTACCCACTCATTAACTTACCATTTACCCAATATCATTAACTTACCATTTACCCAATATACACTACTCGTTCGAACAAACTAAAAGGATGAAACTCAAATGAAGAACTATAGCCGAGAAAATCTCACTGTTGGAAGAAGAAGCAGCCGGGGACCTTCACCGAACAGAGAAATAAAGAAAGATCGACATCACTTCAGAAATCGAGGGCGAGGGTTGATTCGTTGCTTATTTAAAGAATGCAATATTGTAATAGGAGGGTTGTAGTGTCCTGCTTAAAAATTTTGAAATTCCATTTCCTTTCCCGTGGCTGCAACTCTCACTGAGATCCAATGAAAACTGAGATCGCTGGTTTCACTTGCTTGCTTTCTCTTTTCTCTATGCAGACAAATGATGATGGCCCAAATGTGTGAGATAAGAAATGGAGATTTTTGAAGAGCTTGCAAAGGAAGCGATACTTAAAAAGTAAATAATTGTTGTATCTCTCTCTCTCTCTTCCTTTTCAGTTGTCAAAGTATTAGAGATTATAATTTCGGACAATCAAATGGAGGGGATGGGAAACAGACAAACAGGAAGGGATTCTGTTCTGAGCTAGAGATATATTTTGATGTTGTGTACTAAAAGTCCCGGAAACTAAGAGAAAGATCAGGTCATGGTGAGTTAAGGTGAACTGAAAGATTTGAAAATTAACAAGACGAAACACTTTCCTTTCTCCAGTATTTAGGGGTTGTTGTTAGCCCTGAGGAGGTCCTTGGCGAGGTTAATGGATATGAGGCCGGCATTGCTGCAGCCCGTACCACCCAAATTTAAGCTCTTGATGTCACTTCGAATCTTGTAGTGGTTCACTATCATGGAGGACAGCGACAGAGTTGGGTTGAAGAGACTTCTATTCACAATGGATGCCGACGTCCTTGAGTAGAACTCTAGTGTTGATCATAGATTGACACTGAGAGGGGGGGGGGTGAATTAGTGTCTTCAATAATTCTTCCCAGACAATCCTTTGAAGACAGATACTGCCTTGAGCTGACACCTCACTTACTGAGCACAACCACACTATCACTGAACACTACTACCAAACACACAGTCGTATGCACAACTACCTCGCTACCACAGAGTGGGCAGGTCTACCATGTTGTGCATACACATCCTATAGACCATTCCACACACTTCACAATATACAGATAAGCACAATTACAAAACATCTACAACACAGAAATATACGTGGTTTACCAACACGATGTGTGATGGGTAGTCTACGGAGTAATGCCCTACGGGCTTTGTATATACTCAATACGCTTCTTTTAGCTATCTACACAGCAGGGAATACATATATCCAGTTTACCCAGCATAAAACCAGGAGGGCACAATGTGCCAATAATTCAGGTATCAAGTACTAGTGCTCAGCACATGCTGCACACACCACGCTTAACTCGCACCCACGTGAAGCAAACAATATAATGAATGGGCTTATAGCAATGCCCTTACAATCTTTCATACTAGCTAGGCATTCAGCATTCACCTACACTAGCATATATATATTGAGTACAGAAATTAAAGAATACAATTCATACAAGGTTAGGAATCTTACAACCCTTATTTGGTATTTTCTAGTATTCTAGGAAGACTCTGGGATGTCTCTGTGAATCCTGACACAGTCCTCAGGTCCACTGGAGTCTTCAATTCATTTCATACATCACGCTCTCCTTCTTTCTCTTCTTCAAAACACCAACATACCCTTTAATACTTACAACGGCTCACTGCAATCTCCATTTTCTTCCTTGGTATTTTAACGAACACCTTGAGTGCATACCTCCTTTATTGATGGCTAGTACTTATACTACCTTTCATTGAAGCACTATTGCAAGCATAAGTAAGATAGGTGGGTGATTGTATGCTCACACCCAAACATGAAACACAAAAATTCCCTTCTAAGCTCTCCTTCCCTCTTTCTTTCGATTTTTGCTCAACTTAGGGCTCCATTAGTGGCTCACCACTATTCTGGTCCTTCACTACTCTTCAATGGAGCCTTAGTAACCTCATTAAAGATTGGTGTAAAGAATCACCATCATTAAACCCACAAAAACCTTCTTAGAGAGGTTTTTCACCAAAAACCCGAGCCTCAACACTGTTCTTCATCCCCAAATCGTGCCCACAGTGTAGAGTGTTCAAAATGGAGCTCTGTGCATTTCAAATCATCCGATTTGGACTCTAGATGGCCGAGATATGGCCGTTACAGTCTTGGCCAATGAAATAATTAAAAAGAGCATCTTTTTAAGCCAAATGGTGCACCTGCGCTACACTAGAGTGCCGCCGCCACTGCATTGTCGAGTTGTGGTTGGTCGGTCAGAGAATCTATGATAATGACCGTTGGATCTATAACAAAAGGCGGAAATGAATGTCGGCCTTTGGTTTTGAATAATAGTGTCATTTAAAATCGGATTTACTGAAATCCGTTGGATTCGGATCATCGCCGATGCTGCCATGTACGTGTGCTACACCAAAACTCTGTCGCCACTGACCAGTCAGACGTGGTTGTCGAGTTCCAATTGGTGCAGAGAGAATCTGAGAGAAGTGGCCGTTGGATCTCATATGAAATGGCGGGATCAGATATTGTCCGTCAGATCAGATTTCATCGCGTCAAACAAGATCGGAGCTAATATAGGCCTTTCGATCAGCATCCGCCTCGCCGCCACACAATACGTGCGCTACACCGAATCTCAAACTAACATTCATGGGACGCGACGCATGCTATTAAACTACATCCATCCAATCAGACTTCACGCGGGAGAATCATGACGCGTCTGGAGAGATACACCATAGCCTGCCATTTTGGTAACCATCAGATTCGAATATGAATATCGTGGCACCATCTTGATCGTCGATGTTGGATCTTTGAACATTTATACTTCCAAAAATGCCCATGTAGCGGCAGAGAAGTCTCTCTCTCTCTCTCCTGACCTTTTGTTGAGCACCTTGTGTGTGTGGGGGATGTGCCATGGGCGTGCGCGTGGGCCTGCTGCCTTGCGGCCTGGCTTGCGGGCCTGCTGCTTGTGGTGGCCATGGCTTGCGAGCCAGCATGCATGGCGGGTTTGCGAGCTTGCCCAGATGTGCTTGGCCTTGGCTTGTGGCATGGCCCTGGCTGCCTGGGTGGCCTACGGCTCGCTGTGGCTAGGGGTGCAAGTTTTACACCGACGACCCTAACCCGCCCAGGCCCACCCTGAACCCTGGCAGGGTTAAACCCAGCCCGAACCCTGACAGGGCTGGGTTAGGGCTTAATTTTTTATCAACCCTGGCAGGGTTGGGTTGGGTTAGGGTTGACCCCTTGGGTTGAGCCCGGCCCTGCCGACCCTGTATATATATGAATTTATTTAAGGAAGCGTTGCCGACTCTAAGAGGCGTTGAGACATTGTTTGAGAGACTGAGAGTCGACTGTCAAAAAAGATTAGGTGAGAATCGAAATCTCTTGAGGAATTTTCCTTGTTTTGAGTTAAATATTTTTTATAGTTTGATTGTTATTGTTTTGACTTCATTTGCTAATCAATTAGAAAACTGTAAGGAGATTTTACTTTGTTTTGAGTTATGTGTTTTCAATCTTTCTGTTGTTCTTTTGACAGATTGAGTATGTTGTTTGATTTTTGTTGTTTCTATTTTATTTGTTGATATTTTAGAGTTCCCTTTTGTTTTGGCTATCAATCTTGTTCATATTTTCATCGGTAGAGATTTATGATTACCATGAGTGTTGTAATGGATAATCAAAAGCATGTTTAATGATCGACATGAGATTTCAATTTGAGCTAAGATCAAATGGGTTTTAAATGAATTGTATGATTGATATCGTTTATCCTCTCTTTTTTTCTCTTTTTACCTCCTCCTGAATCAGGGTTAATCAGGGTTAACCCGGCCCAATCCGATCCTATCAGGGTCAATCAGGGCAGGTTAGGGTTAGGGTTAGCCCCAACCCTACCAGGGTCAGAGTTAGGGTTGTACATTTTCTGACCCTGACAGGGTTGGGCTAGGTTAGGGTTAAGTTTAATAGTTAGGGCTAGGGCTAGGGTTTTGAAAAACCCGGCCCTGTTACAGCCCTAGCTGTGGCTGTCCATGTCATGTGGCATGGCCGTGACTGCCTGGGTGGCCCTCGGCTAAGCTAGCTGCCATGGTGGCATGCCACCTCAGCATGGTGGGTCCCACCACATCAACTTCTCTCTCTTCTTTCTCTCTCTTATTTTTCTTGCTTCAGGGAGTACTTGGGAGATGCCACATCATGCCACATCATCAGTGGGACCCACTATGGGATCCACACTCTCTCTCTTCTTGCCACACCAATAATGGGATCCACTCTGGGACCCATACTTTCTCTCTATTTTCTCTCTCGTCTTTCTATCAGCATATTGCCTATGTGGGTACTATCCACATCATCAATGGGGCCCACACACATTCTGTCACCTGTCGAAACTACTGTTGATCCAATCAACTCAGTGCAACCACTGAAGAACATGCCCAAGGCTTCCTCGGCTCTGCCACTTGCACAAACACTATCTCTCCTACACAGACATTCTCTCTCCTCATTTCTCTCAGTGTAAGCTCATCAACACTACCCACATCAGTCAAGTTGCCAACAATGACAACACATGGCCAACATGTAGTTTCTCTGGAAGAGCAAGTTGAGAGCACCGAACATGACCTTCTCGGCCTCAGATCAGGCTTCCTTCATGGATAGAATTTTTTTGGGGGGGGCGGGGGGGTGGTCATCGGGACCAAATCGCAATCTGTTTCTGGAACTGAACCGTATCCTCCTCAAAAGAAACGGTTCTCTTTTGTGATCTTCAGGAAGGCTTCCACCCAATATGAACCACGGAGCTTAATAACAAAGGAATAATAATGGCTAAGAAGACAACAATTGCATAGTTGCATGCATAAAAATAACCCAATTTCACGTACTTGAACTTCACATACTACAAAAAGTCAGATAAATTACTCCATACTTTCATAAATCTCCCAATTTTCACATAGTTTTGGACATCTAACCATTTCCTGTCGGGTCCATTGTCACTCTATTTGCTACCTCCCAGTAGTTCTCAGAACTTAGAAAAAGGGGCTTCAAAATACCGCCCATATTGGGTGCCCTCTGGTCAACTTCTCTTTTGTCAAATGGAATTTAATTCTGGCTTATATAGTATCTCTCGTCCTCCCTGATTCATGTCGATTTCATAGATTTTGTGGCCCTTTTTTCTCCTCCTGATACGAAATGGGCAATATTAAAGCGTACGAGGAGCAGTGCAATTCAACTGTTCCCTGCAATTGTTCTGTTTTGGAGCTTGGTTTTAGACCTCGCAGGAAAAGTTGTTCAGTTGCTGGAACATTATGTTGATCACACATTATGCAGGGCACAGTGATGGACAGCTACGAGTCGCGTTTTTATATGGTATCTAGCTCGGATACTCCAGTCAATGTGCTTGACCTTCATTGCTCTCCAATGAGAAAACTTTCCAGCTTTCGCAGATTCAACAGTGCCATGACACTATGCTGAACTTCAGGTAAAACTTCAATTAGCGTAGAGGGTGACATCAACAAGAATACAACAAACCAGAAAGCAGAGAAGAAAAATCCAACGCTGAAGAGGAGAGGAGAAGTATTGCCGTTGAGTGGAGAACAATGGTAGCTTCTTACCATTCCAGAGAAGAAGGAAAAGTTAGAAGATAGCAGGTTTAAAACGCAAAGAAAATGAGAGGGCAAATAAGTCATTAAATTTGTTAGACAAGTTAGAATGGGAGGGCAAGTGAGCCATTAAATATTTTTGGTAGTCAAGTTAATAGTTTGGGGTACGAGTATAATTAATCGCAAACGTAAATTGGGTGCATTTAAGGCAAAGTAGAGGAAAGGTGTGTTAAATTTTCCCTTGAATTTATGTATGAAATTTGACATATAACTAATCTATATGAAAATTTTCTAGATATTCTTAAAGTCAAGAATTTATTATCACCATTCCATGTGAAAAAAACATGTTGTCAATCTATACACTCTCCAGTTCAGATTAGAAAAACTCTTGCCTACTTTTTTAACAGTGCACAATCACTCACTCAAAAGTAGGATTTGATCTTAAGACTTCGTTATTAGCATTAGCAAAGGCAAACCCTGGCAGGGTGTGACAAAGCATCAACCCAGCACTGACCCAGCATGGCTCAGGGTTGGGCCGATTTGGCCTTGATTGGATTGGATATATAGTTTGTTGGAACCTTGGCCAAGTTGTGATGCTGCCAGCATCTTTGTATTGTATGTGTTGTCATTGTTGGCAACCTCTAGACAGTTGGCAAGATGACATGGAGGAGAGAGAATGCCAGCAGGCACAACAGACTGAGTGGATTGCACAGTGGACAGAGTGGACAGCTCATCGGGCATAGCGGGCAGTCCGGACAGCGGCAAGCATGGTCGACAGGTGGACAGCTCTTATCAGAGAGAGAAAGAAGAGAGAGAGTGTCTGTAGGACTCTCTGACAGACAGGGTGACTAGGCAGTCAAGACAGGGTGACTGGGTTGATGAAGCAGCCGAAGAGAATGAAGCTTAGTTGATGAGAAAGTCCAACTGAAGTGGAGAGAAAGAAGAGAGAGAAAGAAGAGAGAGAAAGAAGAGAGAGAAAATGGAAGAGAGAGAAAGAGGAGAGAGAATGGGTGGGGACCAGGTGGGTCCCACCTTGGGTGGCCGAGCCGGCATGGCGGCCCGACCTTGGCGGCGGGGCCGATGCCCATGGCAACAGGCCAGCAAGGCATGCGCCACAGCCACGCACAACGGGGCATGCGCACAGCCACGCCACAGCAGGGCCCCGCACAACGGGGGCCACGCAGCAGCAGCCCGCGCGCAAGGCCATGCCGCGCCGCGGCATGCCGCGCAAGCGCGGCAAGCCGGCGCCCGCGCAAGGCATGCCGCTCGCAAGGCTTGCTCGGTAGCACCGCCGAAGCAAAGCCAGCCGCAAAGCCAGCCAGCGCGACGCAAAGCGGCGGCCGCGGCGCCGACGCCAGCGGCAAACCCGGCGCCGCCGCGCATGCGCCGGGCGAGACATGCACGCAACCTATTCGACGAAATGCCGCAATGAAGAAAAATGTCCGAACCTTCTTTGGAAAAAATCGACTTACAGGGCATTACCACTCATTCACAGGGGTATTTTGGTCATTTTGAAAAGAGCATATTCCGTATGGGAGGCTTGGATCAAGCCACGACAGCGAGATTCCAAATGGAGGGCTGTCAAAAATGCGGGATCTGGTATAGCGTCAGATTCGCGCAAAGATTCCATCGCGAGGCTTCTGAGTGGCTGGAAGCAAGATTAAATGGTGGTTTGCGTCGCATGGGAGTGGATCTCTGATTCGGTGGAGCGCGCACATGGTGCGCATGCGCAAAAGATGCGCATCCGATGGATCTCGCAGACTCCGATCTCGGCTGACGTGATGAGGCCAATCGGAGGGTCTAGAGGAGATCCCGCCTTTTGTTTCTTGATCAAACGGCTTGAAGGAGAAGATTCCATCTCCGCCAATCAACGGACGACAACGATGTACATTGCGTCAGATGCGGCGTCGCAATGGTGCGTCGCGGCGCACCGAATCAAGGTCGGAGATTCCATTTGGAATAATCTCACTGGCCGAACTTCTTTTGGCCATATCTTGGCCGTCCGAGCTCCGATCGAGGTGATTCAAAAGCCCACGAGCTTCTCTCTCCGAGTAGAAGACTTTGGGAGTGGTTTGAGTTCGAGTTGAAGGCCTCTAATGGAGATTTTGAAGCAAACCCTCCATTGAAGCTTCTCCAAGAGAGAGAGAGACTCCTACTGCCTATGTGAGGCAATGAAAGCTTCGTTGAAGCTTGAAGAGAGTGTGTGGACCTACTGTGAGTGTCCAATGGAGTCATTGTGGTGAAGAATGAGCTATGCAGCCCGAGAAGAGGCCAAAATGCTAGCTTAGAGAGGCTTGTATCAGTAGTGAGCAAGACCTGGAGGTAAACTCTCACGCAGATCCTTTTTTTTTTGTATCAATGCTATATGGGAAGGATTTGTATGAATATTTAATACACTTTGTATAACCTGTCAAGTGGGTGCTTGACTGGAGTTGGGGTAGGTGCCTCGAGCACAGTTGTAACTGTGAATGCGGTTGATGTTGTAGCATCGGGGTTGTGGGTGCAACTGTAGCATTACTGTTGAGTATTGCGTATATACGAAACCCTGGTTAGGGTATTGCCCCGTGGAGTAGCCATCACAGTGTGTGATTGGTGAACCACGTTATATCGTGTGTCATGTGGATGATATTGTGTGTGCATTAGAAGTTTGTGTGCTGCAGGTCTGGGTGTACACACTTGGCAGGCCAAGCCCCTGGTATGGATACTTGTGGGTGTGTGGTTGGTGTGTGCACGAAATGTGTTTGACAGATTGTCTGTGAGAACCTCAAGTAGTTAGCTCAAGGCACCACAGCACAAAGTAATCATCAGCTCTTGGCAGCCACTTCCATAGCATCAGGCCATATCTGAATAGTGGAAAGGAATTTTAGTGGCCACCGATTCACCCCCCCCTCCCTCAGTGTCAACCTGGGAATCACATAGTTCATGAGTTTTATTTTAACGATTGTAAACTTGGAGTAAACTTGGAAGGTAGGGTTTTTTGACTGTTGTCCTTTGATCTAAGCCTTCTCTAGTGCAGGCTTGGACTTTTGAAGTATGAATTTTAGAATGAAAACGGATTGGGAAGTTTCTTTATTCTAACATGGGATTAAAAAGGATTAAAAATGAGTGGAAGAGCCTTTTAAGTCGGATTCAAATCGTCTCCTCCCTGAAGTATAGGGAGGAGGGAGACGCCCCCATCGGATGGCCGACACGTGGCTCTCGGGAAAATCCAAGCCCCACGTCCAAGCCGACACCTCCTGTCGGTTCTGCTTGTCGGCTGAGTGTCGGCTCGGACGTGGGGCTCAGATTTTCCTGAGAGCCACATGTCGGCCATTTGACGGGGACGTCTCTCTCCTCCCTGAAGTATAGGGAGGAGACGATTCAGATCCTTTTAAGGCTCCAATTTATCATCATCTCATTAATTATTAAATGTTGATTTTGGACATTTGACTAGCCCTCACTCTTTTTCAATATTATAATATCAAACAACGCACGTTAGTCCAGACGATGTTATTCTCAGTGATTCTTGGGAAACTCAAAATGGGAAAGGAATAGAATAGAAGATTTGAATTGAATGCTCATAATCTTAAATTTCTACGTGCATTGAAGGGCCTCCACATCGTCTCCATTCAGTACCGCTATTGGAGGCGCCAATTGGCAGTCCGATTGGAAATGCATGTGGCGAGTGACATTTGATGGTCACGATTGACCCGCCTTACCCGCTGCTTTATACGATAGTCAAGCAGTGAGTCAAATCAAGATTCTAAACAAATTTTATCAAATTCGTTTACAGACGGCTTCGAAAAGGAGGGAAAATAGCGCTTTGGGTGAACTAGTTTCGATTTTGGATTGAGAAAGGGGGGAAACCAAAATCCAACGATTCTCTCAACGAAGAAGAAGGGCAACGAAGAAGATCTGTGGAAGGGAGCTTTATACGGCAGTCGAGCAGTGAATCAAATCCAAAATCATTTCTCCATCTTCATTCCGAAAAGAGGTAACCTAATCAGTTTCCAAATTCGTTTCTTCTTCTTCGCCGTTTCTCCCTTCTTCGTGTTCTCCATCTTCGTTTCCAAAAAGAGGAAACCTAATCAGTTTTCAAATTTGTTATCATTTCGATTTTGGGTTTTCTGCGATCATAAAGACAAGCCAAGCAATGAATCGATTTTAGGTGAACAACCGAAGAACGATGAAGAAGAGAGTGGAAGGGAGAAATCATTTCGATTTTGGGTTCTCTGCGATCATCAAGACAAGTCAAGCAGTGAATCGATTTTGGGTGAAAAATCGAAGAATGGCGAAGAAGAGAGAAGAGGTACTTCTTTCTTCTCCTCTCTTTGCAACTTCCCATATACTGTTCCTCTCTTCTCTCCTCTCTCTTTAGAGTATGGTTGTAGCTCCATAAAGACATTGAGAAGTTTTGCCCCATGCCAACAGATCCATGATTGATGAAATCACAACAAAGGTAAACTCTTCGATCATCTGTTTATCAGGAGCTATATATGTGAAACATTTAGCAGCCATGGATGATCGTTATATACATTGTTTCGTTTGCTATTATGTTTCAGCTTTTATGGTTTGTTTGGTCAAGTGTTTCAGCAGAGAATCAATGTAAGAGGTTAGTACAAACTTGTACTTCACAAATTTATCTTAGATGCTGTGGGCCTTTGTCTGGTCAAGTGTTTCAGCCTAAATGAGTTTTGCTATTTGCTTTTAAAAAAGCACAAGCATCAATTCTGCATGGATTTTCTTTTAAAAAAAGCACAGGATCAATTCTTTCCTCCTGTTCTTTCAACTCTTTTAAATTTAGTTTAGTTAATTATAAAGTTCTGTTGTGATTGGCCTTGATAGTAAACTTTAGTTATCAATACAGAAGCACAAGCATCAATTCCGCATGGATGGCAGCGAAGTGGTGGCCCCATCGAGTGAGAGCAGAGATCCCTGTAATTTTTAGAATCCAGATTGAAAGTGGTATGAGCCTTCTGCTCGGGTTTCTATTTCCTTGTCTTGCCTAATAAAAAATGGGGCTATGCTTGTGTCGGGAAAACTGTAATGGATGAATTCGTTGTTCTATCCTCTCGTATTTTTTTTTGTTCTATGCTCAAAAATGGGGCTATGCTTTTTATTATTTGTCAATGGTGAAATCTATCTCCAAACTGGAACTTGTGATTTTTTATTCAATTATGCAAACAATAGGAATAAAAATAGGGTTATGCTTATAGTCCCTTGAACTTATGGAGAGAGAGAGAGAGAGAGAGAGAGAGAGAGAGAGAGACATGGCAGGACAAATGATAAATAAACGTTATGATGATGCCCAAATTTGAATCCATACTCATGCAGGCAGGACCTCTAACCTGAAGAAGAAAGAAATATAAGGGATGGCGTTAAGGCAGTGGAGAAACTTAACCATGGCTATGATTCCTCTCCATTCCAGTATTGTACCTTATGTGGTAACAAAAAAAAAGGGAAAATTTCAGCTATCACCCAAAAAGAATTAGCTAAATCATCTACCACCCAAGTTGTTTAAAAAAATCACCTACCACCCAAGTTAGACAAATATTTATCAAAAAGATCGAAAAGCAACTAACAGAACCGTTAGTTGCTGATGTCAACCATTAGAAAATACTTGAATGACAAAAATATCCTTATTGTAAAGGAAAAAAATCTAATTTACCCTTACTTATTTTTTTACCCTACCCCCACCCGAAATCCGAAAATCCGAAAATCACATACCACCCAATTCGAACTGTCGATCTACGCTGGCGGCCATCTAATCAGGTAAGCAGCGAGGTGAACTGGGTTTATTGGCAGAGGGATTCGAAGGGAGAGTGAGTGTAGAAGATGGAGAACAAGGGAAGCGAGGAGAAAGAGTGATCAGAGAGAGGGGTTTTCTTTTCTAAGCTGTTGCGAAGAGGAGGCTTGGAGTCATGAGAAGGAAAATTCATTTTTACTAGTTTTTCTTCTTCTTTTTTTTTTTTTTTTTTTTTTTTTTGGTAAATCAGTTTTACCAGTTTGCAACCATGGCTGTCTGTGTCTGGTTTAGGCGTTCTCCAGAACATTTGCATCTATCACCTAAAAACTTCTGGCGATTGCAGGGTGATTTAGCTATCACTCACTAGGCACCATGGATCCCTATCTAATTCCGAGTCACTTATTTCCTTCATATTCTACTGCCTCTCCTCCTCTATCATTTCCCTTTACTTTTAATACAACTTCTTCTTTTGCTTCTCATTCTTATCTTTTATTTTCTTCATTCATTCTTCAAACCAGAAAATGCTCTTTCTGTGGGTTCAAAACCTTTAGGGTCCAAACTTTCTGTTCTTACCAAACAATTTAAGCGAAACCGAAGAATCTGGAAACACCCAAGTCGTCTACAAGCCCAAAAGAAAGAATAGAAAGCCAAGACCTAGCTTTTATGAACAAATTCATGATCGATGATCGCTGAAAATTGGTTCTAAGAGAACTAAGTTTCCATAGCAAGAAGAAGAAGAAAAAGAAGAACAAAAACAACAACGAGAAGAAAAACCATAAGTGGAAGAAAAGGGAGGAGAACTGTTGATCTCTACCGGCGGCCATCTAATCAGGTAAGCAGCAAGGTGAACTGGGTTTCTTGGTAGAGGGATCCGAAGGGAAAGTGAGTGTAGAAGATGGAGAACAAGGGAAGCAAGGAGAAAAAGTGAATCTCTCTGCCATCGTAAAAGAGTTTAGATTAACATTTTTAAGTTTAAAATGACAAGGGTATAAACGTCTACACACTATTTCAATTTTTTCCCATCAGTAAATGGACTAACGTTTGTCTAACTTGGGTGGTAGGTGATTTTTTTAAACAACTTGGGTAGTAGGTGATTTAACCAATTCTTTTTGATTGGTAGCTGAAATTTTCCCCCAAAAAAATTATTTACTCTTGTGATTTGTTCCAATAAAATGTGGTTGTGTTAAGGTAGGAATCTTTATTCACTCTTGTGATATTCCAAATTTTCAAAAATAATAAATCATATCCCTTCAGTTTGTCATCTCAATTTGATAGTTGTTGCCTTGGTAGGATTCCACATGAGAACTAAATAGAGGAGTTTTCTGTTGAAATGATCTCCTACAAAGCAATGTATAAAGATATTTAAATTCTATTATTTAAACCATTGCCTTAAACTTGAACCTAAATCTAAACCCACTACAAATGACTGAATCTTATATTTATGATTTTACAATCTGGTTGACAACCCAACCATCGACGACAAAAAGGCAACAAAAAAAAATATTACATGAGTATTACTTACAATCTCCAAGGGCACTTGTAGTACTTTTTGCCTTCATTTTTTCCTTTCATGGTTGTTAGTATCTCACAAGCAACACCACAGTTCGCACATTTTACTACATTACTAGCCATCTTGTAAATTACAAGGGATGAATTCAACTAATAAAGATTTCTCAATTACTAGTATCTGGACAATGTAAGATGAGCAGAAAATATTAAAATGATTTACGAGATTCCTATACAACCAACATCACATATATCAGAGAAGAGTGCATAAAGATTCCTAACTTAACACACTAACTATATCATAAACACGCACCACACTTTGCACTAGTCTATACATAGATGCCCAATTGATGAGTTGACTTCTTGATGAGACTTTGGCACAAAGTGTGGTGTCGGATCTCATCATGAAGACCTTAAATTTACCATTCTTTTATTCTCAGATGATGCAGAAAATAACAATAAGTAAACCAATATTTTCATTCAGAGATTAAAAAGCCCCAAAAATCCTCATAAGTGTACACTGAAGGTGCCCTGCCTACAATGATCATCATATCTTTAGGAATCTTAAAAGGGATAAAGATATTAATAATATGAATAGAACCATCTAATTTCTTTGAAACCTTCTTGTTTAGTAAGTGGAATGTACATAAATTCACACAGAAGCACAGTATAACCTTTACAGTTATACAAGAAGATCAGTGGAACTTGGAATATAACATTTACAGTTATAAACTAAAAAATACAGATAGATTTTTCAATAGAGTTATACACTAAAAAGCAAACAAAAAGATAAAATAAAACAAAATGCAAGCTTTTACCTAAAAAGCAACCAGAGTTATACACATTTACAGTTATACACTAAAAACCAATTGAAAATAAAATAAAAAGATAAAATAAAAAATATGGGAAATTGGCCACCTTTGATGCTTAGGTTGCCTCGCAGGTCCAGATTAATGGGGAAACCGATTTTTATTTGGTTCTTGGATTGAATCCACAAGCAGATGAGGACATTGTTAGGAAACAGTATGTGAAATTGGCATTGATGCTTCACCTAGGCAAGAACATAACTGTTGGACAAACGGCGAAGAACAGATCTAGGGTTTCTTAAGCGATTCTTGAAGCTCTGAGCATTTCAAAACAAAGATAGTGATGGAGAACACGAAGAAGGGAGAAACGGAAAAGAAGAAGAAATGAATTTGAAAACTGATTAGGTTTTCTCTTTTTGGAAACGAAGATGAAGAACACGAAGAAGGGAGAAACAACGAAGAAGAAGAAATGAATTTGAAAACTGATTAGGTTACCTCTTTTTGGAAACGAAGATGGAGAAACGATTTTGGATTTGATTCACTGCTCCGCTGTCGTATAAAGCTCCCTTCCACAGATCTTCTTAGTCGCCCTTCTTCTTCGTCGAGAGAATCGTTGGATTTTGGTTTCCCCCCTTTCTCAATCCAAAATTGAAACTGATTCTCCCAAAGCTTTGTTTTCCCTCCTCGAAACCGTCTGTAAACGAATTTCATAAAATTTGTTTAGAATTTGGATTTGATTCACTGCTTGACTGTCATATAAAGCAGCGGGTATGGAGGGCCAATCGGGACCTTTAGATGTAACTCGCCACACGCGTCTCTAATCCGGTGGCCAATAGGCGCCTCCAATAACCGTACCGATTGGAGACAATGTGGACGCCATTGAAGGTCAAGTTGGATTGGGCCAGGTCAGGCTCAGCCTGAGACATCAGCCCAGGTTCGCTCCAACCTTGCTAGCGTCTGCAAAGATATAAGTCCAGGCCCAACCCTATAGGAACTTCGGGCGGGCTCAGATTTTCCGGGCCAAACTTCTGGCTCCATAGTATACATTTCGTTTTCCCTTTTCTTAAGTATAAAAATGTTCTTTTTTTTCCACAAATTTTTATATATGCGGTGGGCCCGATGGCTAAAGTGACAGCCGTGCATCTTATATATAAATACTGGTGTTGCCACTAGGTAAAGATATTCAACAAAAGAACTCTCAAGATAATATGGCATGCTGTATTATGACTCTTGAAAAAGACATATTATATTACTTAGAATATGACATTTTAATACACAAAGGATACTTCAATGAATCTGTTCATGCATTCAGCTCTCAAATCCAAAGTCTCCCATGATCTAGTTTAAAGTGGCTTTATAAAAGTATTTAATGGAAGTATGGAGCACCCAGTTTTGTCATTCCACTAGCATGGCAGTGGTCCAGATCCACATCCTCTCCTCCAGTGGTTCTGGGAGGATGGAGACGTCCCTGTCAGATGGCTGACATGTGGGTCTCAAGTGAATTCGAACTCCACGTGCAAGCCGACACCCTTGTCGGCTCAGTTTGTTGGCTCAGGTGTCTGCTCGAACGTGGGGCTCGGATTCACCCGAAACCCACGTGTCGACCATCCGACGGGGGCGTCCCCGTCCTCCCAGAACCACTGGAAGGAGAGGATTTGAATACCAGTGGTCCATGGGCACTTAGTTTCGAACGACATTCTTATCTATTTTCCCGTGGATTGCCGTTTTCACCCCTTTATCTACTATAGAAACTTGTATTTAGAAGGGTAAAATTGTCAATTCACGTGTGCAGAAACAACTGATAACAACGTTACTACCTAAACCGAGGCAATATTGGATGATTGGATCGATCTTATCACCACCCTTCCTCTGTTACTCTGTTGGCCATGTTGTCATTGCTGGCAACTTGACTGTGTGGGCAGTGTTGATGAGCTTACAGTGAGAGAAATGAGGAGAGATAGTGTTTGTGCAAGTGGCAGAGCCGAGGAAGCCTTTGACATGTTCTACAAGATTCTACAGCTTTTAGAGAGTGATTGAGAAGGTATGCATTGAGTTGACTGGGCAACAACAGTTTCGACAGGTGACAGAATGTGTGTGGGCCCCACTGGTGATGTAGATAGTACCCACATAGGCAACATACTGATAGAAAGAGGAGAGAGAAAATAGAGAGAAAGTATGGGTCCAGAGTGGGTCCCATTCTTGGTTTGGCAAGAAGAGAGAGTGTGGATTCCACTGATGATGTGGCATGATGTGGCATCTCCCAAGTACTCCCTGAAGCAAGAAAATAAGAGAGAGAATCAGAAGACAGAGAATCTGAAGAGAGAGAAAGAAGAGAGAGAAGTTAATGTGGTGGGACCCACCATGCATGCCATGCCGCAAGCCGCAGCAAGGCATGCCACATGCCGTGGCCGCCGCGCATGGCATGTCCGCGCGCTGGCTTTCCCCCTCCGCGCGCGCTGGTTTCCCCCCTCCTGTACGCACACAAGGTGCTCGACAAAAGGTTAGGAGAGAGAGAGAGACCTCTCTGCCGCTACAAAGGCATTTTCGGAAGTATAAATATTCAAAGATCCAACATCGGCGGTCAAGAAGGTGCCACGATATTCAGATTCGAATCTGATGGTTACCAAACTGGCGGGCTAAAGTGTATCGCGAAGATCGCGTCAAGATCCAATCGCCACTTCCCTAATTGGCTGGATGTAATTTAAATCCATGAACTGCGTTGCATGAAAGAAGTGTTCTGATCCAGTGTGGTGCGCTCACAGTACGACGGCGGCTCAGATCTCTATCCGATGGCCCACATCAACGCCGATCAAGACTGACGCGGATCGTGCCGATCTGAAGGTCCGTATTGAATCCCGCCTGTTTCTAGATATCTAACGGCCATTCTCTCAGATTCTCTCTCAACCAATCGGAAATCGACAACCACGCCGTCGGTCGTGGGCGGCGGTGTTTTGGTGTAAGCGCATGTACATGGTAGCGTCGGCCGCAGATCCATATCGTGCGGCCATAATGTTATCCGATCGTCGGTGACGTGATTATGCAGATCCAACGATAAATAAACTATCTTACCTTTTTCAGACGATCCGGCGGCCAGATTTTGAGATTCCGTGATCTACCAATCGGATCTCGACAGCGCTCTGACGTGTCAGCGCGGGCGGTGCTAGTGTGCAACGTAGGTGTGTGGTTATGATTAAAAAGATGCTCTTTGTTATGATCTCGTTGGCTGAACTTCAACTGACTATAACTTGATGATCTGATGTCCAAATCGGACGATCCAAATTGTTGTCTTCCTCATTTCGAATCCTCTTTCACCTGAGAGGAGTTTGAGTGTCGAGTAAGGTGAAGAAAATAATGTAGAGGAGTGAAAAGAAGAGGAAGAAGAGGGTTTTTGGGAGTCTTGCTTGTAGGGTGAGCATCCAATCACCCGCCAACCTCTCTCTTGCTCTTTAATGGAGTTTTGACTATTATTGAGATGTTGGCGAAGCCTTTATTGTCTATCAATGGTGATTATTTGCTTGTGGGGAAGATGAGAGAAAACCAGTGAGGGTTTTTGTGAGAAAGATATCTGATTTTGGGCAAAATCCTCTTCTTGGAGGTGTTGAGGGGTGTTCCTAATGTTTTAGTCTTATCACTTTGCTTCCATAGGTTTGTTGAAGTTCCAATGAGGGAACTTAAGAGCTGGTTATGGTTATCAGCCATTGAAGAGGAATTTTGAAGCTTCAATAAAGCACTGAAAAGTGTATTGGTGTTTTGAAGAAGAGGAGAATCTTTTAGAAGGGATGGTGTGTTGCAATGAATGGTGGATTGTCTATGGTGTCAATGAGAGAGATGTGAGTTGTGTAGAGCTCCAGAGACATCTCCTAATTTTCGGAAGCGATGGTTGTAAGCATTTCTATGTCCATTATATTTACTTGCTTCCATTCATATGTATGCTAGCTGTAGGTGATTATGTTGAATGTCTAGCTAGTTGAAAAAATTGTAGGGCATTGTTATAAGCCCAAAACTATAACTGTCTGCTTCCCGTGGGTGCGGGTTAAGCGTAGTGTGTGCAGCGAGGGCTGAGCACTGGTACTTCGGTACCTGAATTGTAGGCACATCTGTGCCCTCCTAGTTTTATGCTAGGTAAACTGAGTGTATGTACTCCTTGCTGTGTAGTCAGCTAAAAGTAGAGTATTGAGTATATACGGAACCCATTGGGCATTACTCCGTGGACTAGCCATCACATACTGTGGTGGTGAACCACGTATACCTCTATGTTGTGGATGCTTTGTAAATGTAATTATCTGTATATTGTGAAGTGCGTGGAATGACCTGCAGGATGGGTATGCACAACATGGTAGACCTGACCACTCTGTGGTAGTGAGGTGGTTGTGCATACGACTGTGTGTGTGGCAGTGCTTTAGTGATTGTATAGCTGTGGTCAGTGAGTGAGGTGTTAACCCAGGGCAATATTGGTCTTCAAGTAATTATTTTGGAAGAATTTTGAAGACACTGATTCACCCCCCCTCTCAGTGTCAACCTGTGATCAACATACTCTTCCTATTTAAAGTCCTTCCATAACTTACCCTCCCAAATCAAACTGCAGATTCACAATCCAACTCTTTCTTAAACCAAAATTTGATTCCAGATCTTACCAAGAGAAGCAAAAACAGTAGCAAGAACTGAAAATGAGTTCAACTAGCAGAGCTTGGATCGTGGCCGCAAGCGTTGGAGCTGTCGAGGCTCTGAGATCGCTCAATCAACACGCCAAGAACAATCTGGGATCGCTTTCTCAGACCACCAGATTACCCTCTCCCTCTTTTGCAGTAGCCATGACCACTAGGAAGGTGGTTTCTAGCGATGAAAAGATTCAGCAATCTGAAGAATCTCTCAGAAAAGTTATGTATTTGAGCTGTTGGGATCCGAATTGAGTTGCAAATTTTGAGTTGATTAGATCGAGTGACCTCTCTTCAGCTCACCATATGCCATTATAGAGCTGTATTAGTGCTACTTCGCCCATTCTGTAATGCTGATTGAAAAAATACAAAGAGATTTTCCACGGCATACTTGATTCCTGTAATTCTTTTGTTCCATTTATGCTGAGCTCGGTTTCTGGGGTGACAGCTAACCTACTACTCTCGCACCATCGACCACAATCTTCCCTCTGATTGACCGTGCTTGAAATTTTTTAATTTGGGAACTAAGATTAATATTGCATAGATAATTTGCTTGTATTTTATGGTTCAGCCTTACTACAAAAAGGAGTTTGATCATAATCCAATTTTAAAATAATGATGGTAAACTTCTCTTAATCTCTTCCTTTCTCTTCCATTTTGTTTTTTGTTTTTTGTTTTTTGTTTTTGTTTTTTGTTTTTGTTTTTCCTCCCCTCGGTGCAGACTACAGAGAACAACAGATGTGACAACAACAAGGATAGGATAATGACCTTATCTTTATCCTCAAACATCTTTGTTCTCGGTATCCATATGGACTTATATCTTTTGTGGATCCCATTACTGTTTATATTTAATGGATCTCATATTTTAGAGGTGGGTTACATCACATCAACCGGTGATAGGATCTTATGAAGAGTATATGTACATGTAGGAGATTTGAACTCTATCTTCAATGTATAAGCTTTGGAAACATAAGAAAAGAAAGTGAAATTAAAATCATTTTTTTTGTAAATTATTTACATAATTGTGTAATTAATTGTAAGACATTTTAAAGATGGTTATTAAATTTTGGAAAGGAAATCTCCATGACATCTCTCCCTCCTCTAGCCACCATCATTGTCTGTACCATTTTCCAGTTCCATTGGTGTGTTGTGAGAGATTTCTCACAATACCTTTCCCTTAAAATTTTCTTCGTTTTATATTGAGAATGAAAATAAAGACTATTTGAAAAGTTTTATTACATACCATATATTATGATTATATAGAGACTATTTTTATGCACGGTTGCAGATAACTAATCGGCCGGCCATATATTTTACATGGGGTGTTTTTGGTGTTTGAGTTGGGTTCCTTTATGTCCATCTGACGATTCCAAGTATGTTTTACATTTAATCATTTGCATATATTATATATAATAAGAGTTAAGGTATTTACATAATTATGATTTCAAAAGTTATCTTTTTTTTTTTTTTAAATTAATTTTACTTTCCTTCCCTTCCTTTTGCTTTTAGCCATTCCCTTTCGTTGGAAAGAGAGAGAGAGAGAGAGTGTACGGGGTAAACTACGAATATAGTAGATTTTTGGTTTTTGGGGGCACTTGGCATGAAAGAAAGATAATTCTCATAGAGTATGGCCATTGTCAATGGCCTCTTCATGTTCGAACTGGCATCCATAGGTTTCTATTCTTCCTAGAACTACTTCTGAATGCCTTTGGTTTGGCAACAATTCTACTTTTATAAAGTACTTTTGACTAATAAGTACTTTTTCCTAATTTTTCTTACAAGAGTATTTACATGGAGTAGGTTGATGTTTTCTAACCTAGCGAAGAAAGTGCATCCGAAATAGAAATACCAACAACGATTTGGATGGTTGCAGTGGCGAACAACAACAACAACGATGGTTGCAATGGCAAAGAACAACAACAATGGTTGCAATGAAGAACGGTGGTAGTGATTTGGATGGCTACAGTGGCAATGGGTGGGGTGATGGTGGTGGACAGCGACGAATGGTTGCAACGACGAACAATTGTAGTGATAACTTTTGATACGCTCATGTTTTTACTTTGTCAAAACTGTTTGCAAATGTGAAAACTCTTTCTTTTCTTTTGCTTTTCCAGAAGTGTTAAAGTGTTAAGTGAGCAGTTTTTGAATAATAATTGCTATTTGTGAACAAAATAACAAAATGACGTGCCAAATCTATTCTGCTCACAATTGCTCTAAGAGAGCCCAAAATTCAATGAAAATACTCTCAGAGACGTGTTACCAAAGGCAATCTAAGAGTATGATTATTGTTACTAGGGTTCCTAATGGTCAAACTGAAATCCATTGGTTTTAATTCTTTATAGCTAAAAACCTAGAACAACTTCGGCGTGCCTTTATAGGAGATGTGATACGTTCATATATGTAAGAAGATAAAATGATTTTGTAATTTTCCTTATCGTTTGAATACGATGGAAGTTTTATATTTATAAATTTGTTACAATATTTTTTAATTTTAAATTTTAAATATTATAATGAATGTTGTATGCCAATCCAAATCTTGATGAGTCTCCAATTAAATCCACAATTGTAAGAGCTGATCTTGGTTGGAATTCAAATTTAAATATTAGATTTCTATAGCCAATCCTAGATTGTAGGAGCAATCCAAACAAGGCTGTTAATTAGAATCGTCTCCAATTAAATCCAAGATTGTAGGAGCTGATCGTGGCTGGAATTCAAATTTGAATATTTGAATTTTCTTTATCCTTTATGTGCCCCCACAAGTGAACCGGTCTGCAACAAATTGTGAGCTTGTCATGTAGAAGCCTAAATCAATGCCCTAATAAGCCTTTGGTGAGAATATCAGATATTTGGTCACCAATTGGGATGAACTGAATTCGTAGTCGACCACCAGTCACTTGTTTGCGGACAAAGTGAAAGTCTATTTCAATGTGTTTTGTTCGAGCATGAAATAAGGGATTTGCAGCTAGATATGTGGCTCCTATATTGTCACAATATAAGTGGAGTGAGAGACTTGAAATACCAAGATCAAGCAGAAGTTGGCGAAGCCATAATAATTTTGCCTTTGCATTGGCAAGGCCACTCAACTTTAGTTGATGATCTAGCAACAGTGTAAGACCCGCACGCCACGAATCCGGTTTAACCTTACGTTCTCATATCATGATCGATCTTCCCATCATAATTGACTCAAGTGAACCAATTGTATAAAGAAACCACAAGATGAGGTAAGCAATAAGTCCAATTTAGTTGGTATGATTGACTGTTTAAGTTTGTATGAAAGCAACCAGTCAAAAACTAAAAACCAATAAATTTGGGCCTATGGTGGCAGTTTTGAGGGCTACGATCGCACTTATGGTCGACTGTAGTGAGACCGTATGACCTATGGTCACATGTTTTGGTGGTATGATCGACGGTTTATGCGATCATATGATCGACCGTACGAACCCAGAATCGACTCCGTGTTTAGGAAACTTTCCTAATTTGAGGAGGACTCTTTCCTAATTAAAGTGGGACTCTATATGAAGGTTTTTCCTTTATATAAGAGACGTTCTTTAGCCTCTCTCATTCTTTTAGAACCCATATTGAAACTCTAAACCTAAGAGAGAAAGAGAGAGAGGAAGAAAAGGAGAAGGAGATTTGGAGAAGAAGGCTGAGAGGAAGGTTTTACAGAGAAGAGTTTTATCTCTTTACAACAAGCTTAATGTATGGACTTGACTCTGTAGGATAGTTAAGATAGGATAGGTTCCTTTCCATCAAATTGATGTATTGAATCTAACGTAACAATTTCGGTTATGGAATTTCTAAGCAAAACCATGAGAGAATAGATTAGGGATAATTGATAAGGATAAACTGTGATCAAAGGCCATAGAATGATTTTAGGATGAATTCCATTGATGATCCATGAGGAGAAACTCATATGAGAAGTAAAAATTAACTTGACTACGTATTGTCACAGCTATGGTCGACCATAGGATGAGAAAAGAGTTAACCACAGCCATTTGGGAAGAATTTAGGAAACATACGGTCGCAGGTATGGTCGCATTACATGCGACCATAGGGTATCAACCGTATGTCCTACGGTGGTATATTTGCTACCATAGGATCAACCATAGCATCGATTGTAGGAAAACAACAAGCATATTTTAAGACCAAACAAGGTTTTTGACAATTGTAACTTGGTAAACTTGAACCCTAACTTACATACATTAATTGTTTAGGTTCCTAATCGATTCAAAGTGACTTTCAAAGCTTGGGAGAGGAACAACGAGAGGAACAAACATTGATCAAAGGTGAGGGAACAAGACCTAAACTAATTGGATAATAACAAACTACTTTATTTTTATTGAGTCCAATGCCATGATTGATTCTATGCGTGTATGCTCGTAATGTGCATCTCACATGTCATCCAATATTCCTGCTATTACTGCTCATGTATATTTAATTCTGTTTATTTATAACATGATGATGATGATGATGATGCTAGGAATAGGCATGTGATTGTATGTGTGTGGTTAGTGTGCTTGATGCAAGTGGAGCATCAAGGGGAGGATGTGGCATGGTGGTCTTTGACCTCGTCACTAGACTCAAGCTCTATCTCTACTCAAGTCTTGCCCATTAACATCGTCGTATCGCCATTACCTTAGCAGAACTATTACGTCGTAAGGCTTCAGGGAAGGTGGTCTCGGACCATGTGGTCTCTGACTTTGTCGGGGGGCCTTAGCTCTATCTCTATGGACGTATTGAGGGATGCTGGGGTAAGGCCTTGGATACAATGTTTGGCATTAAGATTGGTTAGTTGCGAGCCCAGTTTGCAAGCCCTCGCCAGGAGGGGCTTACGTGTTGGTATGGGTAGGGCATCAGGGGAAGTGTTGGCGGTATTTGATCCGGACACTTTAGCTCTATCTCTATTCCATGGTGGGTGCATGTGGGACGAAAATGGTGTTTGATCCATTGGGAGAATTCACACACTCGTGTATAGAGGTGCGGGGACCACCAAACCTTTCTGTAGCACATTGCAAACTTATAAACTAGACCAAAGATATGAATTGAATGCAAGCATATGTTTGTTGCATTATTTTGTTCACTCACTAAGCTCAAGTTAGAGAGCTGACCCTCGCGCACGGAATTCTTTTTAGTTTCTGATGTTGCAGGTGTTACGATTGAAGATTATATGAATATGCCAATGTATGGACATGCAGCGGCTATGGATGTGCAACTGTGGAGGACGAATATGGCTCGTCAAGCTACTGTTTCAACTATGTTTACGCTTAGTGGTTAACTTTTGTATTGTGATACTTGTGCAAAAACAACTGATAACAACGTTACTACCTAAACCGAGGCAATATTGGATGATTGGATCGATCTTATCACCACCCTTCCTCTGTTACTCTTCCTATTTAAAGTCCTTCCATAACTTACCCTCCCAAATCAAACTGCAGATTCACAATCCAACTCTTTCTTAAACCAAAATTTGATTCCAGATCTTACCAACAGAAGCAAAACAGTAGCAAGAACTGAAAATGAGTTCAACTAGCAGAGCTTGGATCGTGGCCGCAAGCGTTGGAGCTGTCGAGGCTCTGATATCGCTCATTCAACACGCCAAGAACAATCTGGGATCGCTTTCTCAGACCACCAGATTACCCTCTCCCTCTTTTGCAGTAGCCATGACCACTAGGAAGGTGGTTTCTAGCGTGAAAAGATTCAGCTATCTGAAGAATCTCTCAGAAAAGTTATGTATTTGAGCTGTTGGGGTCCGAATTGAGCTGCAAATTTTGAGTTGATTAGATCGAGTGACCTCTCTTCAGCTCACCATATGCCATTATAGAGCTGTATTAGTGCTACTTCGCCCATTCTGTAATGCTGATTGAAAAAATACAAAGAGATTTTCCACGGCATACTTGATTCCTGTAATTCTTTTGTTCCATTTATGCTGAGCTCGGTTTCTGGGGTGACAGCTAACCTACTACTCTCGCACCATCGACCACAATCTTCCCTTTGATTGATCGTGCTTGAAATCTTTTAATTTGGGAACTAAGATTAATATTGCATAGATAATTTGCTTGAATTTTATGGTTCAGCCTTAGTACAAAAAGGAGTTTGATCATAATCCAATTTTAAAATAATGATGGTAAACTTCTCTTAATCTCTTCCTTTCTCATCCATTTTGTTTTTTGTTTTTCCTTCCCTGGGTGCAGACTACAGAGAACAACAGATGTGACAACAACAAGGATAGGATAATGACCTTATCTTTATCCTCAAACATCTTTGTTCTCGGTATCCATATGGACTTATATCTTTTGTCGATCCCATTACTGTTTATATTTAATGGATCTCATATTTTAGAGGTGGGTTACATCACATCAAACGGTGATAGGATCTTATGAAGAGTATATGTACATGTAGGAGATCTGAACTCTATCCTCAATGTATAAGCTTTGGAAACATAGGAAAAGAAAGTGAAATTAAAATCATTTTTTTTGTAAATTATTTACATAATTGTGTAATTAATTGTAAGACATTTTAAAGATGGTTATTAAATTTTGGAAAGGAAATCTCCATGACATCTCTCCCTCCTCTAGCCACCATCATTGTCTGTACCATTTTCCAGTTCCATTGGTGTGTTGTGAGAGATTTCTCACAATACCTTTCCCTTAAAATTTTCTTCGTTTTATATTGAGAATGAAAATAAAGACTATTTGAAAAGTTTTATTACATACCATATATTATGATTATATAGAGACTATTTTTATGCACGGTTGCAGATAACTAATCGGCCGGCCATATATTTTACATGGGATGTTTTTGGTGTTTGAGTTGGGTTCCTTTATGTCCATCTGACGATTCCAAGTATGTTTTACATTTAATCATTTGCATATATTATATATAATAAGAGTTAAGGTATTTACATAATTATGATTTCAAAAGTTGTTATTTTATTTTATTTTATTTTTAAATTAATTTTACTTTCCTTCCCTTCCTTTTGCTTTTAGCCATTCCGTTTCGTTGGAAAGAGAGAGAGAGAGAGAGAGAGTGTACGGGGTAAACTACGAATATAGTAGATTTTTGGTTTTTTGGGGCACTTGGCATGAAAGAAAGATAATTCTCATAGAGTATGGCCATTGTGAATGGCCTCTTCATGTTCGAACTGGCATCCATAGGTTTCTATTCTTCCTAGAACTACTTCGGAATGCCTTTGGTTTGGCAACAATTCTACTTTTATAAAGTACTTTTGACTAATAAGTACCTTTTCCTAATTTTTCTTACAAAAGTAATTACATGGAGTAGGTTGATGTTTTCTAACCTAGCGAAGAAAGTGCATCTGAAATAGAAATACCAACAACGATTTGGATGGTTGCAGTGGCGAACAACAACAACAACGATGGTTGCAATGGCAAAGAACAACAACAATGGTTGCAATGAAGAACGGTGGTAGTGATTTGGATGGCTACAGTGGCAATGGGTGGGGTGATGGTGGTGGACAGCGGCGAATGGTTGCAACGACGAACAATTGTAGTGATAACTTTTGATACGCTCATGTTTTTACTTTGTCAAAACTGTTTGCAAATGTGAAAACTCTTTCTTTTCTTTTGCTTTTCCAGAAGTGTTAAGTGAGCAGTTTTTGAATAATAATTGCTATTTGTGAACAAAATAACAAAATGACGTGCCAAATCTATTCTGCTCACAATTGCTCTAAGAGAGCCCAAAATTCAATGAAAATACTTTCAGAGATGTGTTACCAAAGGCAATCTAAGAGTATGATTATTGTTACTAGGGTTCTTAATGGTCAAACTGAAATCCATTGGTTTTAATTCTTTATAGCTAAAAACCTAGAACAACTTCGGCGTGCCTTTATAGGAGATGTGATACGTTCATATATGTAAGAAGATAAAATGATTTTGTAATTTTCCTTATCGTTTGAATACGATGGAAGTTTTATATTTATAAATTTGTTACAATATTTTTTAATTTCAAATTTTAAATATTATAATGAATGTTGTATGCCAATCCAAATCTTGATGAGTCTCCAATTAAATCCACAATTGTAAGAGCTGATCTTGGTTGGAATTCAAATTTAAATATTAGATTTCTATAGCCAATCCTAGATTGTAGGAGCAATCCAAACAAGGCTTAAATCCAAGATTGTAGGAGCTGATCGTGGCTGGAATTCAAATTTGAATATTTGAATTTTCTTTATCCTTTATGTGCCCCCACAAGTGAACCGGTCTACAACAAATTGTGAGCTTGTCATGTAGAAGCCTAAATCAATGCCCTAATAAGCCTTTGGTGAGAATATCAGATATTTGGTCACCAATTGGGATGAACTGAATTCGTAGTCGACCACCAGTCACTTGTTTGCGGACAAAGTGAAAGTCTATTTTAATGTGTTTTGTTCGAGCATGAAATAAGGGATTTGCAGCTAGATATGTGGCTCCTATATTGTCACAATATAAGTGGAGTGAGAGACTTGAAATACCAAGATCAAGCGGAAGTTGGCGAAGCCATAATAATTTTGCCTTTGCATTGGCAAGGCCACTCAACTTTAGTTGATGATCTAGCAACAGTGTAAGACCCGCACGCCACGAATCCGGTTTAACCTTACGTTCTCATATCATGATCGGTCTTCCCATCATAATTGACTCAAGTGAACCAATTGTATAAAGAAACCACAAGATGAGGTAAGCAATAAGTCCAATTTAGTTGGTATGATTGACTGTTTAAGTTTGTATGAAAGCAACCAGTCAAAAACTAAAAACCAATAAATTTGGGCCTATGGTGGCAGTTTTGAGGGCTACGATCGCACTTATGGTCGACCGTAGTGAAACCATATGACCTATGGTCACATGTTTTGGTGGTATGATCGACGGTTTATGCGATCGTATGATCGACCGTACGAACCCAGAATCGACTCCGTGTTTAGGAAACTTTCCTAATTTGAGGAGGACTCTTTCCTAATTAAAGTGGGACTCTATATGGAGGTTTTTCCTTTATATAAGAGACGTTCCTTAGCCTCTCTCATTCTTTTAGAACCCATATTGAAACTCTAAACCTAAGAGAGAGAGAGCGAGAGGAAGAAAAGGAGAAGGAGATTTGGAGAAGAAGGCTGAGAGGAAGGTTTTGCAAAGAAGAGTTTTATCTCTTTACAACAAGCTTAATGTATGGACTTGACTCTGTAGGATAGTTAAGATAGGATAGGTTCCTTTCCATCAAATTGATGTGTTGAATCTAACGTAACAATTTCGGTTATGAAATTTCTAAGCAAAACCATGAGAGAATAGATTAGGGATAATTGATAAGGATAAACTGTGATCAAAGGCCATAGAATGATTTTAGGATGAATCCCATTGATGATCCATGAGGAGAAACTCATATGAGAAGTAAAAATTAACTTGACTACGTATGGTCGCAGCTATGGTCGACCATAGGATGAGAAAAGAGTTGACCACAACCATTTGGGAAGAATTCAGGAAACATACGGTCGCAGGTACGCTCGCATGTAATGCGACCATAGGGTATCGACCGTATGTTCTAAGGTGGCATATTTGCTACCATAGGATTGACCATAGCATCGACCGTGAGAAAACAACAAGCATATTTTAAGACCAAACAAGGTTTTTGACAATTATAACTTGGTAAACTTGAACCCTAACTTACATACATTAATTGTTTAGGTTCCTAATCGATTCAAAGTGACTTTCAAAGCTTGGGAGAGGAACAACGAGAGGAACAAACATTTATCAAAGGTGAGGGAACAAGACCTAAACTAATTGGATAATAACAAACTACTTTATTTTTATTGAGTCCAATGCCATGATTGATTCTATGCGTGTATGCTCGTAATGTGCATCTCACATGTCATCCAATATTTCTGCTATTACTGCTCATGTATATTTAATTCTGTTTATTTATAACATGATGATGATGATGATGATGATGATGCTAGGAATAGGCATGTGATTGTATGTGTGTGGTTAGTGTGCTTGATGCAAGTGGAGCATCAAGGGGAGGATGTGGCATGGTGGTCTTTGACCTCGTCACTAGACTCTAGATCTATCTCTACTCAAGTTTTTCCCATTAACATCGTTGTATCGCCATTAGCTTAGCAAAACTATTACGTCATAAGGCATCAGGGGAGGTGGTCTCGGACCATGTGATCTCTGACTTTTTCGGGGGGTCTTAGCTCTATCTCTATGGACGTATTGAGGGATGCTGGGGTAAGGCCTTGGATACAATGTTTGGCATTAAGATTGGTTAGTTGCGAGCCCAGTTTGCAAGCCCTCGCCAGCAGGGGCTTACGTGTTGGTATGGGTAGGGCATCAGGGAAGTGTTGGCGGTGTTTGATCCGGATACTTTAGCTCTATCTCTATTCCATGGTGGGTGCATGTGGGACGGCAATGGTGTTTGATCCATTGGATTAGAGGTGCGAAGGGCCACCAAACCTTTCTATAGCACATTGCAAACTTATAAACTAGACCAAAGATATGAATTGAATGCATGCATATGTTTATTGCATTGTTTTGTTTACTCACTAAGCTCAAGTTAGAGAGCTGACCCTCGATCGTGGAATTCTTTTTAGTTTCTGATGTTGCAGGTGTTACGATTGAAGATTATATGAATATGCCAACGTATGGACATGCAGCGGCTATGGATGTGCAACTATGGAGGACGAATATGGCTCGTCAAGCTAGTGTTTCAACTATGTTTACGCTTAGTGGTTAACTTTCATATTGTGATACTTGTAATCAGTATTAATTATGTTTTGATTACTTGAAGATAACTTGTTAAATATTTAATTATCACTGTAGACTCTCAGTTTATTATTAATAAGACTTCCGTTATTTATTTATTTACTCTGATTATTACTGTGGAATGTGTTTTGGTTTAACATGGTTGACATAGCCTATATGAGATCCTGGTTTGAACCGTTGGTTCTCATGACGGTTCATCACACCACTGGTTAGTCCAGAATTGGGGTGTAACAACTTAGTATCAAAACTCTCAGGCCTTGTCCATCAAACTTGAATACTTCCACTAGAGTCCATGAACTGAGTTAGGATAAATTAAAAGCTTTAATACAAACACACCATAAACACCTGTGTTGGTTGAGACAGAACTTAAATAAGACAATAATGTATATATAAGAGGTGAAACCATATGTATATGACAGAAGAAAAGGAAAATCTAAATGTATTTTGATAAACAAATAACATAGGGTATGGTCTATAAGTTGGACAGTTGCCCGAATATACAAAGAGTATAGTACAGTAGCAAGAAGGGAGCATCTGTAAAGCAGAAAAAATGGAATACTGAGTAGATACCCACAAGATGTGAAACTCGAGGTATTACAAACGAAGAAGGAAAGTGGCTAGTAATGCCTAAATTCCTGCAGGGGTAAAGGGAAAGATCTTGGGCCAGATCCAATAGAGATAGGAAAACAATGGCCATACACCAAAAATGAGAGTAACTATAAAAGAAGAAAAATCTATATTCCTGGGTGATGTTGAGACTCAGAGTGAGATCTACCACACGTTGATCTGTCATCGTTGAGCATTAAATGAGGTTGCAATCTGACCCCACCACTATCAGGGTTGAGAATGGGTAATGAGAACCCATCTGAGCATATGTTAAATGATGATTATCAAACTGGAGCAAGTCAACGGGATGAACAACCAGGCCACTCCAGCCAATCTACCTAGACTACCAAGTGCCTTGGCCATGGTTGTAATGAACTTGGCCCGATAAAATGCAAAAACAACAATAAATGATACTGACTATGCAAGTTACCATGGGAAGCGCTACCCAAATTGCCAATGCTACACCAACACCTCCGGGTCAGACCATGTACAGTACCAATTGGTAGCAACACTGTACCTCCAGCACCTGTTAGCTATAACACAGTTCCTACCATACAGTAAGTCCTAGTAATACACACCCTAGTGTAGAAGCTTGGTGCATAACAAGCAGTGTATCAAGGTGATTATCCTTATCTGCCACCAAGGTATGAGATAGCTACCCCATGGCAGAATGATCCGACAAGGATTGAGGAATGTTTTTTGAAGATGAAGCCTTGAACATTTTTGGCAAGGGTTCAAATCTATTGTGACCATATAACTAAAGAGGTTTATTTACTATGCGGTGCATCATTGACTTACTCTTATGATTATAGAGGATGCACATACCTCATTTTAAATTCTCGTACCTTGATAAGATACCTTCTCAATTCAATCTGTCAATTGGAGTTATATTTGTTTCCTTACAATTAGTCTTGATTATACCAACCTAAGTTACTCTCATAGTCGACAACAAGAATACAGATGTGAACTGAATGATCAGTTAAGGGTTTAATCATTTAAAATGTACAGCTTTCTGATTTATACTTGATTTATTGATGTACCAAAACTTTTTCTAGATTTACTCATGTAGTGCTGCGACCAATGGCATTATATACTCGATAGAACCTATAAATCATGAGGTTAAGAGTTGTAGAACCTCTATCTCCATGTATTTTGACCACAGTGCAACTTAACGACCTTTGGATGTTGGTTGGATTACCATAGATTTACTCTTGATCCTTTTAAGCTAAGTTCACTAGATAAAACAAGTGTTCGTCATCATACTGAATTGAAAGAAGGAAATGAATTGCTTTTGGATAAACATTCTGATTCATACATTCCCTGGCCTTTGTTGATAAAGATGTTTAGTGATAAGGGAATTATTGGAAGAAAGACGATTTAATTCAGATTAGATGCTATAGTCAAGAGACCTCAGATGAAGTAGTGGAGGATCTGTTTCAAGATTGTTAGATGGATGGATATGAGTCATGTCTATAAAAGAGTGCATGAGCAAAAAATGAGAACTATCAAAAGCGGTTAGTAAACAGTAGATAGCACTCGAGTAGAATTAAAAATGACCATATCAGTATGAAGTTGACAAGGAAGAAGATTTCTAAAGGCAGATCTAAGAGTGGATACAAGGATGAAGTCAAAAATCATGGCATTGATAGTATTCAGATTAGTATAATGATTATTGAGTTAATCCTAATGTCGAGTGAGATGATTAAGTAAAAGACCAAAAGTGAGTTTGTTGGAATTAATAAGAATACAAGCATATACCCTAATGCTTATAGGTAGACTTGGGATGTGAAGTGAGTAACGATCACAAGATACTTTTCGAGGTACATGATAGAGAGATCAGGGTAGAATAGCAATGATAAAAGAGGTGTAAGCTAATGAGCTTTTTGGGATATGAGATTATTGGCGTTAGTCATTGAAAAATCATAAGAGATGAAGGAACTAGACAAGCTCTTAAAAACTTTAAACCAGATTTTACTAGTGTAAGCCCTTTTGGACTAAATGTTGCATAGGTGAGTGTTATGAACAATGTTCGAATCATATAGATGGACATAATTGAGATGTAACCAAGTTCGACTTGAGATGGCAGACTTTGATGTCATCTTGGGGACAGACTGGTTGTCTCAACACTCTATAAAGCTATTCTGTGCATAGAAGAGGTTGTCATTTAAGAACAAAGACGGCACATAATTGCCTAGGAAGTAGAAGCTTATCCTCTCTGCACTAAAGGCGAAGAGATGCCTTGACAAGAAAAGAGTTGGACATATGGTATTTGTGGTGGACGTTACTAAAGAAGCACTACAGAAGGAAGATATTGATGTGATACATAAATTACCTGATATGTTTCCAAGAGACTTACTTGGGTTGTTACCTGATCGTATGATCGAGTTTGTTATTAATTTGTTATAGGGACGACACCTATGTCTAAGGCACCCTATAGAATAGCTCTTATAGAATTGAAGGAACTGAAGACTCAACTACAAGAGTTATTGGACTAAGATTTAATCCAGTCCAGTATACCACCTGGGAAGCACTAGTATGGCCCATAAAGAAGAAGGATGGTAGTATTCGTTTGTGTATAGACTACCGAGAATTGAACAAGCTCACGATCAAGAACGTACCGATATCCACTACCTCAGATCGATGACTTATTTAAATAGTTGCAAGGAGCAAAGGTATTTTCTAAGATTGACCTTCGGTCAAGATATCATCAGCTGAAGAATTTGGACAGAAATATTCCAAAGATAGTTTTTAAAATCTAGAATGAGCATTATGTGTAAGACCCGTACTCCGTAAACCCAGTCTAAACCTTGGTTTTGATGTTGTGACAGGTTTTTCCGATCATCACCGGGCCAGACGGGACAAGCGGATGACAAACATGTATGAAATCGGACCAAAGATGACCAAATAGTCATCATTTTATGTTGACCGGTCGATGGTACCGGTCTTGGTACCGGTCGACCGGTATGGTCTGCGCAGCTAAGTGTGGAAATTCGGAAATTGACTTCTGAGGGTCCCACTTGCCTGATTTCGAATCCTAAGACTTTCCTAATCCTAGTAGGGTTACTAAACCCTAAATCTAGCCTATAAATACACCCTTAAGCCTCCTCAAATCCTTTCCATTGTCTATCGCAAACCCTAGAGAAGAGAAAGAGGTTGGAAAGGAGAAGGAGCTAGGAAGAAGAAGAAGGTGCCGCCATTACCGTTCGATGAAGCTCACGCTACGCCAGTCAACGGTAAGTGTTTTAACTATTTTTCTTATCCTATGTTAGTTGTGTGGGTGGATCAATACCATGCAAAGTAGGTATTGATCTAAAACCCTAAATTGGCCAATACACCCTAATTGCCATCAAACCCTAGATTCGAGTTTCGAGATGATGTTCATCGAAACGAGACTTGAATGAGTTGGGGATAACTCTAACTCCAAGTTTAGACTTAGAATGGATGGGAGAAACCTTGGAAATCCATGGAGGAGGATCGACGGCAGTCGAAAACCCATGTATGGTCTTCCGGAGACATACCGGTCGACTATACCGATTGCACATGGTGCGACCGGTATGTTGCCACCGGTATCCCTCGGGAGGCTGGTCTGTGGGGACCGGCTGACCATACCGGTTGCCAGTCTTCCGACCAACATGAAACCCTAAGAAAAATATTCTAATAAAACTTTAATAATATTGTAGGACTTTGTGACATATCGTTTGGATCTTGCGACGTGGAGCAAGCTAACAAACGAGCGTTAGGTAAGGGAATCTGACCTAAACCTAATAAGTAATGGACAGTAAGTTGTTGTTAATCACCTGAATATCTATGATGTGATGTTTGTGCATATTCACATGCCATCCTTTACTTTCAGTTATTATTATTGTTCATGCATTGATAGGATGTGATTGTTAAGCATGTGATTATTTTCGTTAGTGTGTGGAGTGAGGCATGGGCCTAGGATCGTTCCTCACACTAGCACCTTTTTGTAGTATTCTATCTTAACATGCTTGGTACGGGTAGGGCATCAGGGGAAGGTCGTGGTACGGTGGTCTCCGATATTGATGTTGGCCTGGCCATGGTTATGTGGCACTGTGGTCTCCGAGTCGACGCTGGCTTGTTCACGATGCTTTAGCTCTATCTCTATGCCGTAGGGAGTTATGTTGGGATAGGGTCTACCTGCGTATTGTTTCTATCCTAGTGGGTTAGTTGCGGATAGGGCATCAGGGGAGGTGTGGGAATGCCTTAGCTCTATCTTTATGCCGTAGACGGCTGTGCTAGGATAGAGCGTACATTGATGACATATAGGATTGGTTAGTTGCGAGCCCAGTTTGCGAGCCCTGGCCAGGAGGGGCTTAGGTACTGGTATGGGTAGAGTATTAGGGGAGGTACGGGGGTATCTTAGCTGTATTCCATGATGGGTGCATGTGGGCCGATGGGGGTGTGATCCATGAGGTGCCACACACTCGTGTATAGAGGTGCGGGGGCCACCAAACCTTTCTATAGCACATTGCAAACTTAAAACCAGACCACAGCATAAAATTGATTATTACTCATGCATAATATTGTGAAACTGTCTGATTGTCTTACTGAGCTAAGTCGTGAGCTCACCCTTTGTATATACATTGTTTTTAGATGCTGATGCAGGTTACACAGTGGATGATTACATGAACGCTCTGGCGTATGGAGGTGTAACTGCTCTGGATGTGCAAGCAGGGGAGGACGAGCATGGCGCTTCATGCGAGTGCCCTTTCTGCATGTACCTTTGATCGGATTTTATTTATTTCTTTCAGTTATTTTCGGTTGGATTAAATGGATGTACGAATATTATTTTATGTGTTTGAATTTGGATAATTAGATATTTATTTAAATTATCAATAGATACTCAGTTCATTCTATTTTAAGTCTTCCGCTGTATATTTATATTCTGATTGTGGTTATGTGTGATGGTTTGTATGAGTGGACACGACCTATTCGAGATCCTGGTGTGAACCATTGGTTCAATGACGGTTCACTCACACCATTCTGGTTGGATCATTCAACTTGGCGAGGGCGAGCCCCTAACTCGTCATCGCTAACTGGCAGATCAACCATCTGCATCCTCTGAATGGCGTCGCAGTCTATGTCAGAGGTCATAGTGTCCTCAACGGTCACCTCGCCTCTCATGCTCACGCTCAGGCGACGTAGTAGGAAGGTAATGAGACGACCGTAGGGAAGGTTACTGGCCTGATCAGCCAAGGTCTCTTGATGCATGGTCCTAATGATGAGGTATGGGAGAGAGACCCGCTCCCCAGTGCAGACGCAATAAGTAATGTACTGAGTGAGCTGGGATAACTCACTATAATGGCCGCTCTGGGGCACGATGTTGTGTTGAATGATGCGACTGTAGACCCGAGGTATAGGTCTCAAGCTAGCCGCCTTCATAGGAGCTCCAGGGTTTAGTATCTGATCTGCTATCTCTCGGCGCAGATCCTCAGTCAGATAGCCCTTCGCTTTGGGAGGGCAATATACTAGGTCTCCATCATTTGGAACCCCTAAAAGGTCGGCCAGCTGGTGGGTGTTAAAGGAAATGGGAACACCCCGGACATAGCTAGAGATGCGTAAATCCCTACCTTGGTTGGGATCGTTAACATCTCCGTGCAGCTCCAGGTTAGCAAAGAAATGCTTAACCAGATTGGGACGGGTGGTATCTGTGTAAGAAATGACAGGCAACCAACCAAGCCTGCGAAAGCTGCTCTTACATCGAACCGGTCCAATTGTTCCAAGTTAACCCGACGCCCGGGTTCTATGCTTTTGTTATCGAACCACGAGAATCAAGCCTGTGCTTCTACAGAACGAAACCAGTGCTCGTCAAGCTGGGGAACTGGTGGCTGGGGAGTACGTGAGCTCGAGCCGTGAGGACGTTTCCCAAGAGCACATCGGGGAGCCATTTTAATCTGCAAAACAAAAAAAAACAAGAAGAAAATGTTAGAAATTTTTTGAAATTTCGGCAGCATAACGACAGTAAATTGGGAAAAAGCCTCGAACTCACCCAGAAACATGGGGAGGAGGACTTATGTAATCCCCACACTCTTCAACAAACCAATCGCAAGCATTTACAACAAGAAATTTCAAGAAATTTAAGAAAAATCAGAAATTTCAAATTTTTTTGAAAACCTAGGTCAAAAGTTGTAAAAATTTGATTTTTATGAAAACCGTTCGGTGGAACCCCAAATTGGTTGAGGGATTTTGCTCTTGGGGGTCCCTAAACCCTTTCCAAGCCGAAGGAAAAGAGTTCCTACGGTTGGAACATCTCGATCAATGAAAAACCTAAATTTCTACTTATAGACGATATGGGAAATTTGTAAAAACATGAGAGAAAGGGAAGAGACCTACCTGGAGACGATGTGCTAGGTCTTGAATGGAAGAAATCGGCTTCAAATAGCACCGGTCGGACTGTAGCAACTTAGACTCCAAAGAAAAATCGCCACCGGAGAAGAAAAGAGTTGGAAAAGTGAGAAAATCTCACTTTTCGCGATTTTATAAGCCTTTCTGGGCATACCGGTCGACTATAGCGGTCGACCGGTACCCCTATAGACATGCAACCGCTATGTCTCAGTCAGAATTTTAATTCTGACCGGCCGACTATACCGGCCGCAGCATATTCTACAGAGGTGCGACCGGTATGTTGTGACCGGTACACACCAGAAAAGTTAAAAATTGTTTTAAAAATTTTAAAAATTATGTAAATTGAAATTTTACTTTTCGACTATTTTCCCTTGTATTGTTCAAGACTAACACTGCTATTATTGTGGTTCTCACGTGTTATGTCTTCTTCTCAGATCCAAACAGAATAGTCTGAGATGGTGGGAGGAAATGGTCGTAGGGGTCGAAAGCGTCATCAGGCTAGGATGCACCTAGAGGAAGAGCAGGTTGAACAAGACCATGTTAGAGAGCCAAGTCCGGAAGTGGAGGAGGAACAGGTTCCAGAAGTGCCGACAAATTTACCTGGCCCACCTCACAGGAATTCAGAGACTATTGTTACAAACTTGGTCTATCAGATGCAAGCTCAGCAGAAGGAATTCCTTAGCGAGATACTGAAGATGCTCAGGCCATCGGGTTCTGTTCCGACTGACGGTACGCTTGAGTCTGGAGAGAAAATTTCTTCACAGCTGATGCAGGGTAGCCCAAGGCCGATGGGCCAAGCACAGAACGTACCACCACCGCATCAGTTTTCGTCGCCTTCTGCGTACCCGGGAGCCTACCCGTATCCACCACCATGGTATGGAATGAATAATCAGGGACAGCATGATTTGAGTAGAGCGGTGGATAGATTTCTAAAGTTGAAGCCTTCATCATTCACCGGTAAGGCAGGGAGACCATTGTGGCCAGCACAGTGGGTTGTAGAAATGGAGAATAATTTTCGACTAATGACTTGTTCAGAGGATGAAAAGGTCCTGTTTGCCACTCATATGCTGAAGGAAGATGCGAATGCTTGGTGGAATTCTACACGGACATATCTGGAGACGAAGCATGCACAGGTGGATTGGGAAGCATTCAAAGTTGCCTTCTTCGATAAATACTTCCCGAAGAGTTTCA